>JARHVA010000421.1:4377500-4977500 GCA_037957365.1 Torreya grandis | reverse complement strand
CACTCCACCAATATATATAAAACCATTACTACTCTACATCTCAATAACTAAATGTGCCCTAGGGGTACTCCTATCACAATATAATGATCAAGGTAAAGAAAGAGCCATATACTATTTGAGCCACACATTGGTATCCTATGAATATAATTACAGCTCAATTGAAAAATAATACTTATCCATGGTGTTTAAAACCCAAAACTATGATATTATATGTTCAACAATAATACCATTATCATTTCCAAAGTGGACCCACTTGAATACTTACTTTCCAAGGTATCTTTGACTAGTCATATGGCCAAATGGATCATGCTACTGAGTGATTTTGAGATGAAATATGTACATTAAAAGGCCATTAAGGGGTAGGAACTTGTAGATTATCTTACTGAATAACCCTTATAAGATACCAAACCACTCATTTTAAATTTCCATAATGATTCAATCATGACTCTAGATGAAAATTCTTCTGAGGCTTAAAACTATACCCTTTACTTTGATGGTTCCTATACTTCTCATGGATCTAGGGCCATTATTCTTTTCATAACCCCATAGGGGGATCTTATTCAAAAATAATTTCACATCAATTTCTCTTATACCAATAATATAGTAGAGTATGAATCACTCATTGTAGGGCTTCATCTAGCTATACAATGGAATATCAATAAATTACATGTTCATGGATATTCTCAATTGATTATTAACTGGGTAACAAAGCAATACCAGACCAAAGATGACAAGCTTATTCCTTACAAGAATATGGTGGACCCTATTAAATATAGCTTTGAACACATATAGTTTTAAAAAATATTAAGGGCCAATAATAGGATTTCAAATGCAATGGAAATAATTGGTTCACTAATCATAATTATAGATTGTGTTCTAGATTACTAGCTCCTTATTGAACATATTTTAACACCAACTCATGAACATTCTAAATATAAAATGGCATGTGATATCATTTATCCCAAATCACCTTAGTACTTTGATAAATATTCCTACCTTCATGATCATACTCTCCCTTCTAATCTTTCTCATAACAAAAAAAAATCCTTCATTCATAATACCTCTCTTTATACCATACTCACTACCACATTCTATCGTAGAGGATACAATGAAACTCAACTTCATTGTTTAGCTTTGATAATAACCATATTAGTACCTAAATAAGTACACAAAGTTATTTTTGGGGCCCACAATGGTGTAATGGTCTTTTCCAATAAGCTCATGCATATAATGTATTACTGGCCCACTATAGAGGCTGATGCATGTGCTTATGTAAAAAAGTGTGTGGATTGTCAAAAGCATGCCAATATCATTCATGTGCCAACTCATCCAATTCATTCAATCATTACACCATGGTCATTTTCCACATAGGGACTTGATATTATAGGGAAACACAATCCCAATTATTTAGACATTCATAAATATATCCTTACTACAACTAGATGTTTTACAAAGTGGTTTGAATCCATTACACTCACTTAGGTAAATGGTAAATAGATTTAAAAATTCATCTTGAATCATCTCATTTTCTACTTTGTCATTCCTTTTTATTTCATTTTTTATAATGGTTGATCCTATAAAAATAAGGACATCAAATCCCTCTATGCCAAATACCATATCAAGCAACACTTTTCCACTATTTATTTTCCTCAAAGAAATGGCCAAGTTGAATAATCTAATAAAACATTGATACAAATATTTAAAAATATTGTTAATGATTTTGGTTGTGATTATAATTTGTAATTATTTCCCACCCTCTAGGACTATTGTACCATACCTAAAAGCCAATAGGAACCATACCATATTACTTTGTTTATAGTGTTGTAGTTATTCTCCCTATCAAGATCGAATTGCCTTCCTTGCACATTCAATGTTAGGATATCATTGATGAGGAGGAATACAAAGTCTCTCACTTTAAATAATTATAAATAATTGATGAAAAATGGGTATCTACTTTGAACAATCTCCAATCATATCAAAACAGGTTATGTCATAGATACAAAAAGCAAATCAAACATAGATAATTTAAACTTGGTGACCTGGTCCTAAAAGAAAACCAAAAGAATACCAATGTTTCCCATGAAAATAAGGTAAATTTTTAGCCTAATTAGCTATGACTATTCATCATCACAACCAAATATGGATATAGATAATATAAATTGGCTACACTAGATGGGGTAGAGTTAGATGAACTTAGTAATATTATGCATCTCAAGTGTTTTTACACTTGATTTGCCTAACCATTATCTATGAGGACCCATGCTTGGTGCATGACCTAAAAACACCATCCCTTTATCCCACATCTAATTGAGTTAGTCCATCATAATCTAATTCCCCCATCATATTACAAATCTTGATCTTGACTCTAGTTCACTAGTATAGAAGATAATTTTAGATGCTAAAATTGAGATAAAGTTTCAAGTAGATTATTCAGATTTGGTCAACATCAACACATCCAAGATAGGAAATATCTCAAATTAGCTTATGCATGATTTACTTATATGATGGTGTTTAAATTACATCTTCTAGCTATAAGGTTTATTTTGGCTAAGTCTAGCTCTAGCACAGAAGTCTCACCCAATGTATTGATGCACTAGTTCTTTCATGTAAGACCTGGATCTTGCACGCTCAGTTGAAGTGCATGGTAGAATACCAATTCTCGTAAGGTTTCTATAAAAATTGGGATAGCTTGTTCATATTTATCAATTATCAATAATTATACAAAAGCATAAACTTACTACTTCATTCCTATGAGTTCTATATTCATTTAGCATTATCATGCAGATCATAGTCATTTTACCTAGCATTAAGTGATTAGAAAAGAAAATATAATGTTTCTTCCACAAAGATGTAAAACATGATTCATACCATCACTGATAGTAATTCAAATTAATACAAATTGTTACCATATATTAAGGTTAAGATTTTGCATCATAACACTACTAAAAAAATACCCCAACTATCATCTTCACAATGCTTTACAATAGAGGTATTTACACTTGTTTTTCCCTGACCAAGTGTTTACAATCATTAATGACCTATATAGGTGGCCAATGAACTCTCAAAAAATTAAGAGTCATGGTGATTAATAAATAATTCTTCCTCAATATCTAAGCCTTTGTACCCCCTATATTCTCACTCTATGCTAAATATGTTCTTTTCCTTATGGGCTGATACAAGACATCCTAACCATAAGGTCAAAGTGTTTTGTTTAAACCATTATTCTAACTACTTCATACTTCCCATGTGTTCCCCTAGTCTTCTACTATTTTTTTGAGTCCTATACTCTCAAGTTCCTCATGACTTGTTCTCCTTTGACTGGGTCCTCTCATGATGGTTATCCCATGCCATTATACTCTTACACTAGTAGATTTCATGTCACGATGCTTATGTGCCTGTCAGCTACATGCCATGGGTCTCCCATGCCATGGTCCTTCCATATCATGTTGGTCTTATGCCAAAATGGGATAATGGTCCTTTTTTGCCATGCTAATCTTACACCAAAATGAGATAACACTTAGTCAAAATTTAAGCGCCAACATCACCCCACACTATGCTCTTAGTCTATCCTAGACTAAGCCATGCTAGCATCCTTCAAAAATTTGGGCCCCTTATGCTCGATATCCTTCTTCAAATTGTCCTAATGAGAAAATGCTTCAATAACCTTCATAGTTATTCCCTCTATGGACTCCTTTTATTCTTTTATCTCCTTGAGTTAGGTTAGAGTCTTGCTAGTCTTCTTCACCTATTCATCTAGGGACATGATGGCATCCTTCTAGACATCTTTAAGGGTAGAGACCTCCTGATCAATCTAGTTTCAAAGGTCTATAAAACTAGAATTTAGTTATTGATGATATTTATTAATTACATCCTCCATCATCTATACATCCATAAATGCTTTGGTGCACTCAAAATGGTCCTTTATTAAGAGTGTAACATTAGTCGCATGTTGCCTTAGGTCCTCTTCACCTTGGAGTTGAGTCTCCAAGACTTTATTTGAGTGTGTGATCCATGCAAAAATGTCATCCAAAATGGGGATAACTTATCCCAATTTCTCTAAAGTTTGCTTGTAGATGTCAATATCCATGGTAAATTGTTCAGTTAATTCCATTCCCTCATCTCTCAACATGGGTCACTCCTTGAGTTTTTGAGTAGTAGTTCCACCAGGATTTCTAGCTTTCCTATGGTGTCCCTATCAAGAGGTACACCATCTTCAAGCATTGGATATTCTTTCAAAATTATTTTAGGAAGGTAAATACCCTTACTTTTGCCTCTATGGCCTCTTGGAGCTTTTATTTCATTGAGGCCACTTTCTTGATGAGCACTTATTTTTTTACAAGTACTTTATTATACATGCCTAGAACCTTGGCATGCTTTTGCTCAACCATTCATGCATCAAAATTTGAAAAAAAAAATTGGTGCATAATCTCCATGCCTAGTTTCAAAAATACATTGCTTGTTATAAGTGGGGTGAGTTTTTATGGATCAACTCTCATTGATTCTAGCAATGTTGGGGCATCTGAGCCCAAAGTGAGGCTATCTTGTGAGATTTCAAACTCATGTTCCTCATTGTACATCTCGAGCAAGAAGGATATTTTATTCTTGGTTTCAAGAGTCATTTATTTGTGATGTAAGTATGACCAAAGATATAATATTTTGTATTCAACACCAAACTGGTAACATTCACATGTATTTCCCATAGGTCCATCATACCTTCTATCTCAATTGGCTCCTTCCCCTTATTCGGATTGAATTCAAGATCTATCTCCTCATGGCCACTAGCAGCCATCTCACTATCTTCCTCAATATACTTATTATAAGTTGTTTTATCATCAAGCAAGGAATCATCAGATGTGGCCTTATCTTATACTAGGGAGGAATTTCTCTTAGAGTCTAAACCTAAGCTATGAATCTACACCTGAGGAATGTCTGGTTAGAATTTTTGCCTTAGGGGCTACTGGTAGGTAGCTCTTGTAGTAGTATATGGGGGAGATGGTTTAGGTGGAGAAGGTGGGGATGGAGAAGGTAGAGGTGGAAGTAGAGATGGTGGTGGAGATAAAGGGGGAGTTCACTAAGGGGATGAAGGTTGGGGAATTGAAGAGTGTGGAGGAGATGAAGAAGTGTGGGGAGGAGATGCAGAAGGATGAGGTGGATGTGGAGGTGGTATCTAGGGATGGGAAGATGGTCTAGAAGACTACGCCTCCGCCATATATTACCTCTTTTGGGGGGCTTATTTTACACATATACTTACACCCATATCTGATCACTTCTTCTTCAAAGGTGGTATTGGAGGAAGGTTTTCCTTAGGGTTTCTACCCTGTGGGTTCTTGTAGGGAAAAGCATGTAAAATAACTTATGAATTTACTCTTTGACTAGTATTTATTTGACCTATATATTGGTCAGGTCCATCTCCATCCTCTTCACATAGGCCTTCTTGCCTAGATATACATAAAATTTTTGGAAAGTGTGAATTTTTGCATCTATCCTCTTAGCCTAAAAAATGATGGGTTATGCATCATATATTCAATTGACAGAGTTAATGAAGTACTACACAAAGAAGGCATAAGGTAACTTAAGCTATGCTAAAATTTATTTGAATAGATTCATCTAGATCCATGTGAGAGAAAAGTGTTAATAACAAACTATGCCTAAATTATAGCCAAAGGGGGTACATCCTTAAGGATGCACCACTCATCTCCAGATATTGCCTTCATCACATCAAACCAGTATCTCATCTTAATCTTGTAAGATGGGGTGATGTACTTAGGGCAAGTGAATTCCTTGTAGTACTTAGTTAGGGACCTATGTGTTGGAGTGTACACCCACTTTAGTGCTCTAGAACTATAATTTGGTACCCCAATCTCATCAAAAACTAATAAAAGGAGGATCGCTCCTCATGGAAACCTATACTTAGGCTCTTGATGAGCCCTCTTCACCTCCTCAACAATTTTATAGGTGAAGTACATGGCCTAGTTAAATTTTAACCATTGTGATACTTGATGCACAATGTAAAGGTGTGCCATGTCAATCTCTTTTCATTGATCAGTTCTTCTAATCTTGGTCATTATGATCTACATGAAAACCTAGAGGGTGGAATCTTGTAGGTTCTTGATGTGCATAATATGCCCCTAATTTTATTATATGAGCATCATGGTGGTTCTTTGTATCTATTCCATTTTGGTCAAGTCATCTATTACACACATTATTGAGCACTATAATCCTACAACCTTATTGATTCTTTCAAGATTAATCTTCATATTGTGCCTAGTGAAGTAGATGTAGTCCTCATGGATGCATGAAAAGAGGAACTACACCACCTCTGTGGGCTTACCAAAATATGGAAAATTGAAAAGTTGGAATAGTCTTGTAGCTTATAGCTAGTTAAAAAATTGTGAGGTCATATACCAATTGGTTCCTAGTGTTGGTGGTCTCTACTCGACACTAGTTCTATGGCTCAACCTCATTTCTAAGTTGGTGATGATTGTAGTCAAAAATGGTGTAGGTAGAGACCTTGGAAACCTAGTTTTTTGTACACAACACCAAATCTAGATATTGTATCTCTTTAATAAATAAATATGGGGGTGGGGATGCTTGGTCCTTCTATTCCATACATGTATGTCCTTTCTTTCCTTTTTGTACCATCTTGTCCTTCTCTTCTATGCATTATTCCTCTTCTTTTGCAATTTATACTTGTTCTTCCAGTTGCTATACTTGTTCTTCTAGGGTCTCTTCTCTAATGGGGACCCAGTCTCCTCTACTCACATCTTCCTCTTCTGGTATTGTTAGAAACTTCTCAAGTCTTCTAGCCTTTTTCTTTGTTGGCATTACCCTTCTAAGATCTCAAAGGTTAACATGTATCCATCCCATGTTCCTAGATTAATACATGATTTTAGGTTATTATTTTGGATTTTGAGCTTAAATATTCTATAATGGTAGACCTGTAACCTACAACTTTTGAAAATATTTTTTTTCCACTCAAAACCAACTCTAAATCTCCCTTCTCGACTTTGGTGATGACCTGTGTGGTTTGCTAACAATTTGAAAACTCTTTTCTTGGATCTAGATTTGATTAACTTGGCTCTAGTTTTTTATTGATCATGAATCTGGTAAATGCAATTTAAATGTAAGGTAAAGCATGAAATATGTTTAACTTGCCTATTTATAGGCTTTAAGAGGAGTTAACCTTCATTAAATCCCCCCATCACCCATTACTTTGTGGAATTGAATGCAAATATTTTAATGGCCACCACATTTAGATCCTTGCCTTTTGCAAATAATGCCTTAATAGTATTATCCCATTACATCATTGGCATGATTTTTTCTATAACTAACCTAGTCATATTGATGGTGTGTCCTATCTCACATATTTCTTGGAAGTGGGTGACATTGGTATCTTGCCTTTTTTGGTGTGGTGGAAGATAGTTATTGCATTTAAATTTCTTATGGTGAGAACCTTACCCCTTAGTACCTTTAATTAATCACATAGCCTTAGTACCTTGTATTCCCTTATGACTTGTGTACCCACATGACTTATGTGCCCATATATCTCATGTGCCCAAGTAACATTTATGCTTTTCATTTTTACCTTTTTAAACATGAGTTCTTACCCCACACTATAACATGTCATGGTCCTCCATGAACTGAATAAAAACTTAGAAAATGAAATTATAGAAAGGGAAAATGGCATGTAAAAAAGGAAATAATTTTATTGAAAGAAGTAAAACCTAATCTAATGGCATAAGCCTTATTGATTACAAAATTTTAGCTCTTCTGAAGTGAAGTATGACCAAAGCTGACTTCTATTATAGTGCCCTAGGAGGAACTGACCATCCATCCTTTGTAAATGATATTCTCTGATAGGTTGAATGCTATGTATTATAAATGGTCCATCTTAATGAATTTAGAGCTTTCTAGAGTGGTGCATGAACTTAGAGTTATACAACAAAACTTTCATTCTTGGAGAAAAGATTTTTATTTTTATATGGAAATCATGTCATGCCTTCTACTTGTATTTCTCTATATCTTGGCTCCAATGAGTAAGGAACTAGGTCCCATCTAGTTTCATTAAAGTGTCTAAGTATGCTTTTAGGGATGCCTCATCATCTAGTTGTCCTACATGCATGATATGGAGGGATGACATTCAGAAATCTACTAGCATTACTACTTCTTTGTCATATACCAAGTTGAATGGTATGATTTTGTTTAGGTGCTTATAGGTAGTTTGGTAGGCCCATAGTACTGAAGATACCTTATCATCCCAATCAATGCAACAACATTGAAGATTCTAGTTAAAGTGGTACCTAGGATATTATTAAAATCCTCAACAGTTCCATTGGCTTGTGGGTGATATGGTGTCATTTTGTGGTGCACGATCATGAATTCAACTAGCAAGATGTAAAATGTCTCATTTAAATTTTTTTTACCATGATCACTAGTGAAACTGAAGGGGAACCCAAACTAAGTTATTATGTTCTCCCAAATGAAATATGTATTAGTAGTAGCAATATAATCCTTCATTGGTGCATCTTCAGCCTATCATGTAAGATAGTCAGTTGATAAAATAATGGATTGAGAACCCATCTATCATCCCACAAGAGTGATGAGACCAACAAAATCAATAGCCCAATTTTCAAAGGGTTATTGAGAAGGGATTTGTCATAAAGGCATAAAATATCTTTGGTTAGGTTTTCCTATGCATTGGTAAATGTCACATTGCCTAAAATATGTTTTAACATCTTGGAATAGAGTTGGCCACCATAGTCCTACTAGTAGAACATTTTGTGTAATAGTTTCTCCAACATAGTGCCCTCCAACAATACCCTTATAGACTTAATGAAGTAACTTGAGGTGATCATGTTACATTACATAATGTCGAAGGACTTCACCATGGTCTATTTTGTAAAGATCACCTAATATGAGCTAGAAGGGTGCAGTGTAAACCACAAGTTGCTTTTTTCCTATGAGGTGAATGATTTGGGCATAGAGCCAGTGGTAAAAAATACTATAATGTCTTCTAGTCATTTAGGCACTCATATTACTCAGAAGAGTTGTACATCAGGAAGATCATCTTTTATGGCATGTGGTGGTTCTCTATTTTTGATCTAGGATAGGTGTTCAGGTCCATAGTTGGTTTTCCTAGGTTTCACCATAAATGAAAACTATAATTCTTAAAATAATACAATCTAGCGACATATCCATCCATGCAGTATGGTTTTGTTGACAAGGTACTTCAAGGCCTCATGATCTATATAAAAAGTAAAAGGAGTGGATAGAAGGTACTACTTAAAATTCTAAAAAGTGTAGACCATAGACAAAGATTCACACTCCATAGTGTTATAGTTTCTTTCATTTGGTGTTAGCTTCCTACTGGCAAAGTAAATGGGGTGATCTAAGTGACCTTCACTTGGTTGTGCAAGAACCACACCAACTACCATGCCATATGCATCAACATGGACATGAAATGGCTTTGTCCAATTAGGGAATTGCATAATAGGAGCAGTGACCACCTTTTCTTTTATTTCTTCAAAGGCTTCCTTACAAGAACTAGTCCATATGAATTGCTCATTTTTCTTTAAAATTTATTCTAGTAGCATGACAATTTTAGCATAACCATGAATGAAATTTATATAATAACTCATGTACCCCAAGAAATAATTCACCTCGCACTAAGTTTTGGGTGTTGGTGGGAAAATAATCATAGATACCTTCATTGGGTTAACTAGGAGTACTTCTTTACAAATAATATGCCCTAGAAGCACACCAAAAGGTATTATAAAAAGGCATTTATTCAAGTTTATGGATATTTGAAATACCTGGTAGTGCTCAAGTGTGAGTCTGAGATTAGCACAATGGTCCTTAACCAAACCATATACCATCCAATCATCTAAGTAGACTTGGAAGAACTTGTGAATAATGTCTTATAAGGCTTCAAATTATATGTGCAAGAACATTAATGGAGCATTTTTCAATCTGAAGGGAATAATAATATATGAAAATGATCCTCATTTGATGGTAAATGTTATCTTAGGTTAGTCTTCCTCAATTATTTGGAACTGATGGTACCTTGAGAATCCATTTGTAAAGGATTATAATTCACAACCAATGATATCTTCAAGGATTTCCTCTATAAATGGCATTTGAAAGGGATTTGTCATACAATATTTATTGAGCACTTATTAATCCACATAAATACATATGCATCCATCATTTTTGATATTAATCACCATGAGACTAAACCATTTAGATTTAGCAATGGGAGTGATTACTCCAACATGAAGCATACTATCAATCTCCTCTTTAATGTGTGCCCTTATATTAGGGTTCATCTTATATGGTTATTTTTTAACTGGTCAAGTATTGTCAACTAACTTGATGTGCATATTACCTAAGGATGAGTGGGCTCCCTTCATTTTGATTTAGTTCCTTAGGAAAACATCTTGATATTCTTTTAGAAACTAAAATATTTTTGTAATCTCTGTATCAGTCTAATAGTTTTTAATTGTGGCCATCTTTAATTCTTATTCTATACCAATGTTGCATTGAATAGTCTAAATAGGTCCATGATAAAGGTTGTATATTTAAGAACTTGTGTCCTAAATATTTTGTGTACTAATTCTTGTAAAAACATCTAAATGGTTGGTCAAGTGGTCGAGTGAAGTAAATCCTTCACCTTCATCTACTTGGAAGACAAGATTTTGCTTTCCCAAGTGAATCTCTTCATATCGGTATTCATCAAGGATTGGTGTAGGCATATGAACTCAATGTGTTAAAGGCTCATTAAAAAAATGTAAAGGATCCTTAGGGTCATAATGGATATGCCTCAAGAATTTATCCATGGGACTTGGGTCTCTAAGTATTGCTTCATGCATGGCCTGGAGAATGAGGTGCGATTCCATCCTTCATGATGAATAGGAGAGTGATAAGGTCATGTTCTCATTCATAAACTACTAGAACCTAGTTCCCATGTGTCATTCTTCATGAATATACTAGGCCCATGCCCATGTGCATAAATTTCCATAGAATGCATGCAACTATAGGTACTTTGGTAAGTATGTTTCCTCATTTCTCCATATTGCCTTACAAGTTTTAATGTGAGGTTTAGGTACTTTCATGCCACTATTAATAATTGTTCCCCTAACATTAATATCTTAATAGATTCTATGATGTAGAGTAGAACATACTTAATCCCAATACAAAAGGTGCTCTTTATGGGTATGCCACCATCTTATGGCGGTGTCATCAAAAAGGTGATTCAAGGACCTCATCCAATCATTTTTGGTGGAATATAATTATTCAAGGCACTAGATAAAGACATGCACCTCCATTTTTACTTAGAACTATGGGGCTTCATCAAGTATTGCCAACGGTGGTCCTATCAGTGGCCCTCTCATTTCTAAACCCATGAGGCAAACAAATTTATGACATTTAAGAAGCTAGCATGGGACATTTTCTCATCTATTGATAGTGATACACATCCTCCCAGTGAGATCATAGTCACCATGGGCCCATAGTTACAAACATTACTTGTAGTATTATGTATAGACTAGTTATCTATCCATTGAAGAACACCATCTAGTGTGGGATCATGTTGTTCATCAGTTTTAGCAATGAAATTATATAAGTGGTTGATGTCTTCATCAACATTGATAGGATATATATAAGGGGGTCCTTATGCTTGATCTAGTGGTATTACCATGTGTTGATTAGTGTTCTCAAAAATAATGTAGTGATTTTTAAATCTCAAGTCTACATTATTTTCATAGCACTAAGGCCTTCCCAATATAGTTAGGTAATCATTAACCTTAGCTAACTCTAGAACCTCAAAATATGCTTTGAATGGTACTCTAATTATGTCAAATATGAAATTCTTAAGGACCCTAATAGGGTGTCTATGAGTCTTATTCTCCATGAATAAGACATGAGATGAAAGTTGTAATATTGGACTAGACATTTTACATCAAGCATCCTTTGTGAGGACATTGACTTTCACACTGGTATCCACTAAAATTTTCCTAATTACCAACCCATTCATCAATGGTTATGTTAACCAATATTTCTCTATCTTTAAGGGGAGTAGACGAACTAAGATTGTCTTATTTCTAAGCATGACTTAAGCAGTGGTATTCAATTTTCCTACTAAAGTGAGGGTGGACTCTATTTGATAGTCAGGCTTGACTATTAAGCCAAGTGTTAAGCTAAGGGACAATATCCTTATCCAACATATGCTTGAAGAATTCTTGGAAGTCATCCAATGCCATTGGTTGAGGTTCATCTTCTCTTTACATAATAGCATGATACATACATCCTTCTCTTTAAGGAACCAAATCTCACCCTAAAGTTCTCATACTAGTGCCATCATATATTGGATGATATCCTTTTGTTATTGAACATTAGGGTACTTTAGAGCTCATGGTTCTTCCCATTCAACCTTCTTTATTAGATTAGTTGTCAACTTGGTTTACCTCCCACTACTTATGGTAATGTTTATTTATTAAACTATATGGATAGTTAGGCATGCAAGACATTGTGGTTTATCAATTTGAATCATACCAGTGCCCTTTTCATTTTGTTCCTTGGTGATAGCTGAATAGAGATTAGGACACTCTTCCAGTCAGTGGTCATTTTTACAAAATGTGCACATCAAGTAATATAGGCAATCTCATTGATAGTCGTGTGGTGACCCACATTTTTAACAAGTCCTAGGTGGGAAATGTTCACCTCCTTATCCTCACCCTCTTCCATGTCCATGATAGCCATCATTGTCTTGAGTATTAATGACTGAGGTATGGCATGTGCCATGTGCTTGAGCTTCATGCATGTCACTGATCAAATGATAGTCAATAGTGTCATGAGTGTAGGCATCACAAATTTTATAATATTTAGAAACCTTAATGTGTTTATCACATTACAAAAGAGGACAAGATCAAACATCATGTTCCTCATGGTATATTTCACATGTTTGTTTAAGTACCACATGGATGCTTTTATGTGGGCAATTTTTCTTTGTATGACCTTCAGTTTCATATTTAGTGTACTAGACACCATTACGTGTCTCATGCACATTATTTACCATCCAATTCTCAAGTTATGATGCCATTGAGGCTATCTAGGCCTCCATAAAGGTATTAATCATATTATTAATGCTTATAACTACTTCAACATAGAGAGCAACATCCAAGGCATCATATGGGCTAGTGTAAATCCATTGTGACAAGGTTCATCAGAAGGGTAGTAACAGTCCTCCCACAAACCATTGTGTATGTTGGGCAGTGTTAATTTGAAATGATAGTTTAGACAATAAGGTATTAAACCTTACATCATACTCATGTACACTCTTTGTAAGTCCTTTCTTTATGTCCGTCAACATTGATATACTTTGTTACTTAAATTCAAGAATGTCAAAATCCTGAAGGAAGGCTATTTTGAGTTGATGAAAACTGACCACTGCCTGCTGAGGGTCAAAATTATGATACCATTTATTCACACATTCTAAAAGTGTAGTGGTAAATTTTATGGCCTTATGTTTAGAAGAGGTGATGCCTCATGCCCTCCAAATAAGTTCACATTTATGGACATGCTCACTTGCATTCTCTACCCCTCTATACTCTAGCAAGTGAATCATCATTTCATAGTAGACCATCATTAGTTGAGGTATTTAAATAGGTGGGTGTTGGGAACCTCTAGATCCAATCCCTTGAGGAGGGAGTCGACATCCTCCTATGCCACTACCTAGTCCTCTTCCAACACCTCTAGTAGCAGTGCTTATGGTATGATGTAGAGTAACTAGTTGGTTAATGAGGGGTGGGCTTGTACTCTATCCTTGAAGGTTAGATCCTCCAGGCATTCCAAGTTGTGCCATATAATTCCCTTAAAGATGGAAAGATAGTTTTAAATCTAAATGAGCGTCAAATGGATCAATTTTTTTACCCTTTACCAATTCATCTTATGACTCCAAACTATTTGTATCCTAATTTTGAATATGTACTCCTTTTGAATCAAAGGCATGAGCACACACTATGTTGGGGGAGCTTAGTTGGTTCAGATTTGGTTCCTTAGTTCCTATCATCTAGCTTGTTTCTCCTTTATAGGATAGAAGTGGTATAAAATGTGGCTCAAAATTGATGGGATCCTCATGTGTTTCTAATTCTTTAAGGCTCTTAACATCACTTCTTGAGTTCTCCTGATCTCTTTTTGTGCCACTAACTCCCATGATCCTTTGTCAAGCTTCATCATACTTCTGTTTCTATAGTGCATACTGATTGGTTACCATTTTAAACCCATAATCTTATATCAACCCCTACTCTCCCCTTCCAAATGTGCAACTCATGCAAAAGAGGATTTAGCCCTCCATTGGTATAGTTTCCAGTCCAAATTCAATAATTAATTTCTCAATTTTGAAAGCAAAAAGAGTTAGATATCGACCCCATGGATCTCAAAGGAATTGAAACTTAGATTATTAAAGGAATAACATAATCCAAAATGTAGCTATTTTGAACTCCTTTCCACCAATAGTTAACTGCTCACATCCATGGAACTCCAAGCCATGCTAAAAATCTTTGCCACTCTAACATCCAAGACTGCCTCCTTCCAAGATTATTTGATCATCTTTGAGCACATGTTACTAGCCAAGCATGTAAAACAATTAGGACCTCTAAAAACAAATTTTCATATAAGAGACTATAGAGACTCTACTCCACCTACCATCATGTAAAGATTCCTAGCTCAATATACAGAACTATTCAATTATATTCCACACTGGTCACCCATTCTTCTATATTTTCCAACGTAATATGCTCAAACATTTTCCCATGAATATGCTCAAAGCACTTCAAGTCTCAGCAATGGAACCAAAATGTTGGGTTTATTTTAGCCTGAGTCTAGCTCTAATGTTGAAGTCTAAACCAATGTACCAGGGCACTCACCCTTTCATGCAAGACCTAGATCTTGTGCACTCACCTAAAGTACACAATATAAGACCAGTTCCCATAGGTTTTGTAGCACAATTGGGATAACTTATTCATATTTATCAATTAACAATGATTATGCAAAAACATAAACTTACTACTTCATTCCTACAAGTTCTAGATTAGTTTAGCATTATCATGTAGATTATAGCCATTTTACCTAGCATTAAGTGATTAGAAAGGAAAATATAATGTTTCTTCCATAAAGAGTTTAAACATGATTCATACCATCACTGATAATAACATAGATTAATACAAAATGTTACCATATATTAAGCTTAAGACTTTCCACCATAACACTAATAAAAAAATCCCCTAACTATCATCCTTGCAATGCTTTACAACAGGGGTATTTATACTTGTTTTTCCTTGACCAAGTGTTTACAATCATTAATGGCCTATATATGTGGCCAATGAATTCTCAATAGACTAAGAGTTCTGGTGCTTAACAAATATTTCTTCCTCAATATCTAGGCCTCTGTGCCCCCTAGATTCTTGCTCTATGCTAAATTTTGAAAGCCATGTGTTCTTTTTCTTATGGGTTGGTGCAATACCTCCTAACCATAAGGTCAGAGTGTTCCATTTAAACCATTCTTCTAACTGCTTCTTATTTCCCATGTGCACCCCTAGCCTTCTACTTTTGTTATGAGTCCTATGCTCTTAGGTTTCCTAGTGACCTATTATCCTTTGATTATGTCCTCTCACACTAGTTCTCCTGAGACATTTTCCTTTTGCACCCAACAGGTTTCATGCCATGATGTTTCTAAGCCTATTAGCTACATGCCATGGGTCTCTCATGCTATGGTCCTTCCATGTCATGTTGGTCCTACGCCAAAATGGGAAAATGGTCCTTCCACACCATGCAGGTCCCATGCCAAAATGGGACAACACTTAGTCAAAATTCAGGGGCCAACATCAGCTTTTGTTAAATCTTGTACCATTTTTTATATTCATGTGTCATTCCTATTTTTCACCTTGTTGATTTTTAGTATCTTTCACTATAAGTTGAACTAGATTGACTTGATGTCCAATTGGACTATGTAGGTGGCACTCAATTCTTGAGGTCATCTTATTGACACATTTTACCACACTTTTACCATTTTGTGATGAACCTAAGCTAGAATCTCACCATTTTATGAGCTAAAACATTTTGCATCTCATAATCCTCCACTAAGTTGAGATGTCAAAACCCAAAAACATTCAAAATAATCTAAAAAATTATAAAATTTTGAAAATCCAAAAAACAACTTAAAAATTAAAAAAGTCAAAATGAAGGGCTTGAAATCTCTATGAGAGATATAAATCTATTAAATCTTTGATTTTTTTTATCATCATATTTACCAGTGGCCTTTGGCTCTATCTAATGGCACAGTTTACCCCATTTATCAGGAGGGAACCCCTTATCCAATAATGATCATTTTTAAATTACCATTACCATTCCTTCATTTATGCTTCCATTTATTGGAGAAATAAATTGGCTTGATGTCCACATAGATTATGTAGGTATCACTAGGATTCATGGGGCATCTCAAGCTAGCTTGGCAAATGTCATTTCCACTTCATTTTCCTAGATTTTTATAAAATGCTCTCACCATTTTGCGAGTGTAAATTTTTCTATTCTTATTCTATAATCAAATATCTTAATTCTCATCATTTTTATTATTTTCCACATCCATAGGAGAACTACATTTGGCTTGAAGTCTATTAGACTATGTAGACAATGTCCACGTGTAAGGGGTACATGGAGACAACTCAACCACCCCTTCCTTTTTTCTTATATTCCCCCCTTTATGTTTATGTTACTATCTGGTCATGTCCATTTCCCTCTAGAGCTTAGGGGTAAAATTCCAAATATTAATTCCTTAATTTCACACAAGCACAAATGATTCATCTAATTAATTATTTTATGGTGTGTTTATGTGTTTGAATAATGATTATTATTTATTATTTTTGGCATGTTTCTTTACTTTTTTTACTGAGCAACATGATGATTTATGTTGCTTTTCTTTTTAGTTTGTGTTTTATTGCTTATTTGTTTTCTTTTTATATTATCACCTCGACTCAATCCATTATGCTAGTAGGGTCATCATCATGGTGTTTACTTCCATGTAGATGTACTTGAGTTCATCCATTGGCATATGATAGTATTGTCATCATGGTTTTTATCATTGATGCATTATTGTCAATTGTCTATGGGATCAAGGGCCAGTCCTTATGTACATTTTAGCTTGGACATCATGGTGTTTTATATCATGGTGCATACCATTTGGTGATACATCAAAAATTAAGTGTTAGAAGTATCAAAAGTAATGTTGGATCAAAATCTCTCCTTGTCTACTATCCTACAAGTAAATTGATGAAACCCATGACTAATCTATATGCTACTCATGATACATATCAACAAATGAGCATATAAAAAGAGTCATAATTATTATTATCCATAATTTATTTCATTACTTTTGAGCATTATTGTGTGTCTATGATTTTTTTGGCTTCTTCATTCTTTAAAAAGTCATTATACCATCACACCTATATTTATGTCATTCATCTCATCTTTAATCTATGAAACACATTATATCCTTGAGATATGCTTTCCAATAAATCAATTATACTAATTAATCATCACAATCACCTTGCTTAGGAAAATCATTTAAATCAATAATGAAATTTGCACCACTGTGGCAAATCATTAATCAATCAATTTGTCTTTCTTCTAATTCCAAGCCCATTCTGCCCTATTTAGGGCAAGTCAAAGTGTGCCACTTATTTTGGGATTTATCATTCCCACTTAACCCAACCTTAGGGCCAATTCAATTATATTATTCTCAAACATTGAGAATAAAAAATGCAAGCATTAGCTCAAGTGGGTTAATTTTAGCCATGGGTTAGTTTCTCCCATTCTTACTTCTTCCTCTTCATTTTGAGGGCCTATCCATTTTCACTTTGTCCCCAACCATCCCCTATAATGGGAATCCAAGGATAATCAAGTGCATTTTGGGGCATGAATATGAGTTTATTGACTCATAAGTTTCAAAAGAGAAGAGTGAAGTCATCATTATTCAAACAATATCAAAATTATTCTTAATGACTTTTTCACTCTTTGAAAAGATGTTACTATGCCTAGTGTCTCACAACACCTTCTCAAACAAGGGTAAAAATTAGACACTTAATTTTAATGACTTCCATGTCTAAACTAAAATAAAAAATGAATTTATTTAATCACATGCAAATTTAACTAAAAATCACCATTGGACTTAATTTACCTACACAACTACCAATTTAAACTAGAATTTCAATGACACATCCTTGATTGAGGAAATGGTATTAGAATAATTATTTGAATAATATTATTATATAATTACTTTTGTTTTTATATGGTTATATTGTTATAACCATTCAGTTGTTTTAGTTGCATGGGCTTTTTCTATTTTGTATTTCCCATCAACTTTGTTCCAACTTCTTCCAATTTTATTGGTGCTTGTTGTGTGTCTATATATTAGAATATATTTTTGTTGAACAATACCATGTATTATTTTGGCTTCATTCCTATGTTAAACTAATTCTTTATGGTTTCAAAGCTCATGGTTGGAAAACTTGGGAGAAGATCTTGAAACCAAGTTGTGAATTTGCTTAGAGAATTCTAACCTTGGTAAGTTGGTTGGTGAAAGGTAACCAAAACAAAAAGAGGAGGCCTAGAAATAATCCTATGGATATATTGTCAGGAAGGAAGATTAATTTCACCTAGTGAATATCTTAGATGTGGTGAGGTGAAAGTAAAGAGAAAAAATATTTTACTGTTGTTGTTAGATTTTTTTATTAAGATAAAGGTGAGGTAATAAAAAAATTAGAGAGGAGAGGCACTATAGGAGGTGTTTTATATTATTATGTGGAAAAAAACATCAAAATCAAAATAAGACATAAAGAGACTTGGATGGGACCTAGGCAAAATAGAAGAAGATGTTGATTGAAGATACTAATCAATTTTTTTTCCTCACAAACCAAACCATTTAGTAGTATGACCCTTTGAGGGATGAAAAAAATTAATTATTTTTTATTTTTTATACTATATTCTAATTCTTGGGTCAAATTCTCATCTATTTGGATCTATCTAGTGGAAATAAGGATAAAAAATAAGCCTAGGAAGAATAAAACCAAATCTGAAGGTCTGTCATTTCTTCTTCAATGCATAAGTTATTTATTAATGGATGATTATTTTATGTCATTATTATTGAAAAGTTTTTTAAAAAAATTAATTAAGCCAATTAGAATTAACCTAAATTTTAATTTTTTTAAAAGTGAGAAAATAAAAATTAAATAACTTTAGAAAATTTGATTTTGTATAGAAAATTTATCTTAAAAAACATGGTGAATTTAGTTGGGAACAAACTATAGATCAAAATATCCTAAAACATTTTCATGATTTAAAAAATTCATACTTTTCCATTAATTTTTTCTTTTGCAAACAAAGTTGTGAAACTCAAGATTTAGTCATTTTTGTCTTTTTATAGCAATTTTTAAAAAAAGATGGAAACTTTAAAATTTCACAAACTGTAGAGAAATTTTTATTGGAAATTGGAAGATTTATCCAAATTTAGGATAGATTCAATTTATAAAAATAATTTTTATAAAATTCATTATATTTTTTATGATTTAATTATTTTCATGAAAAAACTAGGTAAAACTAACTAGTTTTCAACATTTGTTGTTGCCAGATTCTCATAAATTGAATGGATTTTTTTTAGCTTATAGAGTCATAGGATACTTATGATAATTTAGTATAAAAGCATTGACCAAATTATCCTTGATAGATATTTTAGACCAGTTGATCAACTAGATGACTATGACAAATGTCATCACGAGGCCCTCATGTTATTGAAATTACATGTGCTAGACAATTTAATTCTAGAAATTAGAAATGTTGATAATGCACCAAATTTATGGAAACACATTAAAAAAATATCAAACATTTGAAGATAATATAATTTTGTACTTAAAAAATATTTTATTTTTCACTAGGATGTAAGAAGGTGGTTCTATTTCTAAATATTTAATGTAGTTAAAGGATATTTATGATCAGTTGAAGGTGGTGAGAAAACATGTACATAAGAAATACCTCATTTATTTAGTTCTGTATAATATACCATATTTTTATTATTATTTTGTAGAATCATTACACATGATTGTAAAAATAGAGACATTAGACTTGGATCAGGTGTCAAATCTTCTCATACACAAGGAAAGGCGGGAGGAATAGTCCATTATTTCAACATCAAAGTCTATACAAAGTGCACTCATGACATGGACATAAGGAAAAGGTAATTATAAATATAAATGGAAGTGTTTTAATTATAATAAACATGGTCATGTGAATAAATATTGTCATAATATAAATTAGAGAAATAAGTCACAAACTACAAATGTGTCTAAAGAAGATGAACACAATTCAGTAGGTGAGTTTACATTTGTGGCAACAAAGGATCAGTCAACAGAGTCAAGAATGTGATATTTTTAATCAAGTGCATCAAGGCACTACACATGTCAAAAATAATGGTATGTAAACTTTGTAGAAGAAGATAGTTGTAATGAATCAATTTCTTTAAGTGATGGTTGGGTTCACTATGTGAAAGGATATAGCAATGTTCATATTTATTTGAATTATGTTCATTAAATTTTTTAGAATTTTTGATTAGCTTCTGACATGAACAAAAATATTCTTTTCATAACTAAAATAACTATGAATCTTAACCATTTCATGGAGTTTAAAGGAAATAGATGAATGGTTAGTAATATTTATGCAAATAAATTCATTGTTATTGGTAATGGTAACAAAGGATTGTATTAGTTGGTTGATCCCAAAATAGCAAAAGAACATGCACTAACAGTGATTGAAATAACTATTGAAGTATGGAATATGAGGTATGGTCACCTCATTTATGATAATTTTCATACATTAAGTAGGACTAACATGGTGAATGGAATGTCTTCTAATCAAGATAGTCATAATGTATGTTTAGAGTGTCAAATAGATAAGCCAATTTTAAAATAATTTGGCATTGATAAATAATAGAGAGTTAATCATGCATTTGATTTGGTACATGTGGTTTTTTATGGTCTAATGTAGACATCTTTAATATCAAGATGTTTTTATTATTTATTGTTAATAAATGACTTTTATACAAAAATGTGGGTTTGTTTTATGCATAGAAAGTCAAAATGTTTCTCTAACTTTGTTGCTTAGAAAGATATGGTAGAGAAATAGGGAGAGAAACATGTAAAATCTATTATAGAAATTAATGGGGATAGATTTGTCTATGATAAATTCATGGAAGTATGCAAGAAAGAAGGTATAATTAAGTAATATTATACACAACATAATGACATCATGGCAAGGCAGAAAATGATAGTGATGGATATGGCATGGCATATAATTGATAGCTAAAATGTACCATATCAGTATTGGGTATAAGTTTTGACTAAAATAATGTACACTCTCAACAAAATTCTCACACAAGCCTTGCAAAATGTAACATTAGAAGAAGCATGGTCAAGAAAAACACTAGATGTAAGTAATTTTCATGTTTTTGGATCTATTGCTTCGATAGTGGGCAAAGTATTCATGTTTATTGGTTATTGATGTATACAGATTATTATATGTATCTACATACATAATTGTGGTTAGTAAATATGTTGATTTAGATGAGACGATACCATTATTATCTAATAATAGTAAATCTAATAATAATAATAATAATATATTATTGCATGATGATGGTGTTTTTGAAACAAGTTTTGGTACTAAATTTGAATAGGGTTCAAATATGAAAATATCAAAAATGTCAAGTTCAAGTGGTGACAAGAGTGTTTCTCACTCTTCACATTCAAATCAAGAAAACCAACATAAAAGGACTAAGTATTACCATACCACAATGAAAGATGTAATAAAAGATGAATTGTCTTACTTGTTGGAAGGGAAATCTATAAGGTTAAAAAAAAGGAAGTGTGTAGTCATATAAAATGTCAAATTGCTAGCTTGAGTGTGGCTTGTGACACCCAACCCATAGGTCTTTCTTTCATGCTCTCATGACCCTCCTAAACACATTTTTTCTTATTCCCAATCATCTTGAGCTTTCCAAATGGTCATTCCACCTTAGCCAAGTAGCATTTCCTAGGCCAATCCTATCCCCCCAGATCCTGCACCTATAGGATAATAATACCCAACTTGGACTATAACGTCAGACCTTAGGGTATCTTATTTTGGCATTCCTATCTAATTGCATTTTGAGCTCTAATGGTTATTTCCTTTCAATTCTTATCCTTCATCTTGCCGGCATAGCATGAATACATTTGACCCATGAAAAATAGATATCTATAGAATCCCATTCAAATTTCATTTAGAGGGGGTTGGAAAATATTAAAAATCAAGCAAGAATATAAGCAAAACCACTGAAGCAAATTTCCTTGTTCTCTGCATATAACCATCCAATACAACTATAGGCATATAAAAATCCTCACACCAGTTCTTAACCACCTCAAACACACCTAATTTAGAATTTTTACATTTGCATTACACTATTTCATAAAGCACATTAAGTAGGATAACTACATATGGCTTGACCCTCTTCAGAGTATTGGTATATATGTCCACATAAGGGGTGTGGATACACATTTAGTACATATTACACACATTAACCCCCTTTCTTTCTCAAGTTTTATCAAAGCACAATGAGGTCTAGGTTTGAAGATTAAATCAGATATACAAGGATTTTCATAGACCTTTAATAGTTGAGATTTCATAGACAGGCTCACATAGGGATAGGGAACAAAACCCAGAAAACTCAAATCTATGTGAGTAGTTTGGAAAATGGTAGAAGAGGGCAATAACACGACTCTAGGGTGTCCTATTTCGGTGGTCCTATCCTTTCACAAAATAAAATCTAGATCCTAAATTGTGACACTGTGCCAATCTTGCAAAACCAATATCAGACCCTACAACAACTGTTTCAATTCATTTTAAGCTAAGTCTTATTTTCTCCATGTTTATTGCTATTTATAGAAAGGTTAAAAATATAAACAAATTATACAAATTAGTGGTTAAATTATTTTAATATTATTTACTGATTTAGTCAACCCAAACCTTTAACTAAAATAAGAATAAGACTCCAATATTCCCAAAATTGTTAAATCATTTGGTGAACCTGACTTACTCTATTTGTACATAAAAACCCTAGAAACCCTAGGGTAAATTCCTTACTAAATTTTCCAACAATGTTCTAATTTTCCCTGTATATTTAAAAATTATAAATTCATATTTAATTTTTAAATTTACCTTAGTAATTTTTAAAATCATTTATTTTAACCCCTAGTTAAATTTACTAGGTCATTTTGCGCACAAAAACCCTAGAGACCCTAGCAAAATTTTATTGCTAATTTTAATTTTTTTTCTAATTTTTTTACCTGCATATTTAAATTAAAAATTCACATTAATTTTTAAAATTTCATAGTAATTTTTAAAAAATCATTTTCTTTCAAACCCTAGTTAAACTTACTAGGTCAATTTAAATCAAGATTTTTTCCAATATTTTTCTAATTTTTTCCCTGTATATTTAAATAATAAATTCACATTAATTTTTAAAAATTCCATAGTAATTTTATAAAATCATTTTATTCCAAACCCTAGTTGCATATAGTAGGTCCCTTTAAATTAAAAAAAATCAATAATTTTTTGATTTTTTACCTGCATAATTAAACCAGAAATTCACATTAATTTTTAAAAAAATCCTTAGTAATTTTTAAAATATCATTTTTCAAAACCCTAGTTGCATATACTAGGTCCCATTGCTTTTGAGGTATCACCTTACATGTTTGTGAGCTTCATATCCTTTTTGTGCACATTCCAATTCACTGTTTAGATTATATTTATTTAATCTACTCTTTTATTTTTTAAGTTGTTTTCCTTATGCCACCTAAGCTCCTTACATCTCTACCTTTGAGACAAAGTGCAAGACTTAGTGGAAATTCTCTTGAATTCACCTAGATTCCTCTAACCCATCCATATACCATGGATAAACAACCAACTCAGCTTCCTATTACAGATCCTACCGATCTAGATTATATTAATTTCCATGAAGATAACTTTGACAATGAGTAGTATGAGAATAACAATTATTATACAGACACCAATGTTCATGACCCACCACATTGGGTTCTTGATCCACTTCCACCTATTGTTGATAATGATGTTTTCATCAACAAAGAGTTGATTCTACAAAGTTTTAGAGAAAGACTAAGAGAGTAGCCTTTCGATCATACTCTTATCTTACAATCTATCATAAAAATTAAAAAGTCTAAGTAAGTTGAGTCTTCTATTCCTTCAAATAAACCAATTGCAAATGACACTACAGGGGAAACTATGTCTCAAAAACCCCCTATAGCATCCCAACCTTCCTCTATGCCACCACTAACTATGACTAGTACATATTTGTCTCTTGATGTGGTATCCCTTGTGCAAGATACAAAATCTCTTCAATCTAAGGTGATACATCTTGATCAAGGTTCTTACAGACCAATGTAGGCTTTGGATTCTTTGGCTCTACTACATACACCATTGACATGTCTTATTGCTTCGACACCCTTACCACTAGGTTTTGTTCAACCCAAGATCATTTTATATGATGGAAAGGGTGATACAAAGATATATTTGGGATCTTTTCACATAGCATGTTTGGACTATGTACCAAATGACTGGCTACTAACAAATCTATTTTCATAGAGTCTAAAGGATTATGCTTTACAATAGTTCTATAGTCTACCAAATCAGTCGATCAATGCATTCAATCCTTTAGCTAACATGTTCCTAGATCATTTTAGCATTAACCTTGGTGATAAGGTTTCCTATGCCTATGTTGCACAACAACAAAAAATGTCAAATGAGCATCTCACAAATTATGTTCTTCTATATAAGACTATCTTGGCCAAGATGACTAGCCCCATGGCTGATCAAGAGTTATAAGATCTCTTCAAACATAGTCTTTTCCCAACTTTGCATGAGTCAATAATGTCTAAAATATTCTCTTCTTTCACTGAGTTATGTCACACACTAAAGGAAAGGGAAGTCAAATTAAATTTTAATGGGCAAACTCAAGTACACAAGTATATCAGAAACAACAAACAAGAGTAACAACAAAGTCCCATACAAATTCAAGGTTAATGATAATAAAAGTTATAATCAACCTACAGTCAATATGGCTTTAGAGCCCCCTCAATGAGTGATTTTATCAACACCTCCTCAACAAACCTTTACCAATCTACCTATTTCTCTAGCTAGAGTTTTACAATATCTTTTGGAATGTAATATCATATCTCTCCCTCCTATTTGAGAAGTTGATCCAACAAAGCCTCTTCCATAGGGATATGGTCAGAATGCATTTTGTGACTTTCATAGGGCACTAATCCATATAAAAAATAGATACATCAATTTGAAACATAAGATACATGACTTGATAGATGACATTACTGATCTTGGCACTCTTGTTGAGCCTTTGAAGGCAAAGCAAACATAAGACAAGGCTCTAAAAATTTTCTTAGATCCTTTTCATAGCATTATAAATAGGAGATAGGGAACACATTAGGTGTTTACCATACATATCATGCACATCCTCCACCAGCTACATATTAGGCACCTTTAATTAAGACACATCTTTTGAGTAACATGATTAGTGTGTATAATTCCATAATTCCAGCTAAACCTTACATTTCCTTCTTAGAGTAAGAGATAGTTGAGGATGATTCATATTACTATGCACTCTTTATTAGAGCTTACATTCATAATCATCCCATTCATAGTGTTCTCATAGATAACGGATCCAATGTGAACATGTGTATTATGACAGTATTGCAGCATTTAGGATATTTAGAACAAGATATTACCCTATTAGACATAGTTATCAATAGATTTAGTGGGCACATATAGATTTCATTGGGTGATATTATACTTCCTCTATAGGTTGGTCCAACACATGTGACCACACAATTTACTATATTTCCCAATGCAGGAGTCTTTGATATGTTGCTTGGTTGACCTTGGACTCAAAAACTTCAAGTAGTACCTTATACATTTCATAGATGCATATAATTCATTCACACTAATCAAGTTATCATAGTTGGTGGAGTTCCATACGAGTTACCACTCCCAACTTCAGAGCCATCTTCTACTTTACAATCACCAGTTTAAGATTCTCCACTAGGTATAGTTCTTATAGTTTAGATTTAGACACAGTTGAGGCCTCCATCAGCAACATAAAGAGTTCATACACTTCCACAAAGGCCTCTTATAGAGAAACCATAGTTTCAAAATTCTAGATAGCTTCTAGCTACAATATTCACACCTAGAGCAATATCATTAAGGTCTCATAACTCTACACATAGAGCACATTTTTAGAGATCTTTTCCTACTACTATATGGGTCCCTAAGATCCCTATAGTTTCATCCACTTCTCAAAGTTATAAGGGATCCTATAGTCAATTTTCACTATAGAGATTTCAAAGCATTTATAACATACATAGCTTTTAGATTCATAGTCTCAGACCTTCCATCATGCTTCATAATCATGAATGATCCCTCTCCTTGATACAGGACACCATGATAGGGAGTCTCTCATAAGACTCATTGGTTAGTATCATTTCTTCCCAATATTTTTTGTATATAATTTCTCAATTTCTTGTACATAATCTCCTAATACTTGATTGTACATAGCTTATTTTCAATTACTTGTACATAGTATTTTTATGATTGATTATACATAACTTATAACTCAAAACTCAAAAACAATACAACATTTCAAAATACAAAACCATCCAAATAATTAAAAATAAAAAAACATTTAAATAATTCAAAAACACAAAAACATTTTGATTGTATGCATTATCCACATTTTACATTTTTAATACCATGCTAGACTTATATTTTCTATTTTATGCTATTTTTTTGTCAATTTATCTATATTACCATGCTTCACTTGATCTTCTTTGAGTGTGTGCAATGACATCTAGATCCATGATTACTTCGATCTACCTATTGAAGGGCCATCCTACTTCTACATTCAAGACATACATCAATATAGCTACCCACTAGGGGCATCTTTTACATGAATACACCATATAGGTTATGTCATTCCTATACCACACACTCTAGTTTTAATGTTGACATACATTACTTACTAGCTTACATAGATTCCTTTATAGACATTCACTAGTATATAGCACTTGTGTATTTCTTAGCATATACCTAGTCTTGTACTCCATGTCTTTCATATTTTCACTTCTTGCTTTGATTAGTTGGATGTGATTGTATTTCTAATATTTACATGCTTTCCTCTCTTTCTTTGTATAACTAGATGTGATTACATTTCTTAGTTCCTATTTTGTCTCCTATATGTGCCTTAGGACATTTGCCAATGTCTTTTGCTTCTACTCTTATGTGTGCCTTAGGATATTTGCCAATGTCTTTTACTTATACTTTTTTATACATTTGTGGCCATCATGCCAACCTTATTTGTATTCAATTGTATGTGTATGTGGCATTTTAACATGCCTTGTATGCTTGCTTTCCAATTTGAGTGACATGTGCCCATGTCCTTTGTTTGTTTGGCCCCTTGGCCACTTTTTTATGCTTCTTGCCTTGTATGTTTTTTTGCTTGTTTACTTCTCAATTGTTTTTAATGACATGATCCACATCATGCATTATCTTACTTTATTGGATTCCATGATTAACATCATGCTCCATCCCTCTTTGACAACTAAAAACTAACAACTAACAACTAACAACTGATAACTGATAACTGACTAGACTTCTAGTTTCAGTTCACTATCGTGAACATGTTATTACATTATTACATCTACCTAGTCATACCCTTATTGATCTAACAATCTCCATTACAAACCATGCTATATCTTGAGATATCTTGTCGATTATCATGTATTTTCATAGAATAACACACTTGTAAGGTTATTTCTTCTAAAGATAGTCATTGTAGGGTCTTCATTCCTACCCTCAAAAGAGGAGGCAATAAATAAGGGTTTTCATCATAGAGATTAGATCCTCTAATCAGTTAATAATTAGTTTTTATAAAACCCAAAATAGTAACTACTATTCAAACCAAGTAGAATAGACCAAACATATAGTGATAATTATAGAACAATCTTCAGAATTAGCACATAACAAGAGCACTAAGTTTGGAATATAGAACCAAATAATAAAGTGTCATATTCTGGGGCTCCTATCCAAATAACAAAAAACCTAGATTTTCTAAAAATAGATAGAAAGGTAAGACCAATTACAATTTTATCAGCAATAGTTTAGTTCAAAATCAATAGTTTTAGTATAATTTTTCTTAGAGAATCCAGATATAGGGGGAATCATGTGTGACATGATATATCTCACTTCTACTTTTAAATACAATAGTTGGTATAACTTTTAGATTACAATCCATGTTACAGACACTAGTGATTGGGGGCAAAGTACGTGGCACATTTGCTTTCCCTTCTTTATAGTTTATGGCATTACCTAGGCATTCTCAACAATTGTGTGCCTTATTCCTTCTGTAGGTGGTTGGAATCATTTTAGAATGGATTTCACATAATCCTATTGCCTATTTTTGGAGTGGCTTTCATACAAGCCTAATCTCCATCTTTTTTGAGTGGCCAAGAGTGGCTTAGTTTCCAACACACGTTTGGCTATCCATGTCACATTGTCAAATTACAAGATATTCATGGGCTTCAAGAACCATCTCATACAACACACATTTCATACCAATATCATTTTATAGCTTAAATTTATAGGGCAATGATGAATCTAAAATACTAGATAACCTTTGTATTCTTGAGCCACCTACTCATAGGTATTGGACACACAATCCAAATATCGATTAACACACACATTATCACATAGCTTCACTTAGTAGGTGATGATGGAGTTAAAGGGATAGACTTTGCATTATTGAGCCACTCTTATGGAATTGAGCACTTAAATCCACTCACAATATTAATTTTAGTACAACATCATTCAACACATACCCATCATCACTCAGCATCACAACAGGTTTTGTATTAGTTTACGTACTCGGTGAGGTGTATTCATTACTTTATCTTCCTCTCTCTTTTACCCAACTTTTTGTATGTTTTTAATTTAGACATATTGTGTCTAGTAAGAATTGATCTACTCCTTATTTTATTTTGTAAATTTACACTTCATGATGTGCTCTCTCTATGCACACCCAATAACACACAGCTTCATGAGATTTACCCTTGCATGTAAGTTTAGGTATGCTTTATACTTTTCCTTTATCCTAGTATTTTGCTTCAATGCATCATTAAAATAAATGGGGGGGGGAATATATTCATATAAAATGTCAAAATTGGTAGCTTGATTGTGACTTATGACACCCAACCCATAGGTATTTCTTCCATTCTCTCATGACCCTTCTAGACACCTTTTTGCTTATTCCTAGTCATCCTAACCTTTCCAAATGATCATTCCACCTTAGCTAGGTAGTATTTCCTAGGCCAATCCTATCCTCTTAGGTCTTGTACTTGTAGGTTAGGAATGCTTAACTTGGACTATATCACTAGACCCTAGGGTGTCCTATTTTGGCACTCCTGTCTAATTACATTTTTAGCTCCAATAGTTATTTCCTTCTAGTTCTTATCCTTCATCTTATCGGCCTAGCATGAATACATTTGACCCATGACCAATAGATCTCTGTAAAATCCCATTCAAAGTTCATTTAGAGGGGGGTTGGAAAATATTACAAAGTAAGCAAAACCATTGAGGCAAATTTCCCTATTCTCTACATACATCCATCCAATACAACTACAAGCATATTCAAATCCTCACATAAATTCCTAGCCACCTCAAGCACACCCAATTCAGCATTTTTGCATATGCATTACACTATTGAACAAAGCATATTAAGTGGGATTACTACATATGGATTGATCCCTCTTCAGAATATTGGTATGTAGGTAATGTGCTAACACAAGGGGCATGGATAAACATTAAATTCATCTTACACACACTAATCCCCCATTATTTCTCAATTTTTATCAAAACATAATGAATTCTAGGGTTTGAAAATCAAATAATCTTTATAAGGAGTTTCGTATACTTTTATTATTCAATATTTCACAAGTAGGCTCACATAAGGACAATGAACAAAACTCAAAAAACTCAAGATTTTACGAGTAGTTTGGACAATAGTGGTAAAAGAGGATAATAACACTAAACACTAGGGTGTCCTATTTTGGTGACCCTATCCTTTCATAAAATAAAAGCCAAATCCTAATTTATGACACTGTCCTAGTCCTACACAACCAATATCAGACCCTACAATAGCCATTTCAATTCATTTTAAGCTAAGTTTTATTTTCTCCATGTTTATTTATATTTATAGAAAGATTTAAAATAAAAATACATGGTTAAATTATTGCAATATTATTTGCTGATTTAGTCAACCTAGACCTTTAACTGAAATAGGAATAAGACTCCAATATTCCTAAAAAATTTAAATCAAAGTGCAAGGTGAAGAGTAGGTAAATTTTGTTCTTACTATTATTTCATAGATATTGAAATGAAGAAAAAATTCAAAGACCAAAGTCAAACCAAAATGGAAGCTTTCTATGAAGGCTAGTGAAAGAAGAAGGGGTGTAGTGAAAAAGCACTATAGTGTTGTGAATAGTAAATGTCCCAAAGTTATTCAAAAATGTAAAGTAATAGGTGTTGGGTTTTTAACAACTCAAAACATAAATATCTCTTAGGAGATATGTTATGTTGTTTAGTCTTGATGTATATTCTAAAATTGTTTTTTAGACTTGATCACTCTAAAAAATAGGTAAAGCATGACACATCAAAGACATGACAATAATTCAAGGAATAACACAATCCAGTGAACCCAATATTCAGTACTATTTCCTAATCTACTTGGAAGATACAACAGATCATTACCCATGTGATCTTGTAAGATGAATTGGTGACAATAGGGACATTTGGATACATTGTTGTAGTGGTATCAGATATATCTTTGGTTAAGTTCATGTATGGAATTAATCCTATTATTGTAATAATGACTAAAACAAGTCATTTAGTCATTAAAAGAGAGTATTATAATAATTATTTGACTAAACTTATTATATTGTTTTTATTTTTTTTATATGGTTATATTTTTATAACCTTTTAGTTATTTTGGTTACATGAGCTTTTTCTATTTTATATTTCCCATGAATTTTGTTGTACCTTCCTCTTATTTGCTTATTACTTGTTATGTGCATATATATTAGGCTATCTTATTTTGAATAATACCACGTATTCTTTTGTCTTTATTATTATGTTAAACTATTTCTTTAAATGGACCACATTACATCATTTCAAGTGTCTTCACATGGCAATTATGTGAATTCTTGATTGATAAATAAACATTGTAAACTTCCACCATTTTTTTAGTTATTGATTAATCCCACTTAATCAAGTCTAATCATTCCTCTAATAGGAAAATCCATGGATTTGGAATTATCCTATTTTCCTAAATTCAAAATTCAAATATTGCCTCATATATGTATGACATCATAAGGCAAAGTGTGCAAACAAGAAAATGTTATGACATGTCTTACACTTTATTTATGCACTCTTTCTCTTACACCTCTATTACACATTTCAAGAGGACTAATGACTACACTTTTATCCCAACATGCCTTTCACACTTTAAAAAGGTATTAAATGACATATCTTACATATGTTTAAGGACTCATCCTCTACCGTTGATCTTGATATCAAATCAATGGTTCACAAACATCCAAAAAGTCTATAAATACAATGGCCTTGATACCTCCTTGAATAAATAGTTTGAACCTTGTCCCTGCTTAGTGCAAGTGCACAAGTATTTTATTAATTTTCAAAAAAATAAGTACATAAGGGTGCCTTTACTCTATTAACCCTTTTACACTGCAAACATAGATTATATATATTTTACCTATGACTGGTAAAATCAAATAATCTTATAACCAACTATTTACAAGAAATCAACCCATAAGGTAGTTCTAATTAATTAACACAATACATAAAAACTACCTAAAAACTAAAACTAAGTAACTTTATTTTATGGGGGTGTCTTTACTAAAAAGATGCATGCCCCATTAACAATAATTATTTATTAACCTACCAAAAAATCTAACCTAATGTTAAGAGTTTGGAACAAGTCCTAACAAACCCCCCTATGATCCAAAGTCAGGTCTTTGGACACATACCAAGCATTTTTATAATTTTTTCAAATTTGATTTTGTCAAGGGGTTTTGTGAAGATGTCAGCTATCTGATCGGCAGTTGGGAAATATGTTGGATCAAGAGCTTTTTTTGCCACCAGCATTCACAGATAATGGTATTTTACATCCATATGTTTTGTTTTGGCATGAAACATAGGATTCTTGGACATCTTGATTACACTTTGATTATCAATGTATAACTATGTATGAGTAAACTAAGAAACCTAAAGATCTTCAAGAATATGATGTAGGTAAACAATTTCTATGGAAGCATCCCATGCTATAATATACTCTGATTATGCTGATGAATTTTCCACTATATCTTGCTTCTTAAAACACCAAGCAATGGTAGCTAAACCCATATGCATAGTGTATCCTGTGGTTGACACTCTGTCATCCACACATCCACCAAAATCTGCATCACGATATCCAACAAGTTTGAAGTTCTTGTTGCAGCAGTATTCAAGGCCATATGTTTTTATTCCCTAAAGGTAATGAAGTACTCATTTTTCTGCATGCCAATGAATTTCTCTAGGATCATGCATAAACCTAGATAAAATTCCAACTAAAAATGAAATATCAAGCTTGGTAGTCATCAAGTATATCAAACCTCCCACCAATTGTCTATATGTGGTGGCATCAAAAAAAGCACTGCTATCATCCTTAGATAATTTAAAGTTACTTTCCATGGGAGTGAGGGAAGGTTTGCAATCACTCATGCCAAACCTATCTAATAACTCAAAAATATACTTAGTTTGTGAAATGAAAATACTATGCTCTTTCTGAGTTACCTCTATGCCTAGATAGTAGTGAAGAAGTCCAAGATTTGTCATCTTAAACCCATCTTTTAATTCCTTCTTCATAGACTTGTTATGGTTTTCATCATTACCTATGATAAACAAGTCATCAACATAGAGAACAAGTATCACCATTTTCTTACCCTACACTCAAAAATAGAGAGTATCATTAGATTCACTATGATGAAAACCAATGGATTTCAAGCATGATTCCATTTTCTCATACCAAGCCCTAGGTGCTTGTTTTAGCCCATATAAATATTTTATCAATTTACACACTTTGTGTTCAGCACCCACCTATTCAAAACCCTGAGGTTGTTTTATATACACTTCTTCCTATAAATAACCATTTAAAAAATCACTTTTAACATCCAATTGATGTAATTTCCAACCATTTTGTGCTACTAAGGCAAGTACCATATGAATAGTGTGTCATTTGGTAGTTGGTGTAAATGTTTCCTCATATTCAATACCTTCTTGCTGCACATATCCTTTTGCAACAAGTCTTGCCTTATGTTTATCAATGGAGCCATCTGATTTATACTTAGTCCTATAAACCCATTTACATCTGATGGGTTTAACATGTGGAGGAAGATCAACTAAAACCCATGTATTATTGCTAAGTATGACATCATACTCACTTTTCATTGCCTATTGCCAAACATGTTTAGTAGATGCCTCCTCAAAAGTGGATGGCTCAGAGGAAGAAGTAGTAACAACCATAGCATAGTTTACCTATTTTTGAGAATTCTTGGGCCCTGTTAAACCAACTTCATCTACTTTCAAGTCAAAAAAAGTACTTTGAGCCCATGTTGGATATTTAGTCAAATTATTCAAATCATGAACTCTATAATTCTCATTATGTACATCATTTGAAGGGGGACTTAGAGAATTTTCAAAAAATTCTAAGTCATCAACCTGTGAACTTGTAGATGTAGGAGAGGAAAGTGAAGGAATTTGAGTCTCATACCATAACTTCAAAGATTTATCCCCATTATTCAAACCTTTATCTCTTTTTGTATTTTTCCTCTCTAATCTATCAAGTTGAGAATCAATGTCTACAATGTTCATAGTCCCAAACTCATCAAATATTACATCTCAACTCACTATGAATTTGCCTATATCTTATGCAAGCAAATGAAACCCCTTTTTATCTTTAGAATAACAAAGAAAGATACATTTTTGACTTTATGGTTCCAAATTAATTTTGTGTTTAATAAGAACCAAAGAAAAATGAAGACATCCAAACACTTTCAAGTGTTTAACTTTTGGTTTAAACCCATACCATGCCTCATATGGAGTTTGTGCCAAAAGTGCAACTATGGGGGACCTATTTCTCAAATACACTGCAGTACCAATGGCTTCTACCCAAAACTTATCATCAAGATATTTATAGTGCAACATGGCATGTGTTGTGCCCTCTAAAGTTCTATTCATCCATTCAGATACTCCATTTTTCTATGGAGTATAAGCATTACTATATTGTCGATGAATTTCATGTTCTTGACATTAATCTAAAAATTCATTTGAGGTATACTCACCTCCATTATCTTAATGAAGAGTGACCAAATGTGAACCTATTTCATTTTTGACTAAGTGTAACCAATCAACAAACTTAGCAAAAACTTTAGATTTGTTTTTCATAAAAAATACCCAAGTCATCTGAGAAAAGTCATCAATAAACAAGATAGAGTATCTACACCCACCAATGGATGAATTTTTCATGTCACATACATCACTATGAACTAACTAAAAACACCTGTTAGCTCTCTCGGATGATTATTTAGGAAATTTTTCCCAATTTTGTTTGCCCAAAACACATGACTCATAAAGAATACTATCTTTGCAAAAAGTAGGCAACCCACTCACGATACCATATCTCTACAAATCCTCTAAAGAGTGGATATTTAAATGTCCATAGCAGAGATGCCATAACCGTTGTGTAGACATAGTACCTCTACCTATGTCAATAACTACCACAAGTTCTATAGTGAGAGGAAGCACTTTACAATGCAATCTAACCAAGTTTCCATCTTCATATCCTGTATACATTATTTTATAATCATCCTTCACTAAATTGATGTAAATGAGCCCATTTTCAAGCACAATTTGATAACCTTTCTTTGAAATAGTTACCAAAGAGATTAAGTGTTTCTTCAATGTGGGAACATACCAAACATCCTCCAAGTATTTTATAAACCCATTAGGAATAATAATTTGAATAGATCTAAGTCCTAGTGGTGTATGCATAGACTTATCTACCAAGGTAAATAGAGAGAGAGAGAGAGAAGCTTCCTTGAAAGACCAAAAGAAATCTCTCCAAAATGTCATGTGTTTGGTTTCTCCTGTGTCTAAAACCCATACATCTGTGAGCTCATCTCTAGCCTCATATTCAATATAATCAATGTGCCCCAAAGTAGTGAATACAGATTCATGGGCAACATTACTAGACTCATCATAGTCATGATTAGCATACTGAGTAGAGTTAAACTTAGTCACTTTTTGTGGCCTCTAAATTTTATCAAAAGGAATCCTACATTGTGAGGCAATGTGACCAAATTTTCCACATCTATGACATTGAATGCCTGATCTACCTCGACCTCTACCCCTATATGAGCTGTGAACACATCCTCCATCACTTGTTTTATGTGATTGGTTATATTGTTGGTTATTTGAATAACCCATACCTCTATTTTGATAACTACCTCTTCTATAACCTCAACCCCCTCTATAACTATTTCCTCTATTGTTTTGATGCCCAGATAAAGATGAACTAGGCTTTGACTCTAAAACATGGTCTTCTTCAATTTTATTAGATTTATTGGGTAGAGAGAGGTCATGTTGGATGAGAAACTCAACCAAATTATCAAAAGTGATGCCTATGATCTTGCCAGAGACATGCAACATTTCAACAAAATTCTTATAGGACCTAGGTAGTCCTTTCAAAGTAGCAATGACTATGAGGTCATCATCTAATTTTCCAAACCCAACCTTAGTGTACTCAATAGTGATAGTTTTCAACTTAGACATATATTCTCCCATATCCCCATCTTCATCTAATGAAAAATTAAATAACTACATATGAATATCTATCTTATTATGCTTAGGTTTCTTATCATACAAATTTGACAATGTTTTCCATGCAGTGTAACTATGAGGAGAATTTTCAATATGAACATAAGTATCATGAGTACAACAACATTTAATGAGAGCTAAGGCCTTAGAATCATGAAAATTAAATACATCTAATTTAGCTTGTTCTATTAGCAATGTGGGATTTTCATTCTTGACAATATCCCATAACTCATTAAAAACTAGTGAAGCCTCCATCAATCGTTTCCAATCAGAATAATTAGAAATTGTTAATCTATCACCATCTAAAAGCAAGTTTTAAATTTTTAGAATATTGAAATAAAAACAAGTGCAATAGAGAAAAGTGTGACAAAATGCAAAAAATATGAAATAAATATCACACTTACTGCACAAGACACTACTTCTATGGGGTTTTTCACTTAACCTCCACGTAGAGCAAAAAAAGGAAAACGAGATTTTTTTATGGGTTTTGCACTAAACCTCACCAAAAATCAATTGATTACACCCTTGTTTCAACAAATTACTTCCTTATTCCACCAATTACACCCTTATATCACCACAACAATGTAAAAGAAATAGAATTTAATTCCTCTTTTTTTATTTTTAAAACAACACTATACAATAAGTATGCTTTTCACAACTTTCAAGGCATACAAAAAGCAAATTTAAAAGGGAATATTTCTTTTACAAAAAGTATATTCTAAAGCAATTTATTCCAAAAATAAGGTATTTGAACCCTTGACCTCCTCTTTGCAAGTTTATTACAAAATGACTTTAACCAATTGCTCTAATAGCACTTTCAGAATATAATACTTAGAAACTTGTACTTATGCTAGATTTTGTCTATGAAGGAAAATTTTAAAAAATTACATGTATGTAATTTAAATCTAAGATTTTTACCTTTTTAATCTTCTCAACCAATCTTTCTCACATGGGACCCATCTAATGTAAATATTTGATATACAAACTTCAGAAACATGAAAAAAATATTTGCTTGAGTTTTATCACTATGCCATTTTTGCCTGGGATGCCATGATAGCTCCTAGAACTATTTTCTGCACCTGCTCTCACTCTTGAAGGCCATACAAATCTATGCAGTTAGGATAAAAATGATTTTGGTTGAGTTCTAGTAATTTTTTAAGGTATAATTTTTTGGAAATGGTTTCAAATCTCAGCCAAGGCATTGGAAGGCTATACCATTGGCCGTACAAATCCCAAAAAATGCTAGATTTTCTTTTGAAGATTTAAAATAAGGATCTTAACCAAATTTGCAGGTGTTTTTGGATTCAAAAGGGATAAGAATGAATGCAATCAATAATGGAAGCCATGGATGAAAATTACAGAGGTTTTCAATATGCAAACAAGCCATACAAGTTTGTTTTTGCCAAAAAATAATAAATTTAATAACATTTAAATGCTAATAAATTTATTTTTAATGCCAGATGAGGAGTTTAAACACCATTTAATGGATTATGAATGGATAAAATGACCAGATGGTCATATAAGAGAAATACACAGGTTTAAATGCAAAAAATATTTGAAAAATTAAAATAATTTAATAAATTTTCAAACTTTTGACATTACATTTAAACCAATGAAATATTTGCTTGATATGGCATACCTTATTTCAGACCATTTGATTTCTCGTTAATTCAACTTTTCACCTTACCTTCTTTCGAATTCACCAAGCTCCCAAAATTCACCGTGTTAGACAAAACCAAGCTCTGATACCACTGATAACTCCTTGAATAAATAGTTTGAACCTTGTCCCTGCTTAGTGCGAGTGCACAATTATTTTATAGATTTTTTTAAAAATAAGTACATAAGGGTGCCTTTACTCTATTAATCCTTTTACATTGCAAACGTAGATTATATATATTTTACCCATGACCGTTAAAATCAACTAATCTTATAACCAACTATTTATGGGAAATCAACCCGTAAGGTAGTTCTAATTAATTAACACAAAGCATAAACACTACCTAAAAACTAAAACTAAGTAACTTTATTTTATGGGGGTGTCTTTACTAAAAAGATGCATGCCCCATTAAAAATAATTATTTATTAACCTACCAAAAAATATAACCTAATGTTAAGACTTTAGAACAAGTCCTAATAGGCCTTTGGCCATTATAGACAAGCTTCTTCATGCGAACTTAATCTATCTAATTATACAAATAGATTCAAAAAATTCTCATGACAAAGCCAAGCCAAGGTAAGAATCAAATGTAGATAAGGAGAGGTGCTTACCACATGCATAATCAAGCATTGCCAAAGAATCCATAGCCTACAAACTAAGCTCAACCTCTTCAAACTGATTATCAATCAAATCTTTTAAGTAGGTATAAATGTTGTTTTAATAACATAATGTGAATTTACTACTTTTTTCCACATAGGTAAACTAAGGGATTATGATTGAGATTCTAGTTCTTCAAGTTCATTTCATTTTTATTCACTAACATATTGACTAATGTCTCTCAAATATCAAATCAAAAATGTATAGTACCAAAATCACTTGGGCTCAAATTGATGATCTCATTTTCCAACTCATGATACCTCATTATTTCGTACTTCCCAAATATTTTTTCCAATATGGTCCAAATTCATAAGTCGTATCAGATTTAATATGAAAGAGTAGGTCAAGAGACATAGGCATATTAAACTATAGGCTTCATCAATTCTATTAAACCACTTTATGTTATCTACCTCAAGTGTCAATTATTTTTTTGTACCCATCATGATTCAGTGTAAGCCTTTTCTCCTCAAAATAATTTTCATTTTGACTTTTCACTCGTGATAGTTGAACCATGTAAGAATTAGAACTAAACTATGATCTATGTGTAAAAAGGAAGTATGTGATGAAATACTATGAATATGTAACCCCTTAAATGTATAAAGGTTTAATTTTAAAAGGTACAAGAATATCACCAATACGTAGAGCTCAAAAAAACATTCACTTTAAAAAAAATGGTACTTGAAAAAGAGATGTCGACTGAAAGTTGTGGAAGTTTGAAGTTCTAGATGGCAAGGAAAATATCCACTTTATAAAATTTGAATTTTTTTTGGGTGTGTATAAGTTTGGGTTGAATTTTTTTTTAAATCAACTTCCCAAAAAAAACTTAATCCCTCTTAGATAAAAATTTAAGTAATTTTATGCTGGAAGTGACCAAAGGATTAACTCCCTTGTGACCAAGTGCTAAGACCTAAAATGGGTGATCCTCCCTCTCTTTTTTGAGTGATTTGATTGATGTGGGAGTGATGTCACCCTAAAAATGACTCCACTTTTGAAATTAATAGTGCCACTTTCCACTCGATCAAATTTGATGGTCTCTTGGCCATCACAATGGGTAAAGATTAAAGAAAGAGAAGTTGGGTAGAAATTGGAACCTACTCAGGTAGGTGGTGGATCCCTAGTGTGTGCAAGTGAGTGGTAGAACCTATAGGATGTTCAAATAGGTGCTAGAATTTGAGGGTTATCTAAGCAGATGATGGAATTTGTGACATGTCTAAGGGCTAAAGTTTGACAAGTACACAAGTGGGGGTAAAACCCAATAGGTGCTTGAGTAGGGGTGGAACTTGATAAGTGATTGAGTAGGGTTAAATGTCTATCGAGGGGTCAAAATATATTGAAGACTATCGAAGGTGTTTGAAAGGGTGGAAATGTCTGCTTATACTTGTTTGTATATCAAATAAAGTCTGCCAACTAGAAAATCTCCTTATGAGAGGTGGAAATTTTGTAGAGTTGAAAAACATACAAAAATATGGATTACGTATGGATCCTACAAAATCTAGAAAATACCCACTTAGTTTTTTAAAAAACCCAAAAAAACCTAGAAATGGTTTGTCCTCAAAGTCACCAGATGTATAGACTTTTATATAATTCAAAAACTAGCCTTAAAACCCTCTAAAAATGGATGAAAACATATTATCTCAAAATTAGGTTATGTTTATATCCATTCCTAGGGTTTTACCACCTTGTAAATTCAATGATGCTATCATTTTTTCACTTTGGGACTTTAGATATGTAGCTTTTCATGGATTTATGATAAACCCCACCAAACCCTATAAAACTAAAATCAATGAAAAATCTTAAACAAACTAGAATGTTATATCTTAGAACAAAATCAATGACATTCATTTACCATCTCAACTCTGATACCATGTCAGATTGGGATATAATTGAAGATCAAACTAGATAGATTCAAATACATGAAGTTGAATCTGCATGGAGTAGTGAAATCTAAGGAACAACTTAAAAATAAAGATGTTTGTCTTCACAACTAAAAGTTACATTAACATTCATTCATTATCCAAAAAGTACGTAGGAAGGTACATTATATAGTGAAAAATTAGGTCACCCAAAAAGATAATTAACTAAACTCATAATTAGAAAACAACTTATAGTGCATTTTCTTTAATGACCTATTATTAATCTAAAAAAGCTAATTAGCCAATGTAGGTAATAACACATAGTGGGAAAAAGCCTACACTAATAGTAACTATATATAAATAATATTTTCAACTTTATCAATTATTGATGCTTTCTCTCTTGTAGGAACCTGTTGAGTCTCAATCTCTCTAAGTGCATACCCTAAGGGGTACATTAAGAAAGGGGTGGGAAGATCATTGGTGTTTCACAAGATTATTGTCCCTTTACTACCACTTATTATCAATCCAACTATCTCCTAAAAATAGTCACCTAAGTTTTGCATCCTCTTTTTCACCCTCATCTAGTCATTTTTTCCCCTTCATTAGCCCTTCCCTAGCCTAAAATCCTTTTTCATGATTTACTATACAATATCAGCCACATTGACCCTATACTCTTATTGATAAAACTCATTTAGGGTCTAGGTTGACTCCTATTCAACATAGATGAAGACTTAATTTGATTTTGTCAATAACAATACATAGTAGATTGGGCCAACCCTATTGGCTAAACTTTTAGAAAGGTTTAGGGTTAGATTTAACTATATAAACACATCTATTTCATCATTTCTTAGAGAGACAACAAGAGTTAATTAATCATTTACACTACTTTACAATTTGATCTTCTCCCATTCTACTTGAGGAGTCTTAGCTTAGGGTTTCTACTTAGATAATAATCTTGTCTTATAGAAAAGTCTTTGATGATTTGGCCTTTCTTAGTGACCCTTAAAAACCATAATAAGCTCTTGCAAAGCACCTTTTCTAAGGGAGATATTGAGTCATAACAGGTTCATCTTCAATGTAAGTATCTTTAACTTTGCTCCTCTCTTTCAATAGATAGAAGTAACATAAGTAATGACTTTTGAATATATATCTCTCTCCATGCATTAAGGTTTCACTTATACATGGCTTAAATAGGATTATCTTATGCATATTTACTTTTATGTTTACTAACCCTGATTTGTGCCACAAGATTTGGTGAGCACTATATTAGACTTTGCTTTGCTTTTATCCTTTATACATTGTGAACATGAAAACATATGACCTAGTTAGGGTTATTGCATAGTTTTGCTTGATTGGAAGCTTTAGAACCCTCCCTATTGATTTTATTATAGTAAAAAATCCCTTGGCTAGGTTTAGTAGGTCCATTTTGGTCATGAATCCAAATATCTAATGTATCAACAATCGAAAGTGTAAGTCAGATTTATCTTCTCTAAGCTAGGATTGATTTATAAATTAGTTACATTTCTCTTTGCATATATTTTAGTAAACCTGACGTGAATCTAACCCTTGCAGATTTTATTTCACACCATAATTTTTATCTTCATACTTATATTTTATATATTTATAGTATTGTATCAAACTAGTTGGTATAGTTCTAACTTTATATACATAGGTTTAATACATGATCATTTCAAAATGACTATGTTCTATCTATGTTATCTTCATCAATTACAGGTTACTAAAATAAATAGTTCAACATAGTATTCTTATTCAATTCTAGATTAGCATATACTATTAGATAAGTTGAATTTATCTACTATTTTATTCTATCAATATATAGGTAAAAAAACACTATCAAATACGTCAACTCTATTCAATATCTTCTTCAGCATACAAGGTTTTACAAACTTGATCAAACTAGTAGACCTAGTTGGCAGAATTTGAAAGTAAAAATTAAGCACCACAGCATAAAAATTTGTAATATAAATCATATTAAATCCCACCAAGGTTCCTTTCTTTTCCTCTATGTCATTTTAGTTTTTCCTTTAGCTCTATTTTTCACAAGTTGGTAGTTTTCAAAACTACAACCCTACAACTAACTAGGTCGACTTGGTCAACTTAGATCTATAGTTTGCCTTATACTTAAGAGACATAGTTGACCTATTCACCTTCATTCTTAAATACCTTACTTATGTAGAATATAAATGACCCATTTGAATTTTTTATATATTAGTTGCATATTGTGTTTCCTAAACCAATTTTGTAATATTATCAATCAAATAATTAACATCTATTTGCTAGTAATTAATTCACATTTACTTTTCATTTGTTTTCATGCTTAGAGTAACTCACATAGTATAAATATGCAATTTTTTAAATTAACATTTTAGTTACACTATTTTAATCTTTTTCACACACTACCAAACCACTTAACATTAAAAAATCATTAAATATTTGTCTTCCTAAGGCTTACCTACTTGGATTTCATCACCAAGGGGGAACATGACTTGGTTTTTTGGCCAAGTATAAATACATGGTTAATGGTATATATTGGCAAAGCATCAGACACCCTTATCACTATAGAATATTAAATTGAGGGGGTAGTCTACAATACCAAGCTAGTACTATTGCAAATACATATCCCTTTCAGCCTAAATGTCATAAAACCAACCTTAGATTGCTTTCTATTTCCCTATTTTAGCCAACTTTCCTATCACACTAAAATTAAACTTTAATATCATCTAATAACACTTAAGGTGACCAATTAGTTATCATTTACTTTTTAGTTGATTACTTACTCTTTGATCATTACGTATTGTATTGCTAAACTTGCATTGGCCAATGTTTGTGCATAGTTTACGATATGTGTTCCAATTATATCAGTAACATTAATCTAATTATTTGTGTGTTTATTTTCATTATTTCTTCAAATTATCTTTCAAAAACTTCCCATATTTCAAAACACTATCATCTTGATCGATATATTCTCTTATAGATGGTTCCATCTTCCTACCAGTAGCACATAATTTACCCATATGACTATGTATTCTTTTTAGCCTATATCTTAGTAATGCCCTATCAACCTGGTTGGTTTTGTACCTATTGGCCAAAATTATTATTTGTCTAGTTGACTATGTTCTGTGTCTAGCCAACTTTGTTCCTAATTTTTCTTCTTCTTCCCTAATCTCTTTTTTTCATCAATCATTACTAAATTCCATATCAAAATATTCTTAGACAACCTGGATCCATTTAGACACTATATGGGGTTCTTTTTTCTTCCTATCTTTTCTTCTTATTTTCAACATTTAGGGCATTTTGTGATGCCCACCCACATGTTACTTTATCCTTTGGGGCATCCTATGATACCCACACATATATCACTTTAGACTTTGGGCAATCCTATGATGGCCATACCTAGATACAATTACCCATTAGGGAATTTTATGATGTCCACTCTTATTCTAAATTATATGATATCAAACTAATTCAACTTAAATAAACCTTCTGAGACACATAGGATTATCTCTCACATGTTCATTCTTGGTATAGACATTAGCCTAGATTTTTCCCTTCTTATCATGATTTCTATATGCTATCCTTCTAACACTTTTTGTAGGATATCTATATGGGTCTCGCCCTCTATAAAAGTCTCTCTTTTCACAAACCTTAGTTCATCCTTTTTGGTCCTTTGGTTTTTCCCTCTTCTTATGAGTTGTATTGTAAGATTATGGATAGGACTTGGTCTTCCTCATAATTTATTTTTATTTTCTTACTTTATATTTTTTTTTGCATCCTTTGGGTTTTTATTTTGTGAGTTATAATGTAAGACAATGGATAGGACTTAGCCTTCCTCACAAATACCATCTTTATCACTTTTTTTTTCACATTATTTATACATGCTCTTGGGTATTCTCTTTTATGAGTTGAAATATAAGACCATGAATAAGACCAGGCCTTCCTCATAAATCACCATCTTCAAATTCAATGTTCTTTTTCTAGAATGTTTTTCAATGGTTACAATTTTTTGATCTCTTGTTCTCAGCTTTAGCTTTTTCTTCTTTATAGATAAAATTTACACAATAATAAAGTGTTAGCATGTTTTCCTACACTTCCCTCATTTTTATGATAAGGAATCACACTTCATTGTCATTGTATCCCCCTTTTCACATTTGCCATATTTTTTATAATTTGAAATAATTCAAATTGTTTCATGTTTCATTCCTCTTGATTTCCTTTCCTTTCACTCCATATTGGATAAACTAAGTGTTGGCATGTTGTTGTCATTGATGTTAAAAAGGTGTATAATGTCAAGGTTGATGTCAAAAGTGACTAAAGATAGATGGCAGTATGTGATATGTTAAGGTACATAAGAGTGTGATCATAAGAGTTGTCATGAGTAAAGTCATTCATGAAAGAAAGAGTTGCATGGATGAGAATTGTCATGGGTGTTGTGAACGTGTAAGGTACGATTCATGGAATATGTTTGAAGAAAACTAATGTATACACAAGAAGCATAGTGAAATGAATTAACAAAGGTATGTGATATGGAAATGAACATTGAGAGAGATGTCAAGTCATATAAAGATTGGCCATGGGGTTTTAGGTATTTATGAGGTTGTATAAGATTATGGTCATCATAAAGAGAGTGTTGCAGTGATATTAGTGTGTTATGATGTCTTATGTCTACTTTTTTTTTATGTTTTTTTAGGTCAATGCATGGAAAGAATTGGTCAAGATGTTAACTACATTGAAAGCTTGAGCCTAGTCATGGCATGGTGAAGGTATGAGCTGGTGGCATGATGAGGTGAGTGAACTTAGGCATGTGAGAGGTTATGAAGGTAATGTGAGTGTGATAATAAAGTTCGGATGCACTTATAAGTGTTTCAAAATGAGTCTTTAAAGGTAAGTCCTTTAGTCTTAGCCTACACCTAGACCATTCTTTAGCTCTACCTAGCCTAATGAGGCATGAGGATTGTATGCAATTAGAAATGCATCATGTATATAAATCAATCCTATCTCAAAGAAGATAAATCATACCTAAAATTTTGATTGGAAATATATTTTTTAAGTTGGGGCATGACCAATATAGGGATCTACTAGACCCCAGTAGGGGATTACTTGTCACAATACACCATGCTAAGAAGGGTTCCAAAGCCTACAGTCTAACACAATCATGCAACAACCCTAAATAAATCCTAAGTTTAATGTTCACTCTATTTTAATAAACAATAAATTAAGTCTTAATCTAGTGCACACCAAATCTTGTGGAAAAAAGTCAAGGTTAGGAACAAAATAAACTAAACTAAGCATGCTTAGAAGACATATACTCACATTGATGTATATGAAATCTTAATCCATGGAAGAAAGAAGCACAAATACATTATATATCTACTCTTACAAAGGAAAAATAAAGTTAGAAATACTTACCTTGAAGATGAACTTATTGAGCCTCAATCTCTCCCTTGGCCAAAGTGCTTCACAAGAGATTATTGTGGTAAGGATAACAAATATAAATCAGCTAGACTAGGCTACATAACCTATCTATGCATCCAAAATACTTCTCCACAAGACAAGATCCGTATCTTCAAATAAAGTATGAACCCTAATATTTATTCCTCAAGTAGAATGGTCAATAATCAGATGTTCATTCACACTTATTTTTCTTCACTTCTTTTCTTTCAAATGGTTGAAAATGAACTTGTATATATAGGTAGATCTTACCCTAAATCCTTCTGAATATGTCAATTGTATAGGGTCAACCAAGTTGACCTTGTATGTTTTTGAGAGTTAATACACTAGTTCCTAAGCTAGGTCAGCCAAAGAGCTAACAAATATCTTAATGAAAAACACCCCTAAATAGTACAAGGTCAACCCAATCAACCCTTTACAGTAATCAGAGGCTAAAAACTATACAGGGTTGACCTAGTTGACCTAGTAAACTCAACTAGTTGAAAGCAGGGCAAAGCAAGAACAAGGAGGATAAAGCATGGAAAATGATTAGAATGGGTAAGACTGAGAATAGTAATCTTAGGTTAAATGGTTTTAAAATATGAGTGTATAGATGGTAAGTGTCAAAAGGGAAAACAATCTTACAAAGCACCAATGGTTTTCCCACCCCTTTCCTAATGCAGCCCTTAAGGCGTGCACTTAGAGAGATTAAGGCTTCATGGGTTTTTACAAGATACAAAGTGTCAGTAATTGATAAAATTTTAAAAATATTATGTGTATATATATTCCTCACTTGAATCTCATCATGTTTCATGTAAGTACAACATGGGATGGTGCTTTAAGAAATAGAACATGATAACACACAATGTTGATGCTAAGTAAAGTGCAATAAGAAGCAAATAAGATAAATGAAAGGAAAGAATTTAAAAACACATACCTTTACTTACCTAGGCATTTTAGATAAGGAAATAGACTACAAGATAAAGTGAAGGCATCCAATGTGAAGAACACTAGGCAAACATGAAGAAGTTAGTGCAAAAAATAGCCAAAAATGAAATTTTTGGAAGATAGGCATATAGTAGTTAGTAAAGATAGAGATTTTAGGAAAATTAGAAAATTAGGATTGGTAAGGAAAGGTTTAGAATATTGAAGGAAAATAAATGACAAAATTATGGTTAAAAAATGATAAATGATGGCAAAGAAATGACAAATGAATGATAAATGATAGAAAATGAATGACAAATGATTGTAAAACATATTAAATCATGTTGGAAAGTATGTAAAACATAAATGACAAAAAATAATTTCAATGTGAGATAACTTTAACATAGATATGTAAGAAAGTGAAAAGTAAGCTCATGTAAGATAGGTAAAAAGAAAAACATAAAAGATTGAAAATGAAATGTACTTGAAGATGTGAGACAAATAGAAAGAATTCATACATAAATACAAATATGTAATAATGGAAAATGTCATATGTAAGATAAGTGAATTCCACAAAAAAATAAAATAATAACATGATGGAGAAATGAAAAATAAAAAATCTCTAAAGGATGAAAGCTCAAACTTAGTGCTTATTCTAAGATGTAATGTAAGAAAACACAACCACACAATGACATGACTAGTGTGACAATGAAATGGTATGGTACATAAATGGTGTAAGTGTGTAATCCATAGTTTCTCAGACATGTTATTTTGCTATAAGGATGATAAAAATAAAACAAAGTAATGCTTGCATGTTTTTAAGAGGTGAATAAGAAGGGAAAGTAGATTTGGAATCACAATTTGCTTTTTAATGGGGAAATGAAATGGGTGGAGGGGAGAATGAAGGAAAAACCAAGTTAGAGGAACTCTTTCTCAAAGTTAATACACTCAAATTATGTTTTTCAAAACAAGAGGACTTTCAACCTTAAGGACTCAAAAGAACTTATCTTAGCCACACAAGTCTTAGGTCAACAAATAAAGTATAAAGATCATCCCATGAAGGTTATATGCATGAAAAGTAAAATAGACCTACCTTCCCATAACTTGTTCCTCATTCCTCAGAACCCCTTACAAAGCCATCAATCTACTATAAAGATTGGGTACTTATGTCAAAAACTAGGTAGTACCATAAAGTTTGTTGAATTCCCATATTCCAATTTACTAGCCTACCACACCCCAATGGACCTTGGCTCTATGTGAGGCCAAATGTGGAGTTTGAGCTTTGATTGGAGATAGGATATGTGGTTGTAATCACATATTTTGGTGTGATTTTGACTTTTGATATCTGTATGTTGTCTTTTAGATATCATTGCATTTTAATTCAAATGATTTGGCTTTTAACTTTTTTGATGGCTTTTTCTATTCCTCTTCCATAAGGTTTTTGGAAATCCAAGCATGGGTGCTAAAGATGACTTTCATTTTAATAATTGGGACAAGGTTTCTAAGAGAGATAAATTCAAATATCATGATTCTAAAAGTCTCATAAATCTAGGTGAAATAAAAGTGCTATCTTGACTTTGAGCTTATTTTATCCAATATGGAGTGAAAGAAAGGGGAAATAAAGAGGAGTGACACATGAAATAATTTGAATTACTTCAAATCACAAAAAATGTGACGAAGGGAAAAAAGGTGTATAATGATATTAAATTATGATTCCTTATAATAGTTTGTTGTGAAAATTCCATCTATCAAAAGAATCAAAAGCTAAAGTTGAGAACAAGAATCAGTGTGGTATTTTGTCAAGAGGGCGAGGTCCTATCCATGATCTTATATTGAAAACTCACAAAAAAGAAAATCATAAGGGTGAATTCTAAATAAGGGGAAAAATAATCTTAAAGCTACTAAGGCAAAGAATGACATAAAAAGATGAGAATCAATGAAATATATGAGGACAAAAAATGAAATCAAATGCCAAACGTAATGTGAAATAAAACCAAAGAATGTAAATGAAAATAATGATGCTTAGAAAGAGAAAGTAAAAAAAATAAAGTGCACAAAAAATGAGATAAAAACAACAAGATCTATGTTAACATCTGTATCAAAGATGAGCATGTGAAATAAAAGTCTATAAGTCTTGGAAGGTTTCTTGAAGTTGAATTTGTTTCTTATTATGTATTGTAGAATAATAGTGGGCATTTTAAGATGCCCCAATACTTAAGTGGATGTAAGGATGGCATTTCAATATGCCCCAAATTCTAAAGGGACATGTGGATGGGCATCATAAGATGCCCCAACATGTGAGGTAGAGTGAGATAACATTGAACCATTAAAATGGTTTGCATTGGATTGGTAGGTGCATTTGGAGATAGGTATATTTATTGGTTATTTAGATTTTAGGGATGTTGAATGTGACATAGGATGGGTAGGAAAGGTATGAGGAGGTAAAGAGGTAAAGGAGGACCATGTATGATATGATTTGGAGTAGGCATTTGAATTAGGTACTCTTTTATTTCATGTGGCCTAAGAGGTTGAGGTTCAATGGATGTAATGATATGTTTAAATTTATTCATGTTAGCTATCATTTCCTTATTGGTGTAGGAAGAAGGATCAACTATGGTTTGAACAAGATTAACATATGAGGTATATGTATATGATGATTATTGTTATTCATTAGGTAGTTAATTTTGATGTGATTGTGGTTCTTGAGATTGAATTTGAGAAGCTTGAAGATAGTCTTGATAATGTTGTTTTGTGAGAGTATCAAGATTTAAATGTAGACCAAACAAAGAAGAAAGAAGAAATTGATGAAGATCATGACAAGACTCATGAGAATGACCTATAGTAGCATGAAACCAACAAAATTTATTAGGATTGTACCATTTTGGAGGAGGTTTGGAATGATCAAAGTTTATGGGTTTAGAGGATGGATTTTTTTTTCAAATTGTTCTAGATTCAAGGGTGGGTGGGTTGGGATAAAATTGGTTAAATTAGATGCTCCATTTTGAGGTTGAGGAGGCTGGGAGGAATCAATGTTATTATAAAATTATTGAAAAGGTGATATAGTATTTGTTTGAGATGGCTCAAATTGAGTCATAAGAAATTCTTGCCTTTTTGCTTGGTCTAAGGCTTCATCTAAAGTTTTAAGGGAAAAGGTTTGAACTTTGTATTGAAGGGGAGGTTTAAGAGTAGTGATAAATAGTTTTAAAATAGTATCATCATTCATGTTATGATCCACTTTATGAGTGAGAGACTTTCAACATTTGATGAAAGTATGAGTAGACACATTAGGAATTTGCTTGGCATTAATAAAATGGCTAATGTAATTTTCAAGAAGGTCATTGTGTTAGAATTCCTTCACTAGATCATTGATTAAATATTTTAGTTGTGAGATGGAATGTCTAGGAAGTTGGTTATACCATTCAAGTGAATCATCAACAAATGTTTTGGCTAAAATATTTTTGGTAGCAAAGGTGTTAGTTTGGACCCATTCCTTATAGACATTACCAAAATACTTAAGAAAGATTGTAGGGTTCTTAGTCCCATTATATGTGATAGTTGGAGAAATGTTTACAGTATCTATGGATGCAATGAATGGGGATAAAGGTTCATTTTGAAGATGTTGAAGCATATTTTATTCATTATAGGTTGAGGGATGATATTCCCATTGGCATCTCTAAGAGGAGGAGGGAAAAAATTGGATTTGGTTGAGATATGATGACTTGAGGTCATTGACTAATTATGTTGCATAAATGTTATTGCATATTCATCACTTGAGATTGATTAGTTATTTGCATGATGTTCATGTGATGTATGACTTGTGCAAGAAGTTGAGTTATATCAATAGGTGGGTTGGTATTTGTAGGAGGGATATTAGTGTTGATAGAAGGGGGATTGTTAGTGTTGGTGGGAGGAGGATTCTTTGTAGGTGGAGGATTCCCAACATTAGTGTTAGTTGTCTTAAGTTTGGTATAAGAAGAAGGACGCTTGGTAAAGTCACCATTATTGTGAGGAGTGTAAATAATATTATCATCAAGGTTTTTGAATAATTGGGAACCATCTAGATTATCAATCTAAGTGGTTTCAACCATGTTACTTTGAGAATTTATAAGACTTGGTGATCTTGTTATGGGTGTAATAAGAGGATTATGAACATTGGTTGTAAGGGTATGAGTGTTAATAGGAGTGGGATTAGTTGGTGGAATATTACCAACTTTGATATTTGGAATAGGATTAGGATGAATGACCTCAACTACATTATATTATGTAGTGATTGGTTTTGGTTTAGGAGAAGAGGAAGGAATAAATTGGATAGTTTCATCTCAAGTAATGAAATAAGTGAGGTTATTATCAAAATACTTATTTATACAAATTTCTTGACTAAAATAATGCTAAAAAGGTGTCATCATGATGAGTTAAGACTAGATAACCACACAAGTAAATAAGAAGTGCTAGGAAACTATATAGGGTTGACTGAGTCGATCTAGTACATAAAATATGGTTTATAAATAGTACAAGGTTGACTAGGTCAATCCAATATAGTGAATAGAGGCTAAAAAAAGGTATAGGGTTGGCTGGGTCAACCTAGTACAATATATTAGGAAATTAAGAAACTTATAATAGATTTGTGGATTGAAACAAGATAAATTTTGTAAGCAATTTAGAAAAGAAATGATAGAAAGGAAACAAATAGTAAATTAGATTAATGCTGATCAATCTAATTGAGGTAAATAACACAAAACCTTACACCAATGTTGGCTAATGAAAGTTTTTGTAATACAAAATACAATTGATCAAAGAGCAAATAATCAATTTGGAAAGTAAAGAGATAACTAATTGGTCAACCTGAATGTTTATTAGATTATTTAGATATGATTTTAAATGTGATGGGGAGTTGGTTGTAAGGAACTAGAATTGTAATTTAAGGATGGTTTCAGGTAGTTTGGACTGAAAGGGACTATAGTGGAAATGATACAAGCTTGGTATTGGGGCTTAACCCCTCATTTCACATAGTGCAATAATAAGGGTGTTGGGTGCTTAGCTAGATTATACCATTAACCATGCTTTATACTTGACCAAAGTATCAAGTCAACTTCCCCCTTGGTGATGAAATCCAAGTAGGTTGGCCTTGGGTAGACAAATGTTAATTGCTTGTTTAGATTTTGTGAGTTGGCTATGTGCATAAAATAGAAAATAGTGAAACTAAATGATTAATTGAAAACCACATAATTAAGATATGTGATCTATTACAAGCATGCAAGCAACAAAAAAATAAAGTGTGAACTAATTACTAGCATATAAGGTTAATTCCAACTTTGAAACAAGGTACAATGTTGTTATAGTCAACAATGTATGCACAAAATATAGAATGGGATCAATAGATTCAAACCTATACTATAAAATCAAGGTCTAGAAATGAATAAGGTTAGCAAAGTTGACTAAGTTATCCAGATAGTACATAGAACACATAACTGGATCGACAGGGTCAATCTAGTTGATTGTGTAAGGGAAGTTTTTAAAGATTGTAAATTAGAAAGGAAAGACTGTAAAGAGAGAGAAAGAGAGATAGAAAGGAACCTTAGTGGATTAGAGATGTATAGAATGAATATTATTGTTTAAGAACCTTGATAAATGCTTATAAATTCTACTAACTAGGTCAATTAGGTCGATCAAGCTTTACAAAAACTTGTTATTGAGTGTCTAAAATGTACAAGGTCAATCAGGTTGAACTATTATGTTAAACTTGATGTCTAAAAAAGTAAAGGGTCAACTAGGTTGACCTAGTAGTTTGGACCAAATGTCTGAAAAGCTAAAATCTTATACTGGGTTGATAAGGTTGATCTAGTAGCCTGTACCTAAAACTTATGCATAGAAGTTAGATATTGGGTCAATAGATTCGATATAGTATGGAAAATATATGTTAAAAATAATGATGAAAGAATGAAATAAATGAAATAATATGAATAAGTCCTATAAATTTTAGTTCACATCAAGTTCACTAGAATGTATGCAATCATAAATGTATCATGTCTATAAATCGATCCTAGCTTAGAGAAGATAGAACATACCTACACTTATTTTTGGGAATACCTTTGTTAAGTGAGGGCATGACCAATATTGGAATCTATTAGACCTGATTAAGGGATCAATTGTCACAATACACCATGCTAAGAAGGGTTTCAAAGCCTACAATATAACACAATCATGTAACAACCCTAAAAGAGTCCTAGGTTTAATGTTCACTCTATTCTAATAAACAAGAAAGTAAATCTTAATCTAGAGCACACCAAAGCTTATGTCATAAAGTCAGGGTTAGAAACAAAACAAACTAAACTAAACATGCATAAAATACATATACTCATGTCAATGTATATAGAATCATAATACATGGAAGAAAGAAGAACAACTACATTATCTATCTACTCTTATAAAGGAGAAATAAAGTTAGGAATAATTACCTTAAAGATGAACCTGTTGAGTCTCAATCTCTCCTTTGGATAAGGTTATTCACAATATATTGTTGTGTTATGTAAGGATAATAAATACAAATAAGCTCTAGGTTATACAACCTATCTATGCATCTAAAACACTTCTCCATAAGACAAGATTTGTATCTTCAAAGAAAGTATGAACCCTAAGCTTTATTCCTCAAGTAAATGGTCAATAAGTAGATGTTCATTCACAATTATTCTTATTCACTTCTCTTATTTCAAATGGTTGAAAATGAACTTGTATATATAGGTGAACCTTGCCCTAAATCCTTTTGAATATGTCAGTTGTATACGGTTTACCCTATATATTTTTGAGAGATAATTCACTAGGTCCTTAACTAGGTTGGTTGAAGGGAAAATAAACTTCCTAATGAAAAATACCCCAAAAAAGTATAGGGTTAACCTAGTCAACCCTGTATAGTAATCAAAGGATGAAAACTATACAAGGGTGAGCCAATCGGCCTAGTACAGTTAGCTGGTTGAAGGGGGTTAAGGCAAGAATAAGGAGTATAAAGTATGGCAAATGACTGGAATGGGTAAGACTAAGAAGAATAAGCTTAGGGTAAATGGTTTTAAGAGATGAGTGTGTAGATGGAAAGTGGAAAAAGGGATAACAATCTTATGAATCACTAATGTTCTATGTACCCCTTTCTTAGCACACCCCTTAAGGCATGCACTCAGAGAGATTGAGACTTAATGGGTTCCTACATGATACAAAGTGTCAGTAATCGATAAAAGTTTAAAAATATTATGTGTATACAAGGATAATATTTCAAGGTGAATGTGTGAAGGAGAGAATGGATATAGGTAATTTGATTTTTTTCAAGAGTAATAATAAAGTATGAGGCCATAATTTGTAGGAAAAGGCATGAAAATTAGTTTTAAGGTCTCTTAGTACACAAAATGAAGGTATGCAAACCCAATAAAGACTTTCAAGTGTTCATTATCATGTGTAACCTTTACATAGGAACCTAATATATTAAGGAGATATGAGGAAGGTTCATAGATAACATCTATAGGTTTTCATTTTAAATTTAAGGGGCAATCTTTTATAAATAATCGTTAACACCAAAGCCTATGTTAAACCTCTCTAAAACCTTAATAAGGACCTGATTTAGAAGATATTGCTCAAATCAGCTTAGAATGGATTGAAAGGCTTAGAAAAATTATTGGAGCTTGTAGTGGAATCTCTCAGGTACCTCTAAGTTGGATTTGTATGCAATTAGAAATATAACAAATATACAAATCAATCCTAGATCGAAGAAGATAGATCCTACTTACACTTCTGATTGGGGATACATTAGATAATCACGGTCATGGCCAATATGGATCCACCAGACCTAGATAAGGGATCTCTTACCATAATAATATCACTATAAAGGGTTCCAAATCCTCCATTCAAGTAAAACTATGTAATAACCCTAACTAGTTCTTGTGTTTTCATATTCATTATACTAATAACAAGTAAATTAAAATCTAATTTAGTGCTCACCAAAGCTTGTGGCACAATATGGAGGTTAATAAACATAAAAGTAAACATGCATAAGAGAATCCTAATTAAGCCATGTACAAGTAAAATCCTAATGCATAAAGAGAGCAATATTATTCAAAAGTCATTACTTATACTACTTTTATCTACTAAAGAGAGGAGTAAAGTTAGAGATACTTACCTAGAAGATGAACCAATTGAGAATCAATCTCTCCCTTGGCCAAAGGTGGTTCAAAAGAGGTTTTTTTGGTTTGTAAGGATCATTAAGAAAGGCCAAAGTATCCAATACTTCACCACAATACTAGATTATTATCTAAGTATAAACCCTAAGCTAAGACTCTTCAAGTAGAATAGTAGATCAGATTATAAATAAAAATAAATGAATAATTAACTCTTTTTGTCTCTCTTAGAATGGAAAAGTAAATGTGTTTATATAGGCATATCTAACCTTAAACCATTTCAAAAGTTTTGGCTGACAAGGTCGACTCAGTTGACCTAGTATTAAAATTGATAAAAAACTAACTAGGTCATAGACTAGGTCCACTAAGGGGTGACCTAGTCCCTAATAAGTTTTATCAATAAGAATATAAGGTCGATTTGGCTGACATACTCATGTAAACTATCAAAAATGGGTTTAGGTTAGGGAAAGAGCTAATGATAGTGATAAAAGACTAGAAGAATGTGTAAAATAGGAGGCAAAGCTTAGGGGAATGTTTTTAGGAGTTGGTTGGATTGATAACAAGTGAAAATAAGGGATAACAATTCTATGAAGCACCAATGGTCTTCTTGACCCTTTCCTGGTGTACCCCTTAAGGCACACACTCAAATAGATTGAGACTTGATGAGTTCCTACAAGATAAAAAACATCAATAATTTATAAAGTTTAAAAATATTATGTGTATACATATGCCCCACTCAAAGCTCATCATGTGTCACATAGGTACAATATGGGATGGTGCTTTGAGAAAGAACATGGTAACACATAATGGTAAGGCTACAAAAATTTGCAGCATTTTAAATGTAATGCATAACTTGACTTACCTTTATCATTGGATGGTTGTCTATTATGTTTGTAGTTTTGATCATGGAGGGCACATAGACTGATTTTGACAAACCCAAGGATATAAAACTAAAGAGCAAAAACAAACAAATATAGGAAAGCCAAAATAATTAGTTTTATGTGGATGAGACATACTTAGAAATTTGTCAAGCTGGGATGACAAGTGTTATGTTAGACCAAATGACCAATTCAAAATTTAGAGTAAATTGGGTAACCAAAAATCCAAAGATACTAAATAATGAAAAACTCAAACAAGTAAACCTTAAGTAAGAAAGGCAAACTCACCAAGTCAATTGAATAATACATGTCAAAAAATGTTAATCAAACATCAATGTGAAAGTAGTAACAATCCTTAAATAAAGATGGGTACTAAAAAAATATGGTAAAACAACATTGATGAGTGAGTATTAAAAATCCTTACTCAATCATCAATGGAAAAAGGTGCATAAAAGGGAAAACAACATTGGTAAGTGAGAAGTAACAAGCCAACCTCACTCAACAATGGAAAAAGATGCATGAAAGTAGAAAAAGTCCTAGGTGTCCACAAAAATGGGTGTAAAATAATGACAAATGGTAAAAAAATCAAGGTGTATCTAGAAATGTAGATCCATGGTGTAAATAAAGTAATCCATAGTTTCTCAAACATGTTTTTTTGTTATAAGGATAGATGAAACTGAAACAAAGTAGTGCTAGCATGTTTTTTTAAGGTGTGAAGAAGAAGAAACATGTATAAAAGAAAGGAAAATAGATTTTGAATCACATGTGCGTATCAAGGAGGGAAATGAAATGGTTGGAGGGGAGAATGAAATTAAAATCAAGGTAGATTAACTCTTTATCAAATTCAAGGCACTCAAATTAGGTTTGTCAAAATAAGATGACTTTAGACCTTAAGACTTTGAAGAAATTATCCTAGCCATATAAGGCTTAGGTCAATAAATGAAGTATGTAGATCATCTCATGAAAGCTATATGCATGAAAAGTAAAATGTACCTACCTTCCCATAACATGTTCCCCATTACTTAGGACCCCTTATAGAGCCATTAGTTTACTATGAAGATTGGGTACTTGCATGAGAAAGTAGGTAGCGTCATAGAGTTTGTTGAATTATCCTATTCCAATCTAGTGTCCTACTACATCCCAATGGACCTCGGCTCTATTGTGAGTCTAATTTTGGAGTTTGATCTTCAATTAGAGATATGAGATGTGTTATTAATCACATCTTTTGGTGTGATTTTAACTTTTTAGATTTGTATGTTTCCTTTTGTATATCATTGCCTTTTATTTCAAATTATTTAGATTTAAACTTTCTTGATGTCTTTTTATATTCCTTCATACAAATTTGGAAGACCAAATATAGGTGCTAAAGATTACTTTCATTTGAATACCTAGGAATTGGTTTCTAAGAAAGAGAACTCAGAGAGCATGGTGTCTAGGAGTCTTATAAATCAAAGTGAAATAAAAGTGCTATTTTGACTTCAACCTTGTTTTATCCAATATGGAGTGAAAGGGGAAAAAAACAATATGAATAAAACATGAAACAATTTGAATTACTTAAAATCACAAAAAATGTGACAAAGGGTGAAAAGGGGATACAATGACAATAAGGTGTGATTATTTATCATAATAATGAGGGAAATTTAGGAAAACATGCTAACACTGTTTGTTTGTGAAAATTTTATCTATAAAATAAGTAAAAGCTAACGTTGATAACAAAGATCAATAACTCATATCCATTACAAAAAACATTCTAGAGAAGGAATGAAAAGATGGTGATTTTATGAGGAAGGCTAGGTCCTATCCATGGTCTTACATTGCAACTCATAAAAGAGAAACCCAAGGGGTGAACAAAGCATGTGAAAATTAAATGAGATAAAAAAAGATGGTATTTGTGAGGAAGGCAAGGTATTATCCATGGTATTACACTAAAACTCACAAAGAGAAATCCAAGGGTGCTAAAAATTGTGTAAAACACAAAGATAAGGAAATCATGAGGAAGATTGAGTCTTATATACAATTTTACAATGCAAATCATGAGAAAGGGGGAAACCAAAACACCAAAATGGGAGGACTAAGGTTTGTGAAAAAGAGAAAAATGTTGTAGAGGGTGAGACCCATGTAAGTATCCTACAAAAAAATTTACATAGATATCATATAGAAATCATGAAAAATAAGGGAAGGATTTAGACAGAATACTTCTTGAGGAATTGTGCATTGGTGGGCTCTTTAAAAATATGGCCTTAATTGGTTTGAAGGTGATAGGTACTTAGACCAAGAATATATTTGACTAAATAAGGCCTACACTATTTTTGGACATATTTACCATCTTTTTCATGAGTATAGTCTAATTTAAGGACAAAATCACCAATTTTAAATGTATGAACTTTAACTCATTTGTTATGTTGTTTATAAATATGGGTATTGTATTGGGGATTATGTTGTAAAGTACAAAGATGGTGTTCATCAAGGAGATTGAGAGCATGAAGGTGATATTCACATAATTATTCATCAAGTATGATACCATGAAGAGATATATGGAGAGAGGGAAGCTCAAATTCTAATGGAAGGATTGATTTAGAACCATAGACTAGAGAGAATGTAATTTCCTCAGTGGTAGTGCGTATGCTAGTGAAATAGGCCCAAAGGGTAGGATAGATATGAAGGTGCCAATCCATGTAGGTTTAATGATTTATATTTTTTGAGAATTTTATTATATAAATTTTGGATGATAGAGTGTGGAAAATTTGTGATTGATTTTAAATTTGGCACGTAGCTATTTGACATATTTGTTTTTAAAATTACCACCATTATCTAAAATAATACTATGAGGGAAACCAAAGTGGTAAATGATTTGATTAAGGATAAATTTATATATGGTGGTACCAATGACATTAACAAGGGGAAAAGCCTCAACCCATTTGATAAAATATTATGTGGTTATGATTATAAACACATGCCCATCTTGAGATCTAGGTAATTTTCTTATGAGATCTAATTCCCACATGAAGAATGGCCAGGGAGATTCTAAAGTTTGATGTTTGGCTAGAGGTGAAAGAATTAAATCATCATGAATTTGGTAAGGAGTACACTTTTTATAAAATTAAATGGCATATTTTTTAAGAGTGGGCCAAAATTATCCCATACATAAGCATTTACAGGTTATAGCATGTGCACTATAGTGGTCACTGCAAATGCCCCCATGTGCTTCTTCAAGAAGATGAGGAAACTCATCTTTAATAATAAATTGAAGCAAGATACCTTCATCATTATGATAATATAATATGCTATATCAAAATACATATTTAAAATCTTATTTACAAATGTGTCTTTTCACAAGAATTTAGGTTGGGTAGATAGGTTTGGTGTTTCAAGAATTGAACAATGTATTTGTACCATGGGAATTTTCAAATTGTGATAGCCTCAATGTGGCAAATGAGTGAATAATTTAGTTGAATATAAGATAAATATTTTATTATTTGGATAAGAAAAGTGGGATCAGTAAGAACTTGGTATGGATGTGTAGACACCGAAATAGTGTCTAACCCTTGGTCACCTTCCCCCTTGGTCCATTCTTAACCCATTCTTAAACCATGTACTTACTAATTTAAAAATAATAATTTATTATTAATATTATCCCCTTTGACACCTCGCCTGACACCTCGCCTTGGACTATTTCCCACCCTATGACTCACCCAAGACCTATTCTTACTTCTCTCTAACCGCCTAACCAACTCTCGTGTGTATTTAGCCCAACCTTTGACATTATCCAACGGATAATGCACTTGGCAAATGGAGAACGGGCTTGGTGGCTCTTTTACCCATTCTCCACCCACCGACGTCGGTCAAATGTCAGCTGACACCGGTGGAATCACCGACGTGGATTATACTTAAACCATTTTTTTGACCCTTTGACGATCCCAATCAGAAATTGGTTAATCTCTGGAGCTAATCACGAATCTCTAACCTTCTTTTGGTGAAACAAAGTTCTCATGCTTTCTCTTTTCAGTGTTCTAGGCTTCTTGGTGTTCTTGCAGGGATCAACATTCTTGACAGCACTTTCTAGGCACTAAGGTCTTGCATCAGACATTCTGCACAGGGATTGCACGATATCTCCATCACCAACGGCAATCAAAACACAGCTTCTGCACCTTTGCCAACTCGTATCACAGCTAAGTATTTGTACTATTTTCATTTCAATGTCATTTAAAATATATTAGTATTCTGTCTACCGTCTATTCCAAGCATCCTTGACCCAACCTTCTCTGTCCTTCTTAGAGAGGTTGAAAAGCCTCCTCTCCCGTTCATCATCTTTTTGCCTCTGTCACCAATTCAGTCCCCTTCTCCTGACACAATTCTCAGTCCATTAGACCCTAAGCAGTCTCTATGACTCCCTCATAGACCCTCAGACTCATAGACAAGACCACAGTCCATCCTGCAGACCAGAAACTAGACCTGTAACCCTTCCCTGGCCATTACCCCGACCAACCTCGTTCACTTCCCCTATCGACGTCGGTAGTCTAACTGTCATCGGTGACTTTCCTGATCGACATCAGAAATATCTCTGACATCGGCGACTGTGTTAAGCAGATTATAGCTTATCAGGTATGCATTTGCTTTTAGTTCTTTCTTTTCAAGTCTTTCATTATTTCTCTTTTTTGTCTCTGTCATATTCTATTTTAAATAGTGGATTTTCATCCTCCAAGAATCCTTAGCGCTTCTAGGACCAAGCTTTTGCTTGGCAATCCACCCTCTTATCAACTAATGTTTTTCATGTTTTAGTATTTGTCTCTTTCAGGTGTCATCCTCCACAACAAAAGAGGAGTTCTCACAACGTCTAGATTATGGTGCGCAGACTACATCCAGGTACATACAAGCCTTGACCATTTCTTTAAGTTTCTCATTTTCTATCTTTGAATGTGAAAGCAAAATTGCATAGAAACATTCTGGCACACCCGATGGGACCCTTAAGGCCTTCCTTGGGTTCTTTTCCTTCTTTTTTCATTTAGGTGCATTAGGTTTCTCCCTCTTCACCTCTTTCTTCTTTTCTAAAAGACATCATAAGCAGGAATAAAAAGAACTTTTTCTTTCTTTTCTTGCATTTCTAGACTAGTCTAAAAATCATATTCTTCAAACCCTTTCTCAAACTTGTTTTCATTCCAACTTAACATTTTGATTTGAGGCTTTAAAATATATTGCATTCCATTTCTGCTTGCTTGCATTTCTTAGTCCACACTTAGTAATTAATAAACTGCATATTGAATAAATCGTAGATCACTTGATGTTACACAACCAAACCACGTGCACTAAATTAAACATCAAACTCACTTGAGACAAGGCCCGACTGGGATTTCATCACCCAGCGGATACCTTACCCATCCCGGCGATCCTACTTGGATTTCACCACCAAGGGAAAAGCCCACTCTGTTCTCTGGCAGAGTCTAATCTATATGGAAAGCAATTTTGGCTAAGCGAGACCAGCCAACCACTGGAATCGTGAAGTGAGGGGAGCTTGCTCCTTAGCACCAAGCCATATACGGAACCTAATACAGACTTTTGAGCGCCTAAACATACCTGAAACCATCTTTAGACTATCTATTCTAGGACCCTTCTAACAGCCAACCTCCTCAAACATCACTTTAAGGCATAAGCCATACGATCCTAATAAAATTATTTCTAGAGATTTAATGCTAGGATCTGCCTGTCCTCATCTTATTTTCTATTTTTATCTATTTTTTTGAGCTGGTAAGGACGTCTTCTTCATTTCCAAAAACTTTTTTTCTGAGTTTTTGGAAAACACAGTAATCGATATCAATTCTGTAACCGACGTCAGCAACTTTCCTCCACCGGCATCGGTCATCTCACTGACATCGGCAGTCTTCTTCACCGACATCAGTTTTTATACTGACATCGGTCACTATCCAATTTCTTTTTTCCAAAAACAACAAGCTTAAAATCCAACTTTCTTGCTGTCTAAACATTCATTCTGGTTTTTTGAGACTGAAAAAACATAGTTTTCTGAAACCTGACCCTTTCTTGCCTTGAATGGTTTTGACATGCAGTCAAACCAAGGCTCTTCTTGACCACGCTAGTCAACAACCGCTTCCACCTTCACCATCTATAACCAGTCCTATAATGGAGTTCCACTCGAAGACTAAAAAAACTCCTACTCGCCCAACCCCACCTCAGACTCCTATTGTCCCAGAAGGGGACCAAGATTTCACACGATTCTTGGACCTCAACGTTAAAGCCTTACAACACTATCTCGTGCATAGCCAAACGTGAGACTCCCTAGGCAACCCAATCTATGGGATGCTGACTTCCTTAATCGAGACAAGGATCACATCAACAGGACCTACAATTCAGCCTCTAGACAATCAAGTCAACACCTCCACCAATAATCCAACCGTGTCTTACCTTCAAAACTTAGCCACTCCATCTAAACCTACCTCCATGGGGGTTCTAGTACTCCTTCAACCTCAAGCTACTCAATTAAATCCCACACCTTTCCAAAACCTACTGGTCTCTATTCCCCCTACTCTTGCACCTATCAACACAAGAGTAACTATTTACCCATCAACAAGTGTGGCCACTCCTCAACCATCCTTGACGGCCCCTATCCAACTTTTACCTACCAATCCCATAACACAAGTGCCTTTGGCTTCAACTTTCGCTCCCATAACTAGCTACCCATATGTTGCATCTACGCAACCAACCACGTCATACACCCCACTCAATATCTTTCAAGCACCTTATAATCTAGGGGGCACTCCACCCACCAATCCATTAGCAGATATCATCAAAATGCTGATGGACAAAATGTCTAGCCTAGAGACCTTCATTTTTGGCTCACGCAATGCTCTCTCATACGAGCAAATTTGCAATGAGCCCATTCATCCTTCTTTCCTGATTAGACCATACCCCAACCAGTGGGAGCTTCCCAAATTTTCTTGCTTTCAAAGCAAGGAAGACCCACAGCAGCACTTACGGGCATTTAGACATGTCTGTTACCTTATTGCCCATGATGATGCATTGCTCTTGGACACGTTTTCTATGTCTCTTTCTGGCACTATGCTTGACTGGTATAGCTCTATTGCCAGCCATTCCCTCTTCACCTTTACACAGCTGGCCCAGCTCTTTCTTGATCACTTCTCCATTAACATCACCAAGAAGGTCTCGATCACGGACCTCTATACTATCTGCCAATTTGAGGATGAATCTATAGCTGACTTCGTTGCTCGCTGGAGAGGCCTCATCAATCAACTCTCCTTTTCCTTACCCCAACCTAAACTTATTGAACTTTTCTCCCGAGCCTGCGCCAAACATATTTCTTCCACCTTACGGGTCTAAACCTTCCGCACCTTCGACGAAGCCTTCACGATGGCCCACAAACTTGAATTATGTGCCATTGAGGAGAATAAAGTCAAGTTGTGAAGAAAGAATCCCAACTCTAAGACTAATGATTCCTCTTCTTCTAAACCTTCATCATCCAATCCTAAGTCTAAAGCTTCAGCTAACGCTGTGGTCGTTAGACCTTCATCCTCTTCAACCAATCAGCCTGAGCCATCCACATCTCAGAGCGCCACCCATCAATTCCAGCAGAGATATGTACAACAACAGTATACTCCTCTTGGAGAATCATACGTGTCTATACTGGAAAAACTTATTAAACAGGGGATTCTCAACCTCCCCCAGATTCGACCACCTCCACAATTTGATCTCTCACACGCCATCCCTGCGTGGTATAGGGAAAATGACTTCTACAATTACCACCGTGTCAAAGGTCATGACACGAGAAACTGTAAAACCTTTAAAAACATAATCCAAGACATGCTTGAAAAGGGTGACCTCATCCTAGATAATCCCAATGCACCTCCTAATCAAGGCATCGACATCTTTAAGCAACCATTCCCCAATCATCCATCGACCCAAAATAATATCCAGACCTTGATTGACAACACCCATGAACATGACATTAGAACAGTCAATATGGTCTCGCCCTTCATCCCTGACCAACCTTAAGAGGTTAGTCCGTCTATCAGTCCATCACGTGTGGATGAACCTCTTTCTCTGATTAGTTCTCTGTCAACCTCTCTCATCTTAGAGGACACCTCAACCTTACCGGCACCACTGGTCTCATCATCCTCCTTCCTACTGCCTATGGAGGATCCGACCTTACCTACTCCTCGACCGCAAGTGGAGGGCACCATAATCCCTGCCCTTTACCCGCTTGAGGAGTCACATTCTTTAGTTCCTTCTCCACCAAGAGAAGAACCTGACTCTCCATCTTCTTCGATCAATGACAATCCAATTATAACTCCCACACAACTTGGGTCTGAGACTACTACCACACCTAACATATCTTCTCAAAGACCCAAACCTCATCTAACATCTTCTCAACCATTTTCCCGACTAGTGGAGAAAATCAAACTTCTCCCTTCAAGGAAAGTGGAGCATCAGGGATTGTGGGAGCGTCTTAAAGCTCTTCAACATCCCCGTGCTCTCTCATCTCATGCTGCCAGTCCTCCCAAGGCAGAATCTCCCAAGACTCTCAACAAAGACCAAAATTCCTCTTCTAAACCTACATCTACCCCATCAAAACCAATCAAGTCACTTGGCATTCGCCCTATCTCTACCCTCACTCACCCGCAAGTGAAAGTGGACTTAGACCAGACCTCAACCAATAATAGTCTTCCAACCAAGTCGAAGAAGACTGCCAGACCACAAAGATGAATGCCTCCTCCTCCATCACCATTGCCTTCCATTTTGGGCCCCCATCCTTTGACTTTGACTAGAACCCTTCCCACTCTGACCTCCAATCAAAACCAGTTGCCTCCTTTGCTTCCTTTACCTACCTCTAGCCTACCCTCTCCTAAGAAGGTGGTACCTCTCATGAAGAAAGTACCGTCTCCACCTGTCACCGCACCATCGAACCAAAAGGTGGTACGAAAACCTCTGCCAACTCCACCCAAGAAAAAGTCACCAGTGCATCATGCATCAACAGGCACAGACCCCTTAGTAGGTTCATATGCTTTGATATTATGCCAACTTTTGCAGACTTCTAGCATTACCCTTCCTTCTATCAAGCCATTCCAACCCCTTGGGTCAAAACCTTCTTGGTTCGACGATACGAAGATTTGCTTATACCATCGTACGCCAGGACACGATACCGAGACTTGCTGTGCCCTCAAGGCAGTCATTCACCGCTATATGGAGAAAGACACTCTTCTCCTTGAGGACACTCTTGACCAACCCTCGACATCTTCCCATCCAACCTCTTCAACCACATCAACATCTCACCAGCAGGCCATGACCCCTTCTTCACCTCCTATCTTTGAAATCAATGCTATCCATATAACCACTAGGTCACAAAAGGACAAGGTGAAATAAAAAGTTGTTATTCCTTGGACCTATCCTTTTGTCTAGTCACCTCAACCACCAAAACCCAAGATTTCCATCTTAGGTGCATCTCAACCCCCTTCTTCAGAGGCAATCAAAGACTCTATGATAAAACAACTTCACCAAACGCTTGTGAAGATGACCTTATATTACCTTATCCAAAGCTCCCCCTAGCATTGTCAGGCTTTAATCAAAGCCTTACAGGTAGTGGAGGTCCAACCTGAAGACCCTCAACCACTAGCTGCCTTAGTCCATTCTTTATCCCCCATCGCCTCTATCACTTTCAGTGATTCTGAAATTCCTACCTCCACCTTGGAAGATCAAGGCGTTGCTCTTTTCATCACAGCCTATGTTGATCGAACCCATATTAAATGAGTTATGATTGACGGGGGTGCTAGCATTAATATCATTTCCACCCACGCCTTTGATCAATTGGCTCTTCCCAAGAATTGCGTATCAAAAATCGACGCAATCCTTAGATCCTTTAATGCCACCACCGCTAACACTATTAGCACTATTGTCCTCCATATCTGCGTTGGTCCACGCACAATCCTGGAGCTCTTCTACATCATTGAGGGAGAATTCCAATATAACATGCTATTAGGATGACCCTGGATCTGCACTATGGCTTGCATCCCTTCAACACTTCACCGTTGTGTCAAATTAAAACATGAAAAACAAGTCCATGTCATTCCTGCTGACCCATACCCTTTTAAGACTTATAACACAACCTATCACCCAAATGATGTTCTTATCCCTCTCAAGGCATCAACCCAAACATCGTCTCCATCCATGAAAGTGTCAACTAGTACACAAACAGCGGTTGCCACCACATCATCTTCTCAATTAACAACCAAGGACCCCATGGACGATATCTTCCAAAGACTTTCACTGGGGGAATATCACCTACTTACTCTAGACATGTTCCAGACTCCTCAAGAGTATGGACAGCTTCATCAAAATCCAAGCTATGACCATTGGATTGGAATGGTCATTCCTTATGGTCCTCCTAGCCTTCAAACCAATCTTGTCTATGGGGGGTTGGATCAAGCTCCTACTGAATCAAATCCTTCCTCCTCACCTCAAATATTCACATCCAATTTCTCCTTTCTTGGCAACCCCACCTTTGCACATACCTACCTTTATAGGTGTGCATGGAAGGGTTTTGGCTTTGGGCACTACGAACAAGGCTCCCATCAGCCTATCGAACCACCCAATGATGATAATGCCAAGAAACGATATGGACTGGGTTTCCAAGAACCCACTGAGGCTTACGCAAACCTTTGCCCTGAACCAACTATCGATCAATCTCTTCTAGACTCACCTATTCTTCCATCCTCACCTACGGAGTCGGTGGTTTCCATCCCTCCTAGTTTTTTTTTGCATAAACACCATCCGCTTGGAAACCCTAACCTATCATCTCAATGGGGTTCCCAAGTCTCTCCCTCTTATTTATCCCAGCATGATAGACGATGAATCGACAACCATCAACACTGTCCATTGCATAGACAACGACACCATTCTTACCTATTTGGGTGCCAACGATTCTTTCATTCTATGCTCCCTCCCTTCTGAAACACAGGTTATGTTAAATGAATCAACCATTGACATTAACCTTTCCTCTTCTGGTGTTCCTCATGTCTTAAAGATTGGTCAATCTTTAGACACTCAGGAGCCGATCACCTATACTACATTTCTCTCAGACAATCGCAAAGCCTTTGCCTGGACCTATGCTGACATGCCTGGCATCGACCCTAACATTGCCACTCATAACATTGTCACAAACCTAGAGGCTAAGCCTGTTAGGCAAAAGCTTTGCAAAATGCATCCTCATGTTGCACTTCTTGTCAAAGAAGAGCTTTAGCACCTTCTTTCTATCTCCTTCATCCAACCCATCGATTATTCGCAGTGGGTCTCTAACATCATTCCTGTCACCAAGGCGACTGGGGGGATCCAGATTTATACAGACTATCACGACCTTAACCTAGCTTGTCTTAAGGATGACTTTCCTCTTCCAAACATTAACCAACTTGTTGATCTTACAGCTGGCCATGAGATGTTATCACTCATGGACAGATTTTTAGGATATAACCAAATCTTGATTGCACTGGAAGATCAGCACAAAACCACCTTCATTACACCATGGGAAACTTTATGCTATCGAGTCATGCCTTTTGGTCTGAAAAATGTAGGTGCCACATATCAACGTGCCATGACTTACATCTTTCATGATCTCCTCCATAAAATCATGGAGGACTATGTAGATGACCTGCTTGGCAAGTCTAAGCTTTGTCGCGACCATTTGACTATCCTCAAGATCATCTTCTCTCGCCTTCTTCAGTACCATGTCCGTCTTAACTCCAAGAAATGCGTCTTTGGGGTCCTCTCCAAAAAGCTCCTGGGATTCATTGTCTCTCTTCATGGCATCGAGATAGATCCTACCAAAATCCACGCTATCCTCGAAATGCCACCTCCAACTAATCTCAATCAACTTCACAGTCTACAAGGGAAGCTCCAATCCATCTGCCGCTTCATTTCATAGCTTTCTGACCGCTACCAACCCTTTCATCACCTCCTTAAGAAGGATGTCTCCTTTAAATGGGATAAAGATTTCCAAGAGGCTTTTAAAGCCCTCAAATGCTATTTGGTTTCTCCACCAGTCCTTATTCCACCAAAGGACGACCAGCCCTTCTACCTCTACATCTCAGTAACCAATCATTCATTAGGTGCCATGATTGCGCATCAAGACAAGAAACACCGTGAGCAAGCAGTCTATTACATAAGCTAAACACTTGTCGATTACAAAACTTGGTATACTCATACCGAGAAACTCTGTTTGGCATTAGTCTTTGCCACTACCAAGCTCTATCACTATCTTCTCAATCATAAAACCTTTGTCGTCACCCACACTGATCCTCTTAAATACATGCATTCTAAGCCATATCAAAACCAGCGTATGGCTTGTTAGCTCATGCTTCTTGCTGAATTTGACTTAAAATTTGTCCAGCAAAAATCTATAAAGGGGCAAACCATCACTGACCAACTAGCAGATGCCCCTCTTCTCGATAATCAACCTTCTCAGTGCGAGTTTCTTGATGAATCTATCGCCACTCTCTCAACTGATGACACATTCTACCAAATGGAGATGTTCTTCGACGGCTCTAAATGTCAACTCGGTGGGGGTGCAGGGGTCATCCTCATCCCACACGAGGGTGAACCCATGCCCCTATCTTTCAAACTTGACTTTGAATGTACCAATAATATGGCCGAATACGAAGCCTTAATTTTGGGACTTCAAACTGCCCTTTCTTTAAACATCAAGTCCATCAACATCTTCGGTGACTCACAACTTGTCGTAAATCAAATCAATGGTTCATATCTTTGTAAAAATGAAATTTTACAAAGGTACAAGCACTGTGTTGACACTCTTCTAGCATCTTTTGACCATCACTTATTGCAGACTGTTCCTCAATCTACGAATAAGTTTGCTGACACCATGGCTTCCCTCGCCTCGCATATTCCTTCTTCTTCATCATACTCGTCAGGAATTTATGTCATGGTACATCGTGTGCCATTGCCTTCATACATTTCCACTAACATCAATCTCGTCCACACCATAGACTCTAGTTCACAAGATGTATGGTATAAACAACTTGAGGACTACTTGGCCCATTCTATCATTCCTCCCAACCTCTCTAGCAATGCACAACGGGATTTCATCAAGCGCACCACTCGCTATACCATGCTAGGGGGCCTTCTCTATAAAAGAGGTTTTGACGGCCTTCTTTTTCACTGTTTAAGCTCCACTGAAGCCTCTCATGCTGTCAAACAAGCCCATGACGAGATTTGTGGCAGACACTTCAGTGGTAACTCAGTTGCCAAGCGCATCCTTTGCCTGGGTTATTATTGGCCCACTCTTCATCAAGACTGTAGCGATTATGTTCAGCGTTGCATCAAGTGTCAGCAGCATGCTAACTTGCTTCATCTCCCTAGTCACACCTTACAAGTTGCTCAAGATTTTTGGCCTTTTTCACAATGGGGCTTAGATCTCATCGACGAGATTAATCCTCATTCATCTCTTCATCATCAGTCCATCATCACTGCCATCGAGTATTTCACTAAGTGGGTGGAAGCTATTCCTCTCGTCTCCACAAAAGTCGACAAGATTGTCGACTTCATCAACACCCACATCATCTGTCATTTTGGTGTACCTCACAAAATCATCACCGATAACGAAAAGTCATTTAAAAACAAAATTGTCCAAAAACTTTGTGACTCATTTGGCATTAAACTCAGCTTTTCTTCACCTTACTACCCACAAGCAAATGGGCAAGCTGAGGCTTCTAACAAAATCTCAACTAAAATTCTCATAAAGGTGGTCAACGACACTGGAAGGGATTGGCACGTTCACATACCCTTCACTTTGTGGGCCTACTTCACTAGCATCCAAACCTCTACAGGTGCTACCCCTTTCTCTCTAGTGTATGGAACAGAGGCTGTCTTACCTCTTGAAGTACAGATCCCATCTCTTTGCATTTCACTCCATGACATTCTTTCTAACGATGACTTTTGTTAAGATCAATTAGCTCAACTTGAGTTACTCGACGAGCGTCGTCTTGCTACCCTCAACCATCTCCATGTCTATCAAAATCGCATCAAACGAGCCTATAACAAAACTCTACGAGAGCAAGATTTCAATATCGGAGACCTCATCCTCAAAGAGAACCAACATGTGACCAATATGGAATGGAGTAAATGAGGCAAATTTGCTCTTAATTGGCTCAAACCTTATATCATCATGCACAAGTATGGATCAGAGACTTATCGTCTGTCTTCTCTTGAAGGCCGACCAAAACCTAAGCCCATTAATGCTTTGCATATGCGACCATTCTACTATTAGCCGAGTACTCATCCACTTGACATTTAACTTGAGCTCGTCCCTTGAGCAATCCTTGTCCTTTTTATCCTCAATCCATTCCACCCTTTTTCCCTTAACACATCCTCTATAACCCTTTTATGACATATGGATGCTTCGTCCTAATAAAAGGGAGCCCTTGACCTTCTATAAGTATTGTCCATGACTCAACATTCTGTTAAAACTAAATCAAGATGTCAAAATATCCAAGGTCACAAAATCAAATCAAAAAGCAGACTGCTCCCTCGAAGGATAGCTGTAATATCATTTCTGTAGCTAATAGACTACTCCCTCAAAGGATAGCTATTCAAATTCCCTTAAATCTATAAAGCAAAGTATAGACCACTCCCTTGAAGGATGGCTATGACTAAATCTTGCTACAAACAGCACTTTCCTAGAAGCTTCCCGCATCGATCAGCTTCACAAATGACCACAAAACAAGTGACATCTCTATGTGGACTTCCCGCTTTGATCAGTCCGCTCTAAAAAAAAAGGGGGGGGGGGGGGGGGGGGGGGGTCATGGACTTGACTTGTAGTTGTCTCAGGGTCTCCTATAAAAAGGGGCAAAGTTATCCCTACTCTAAAACGGGTTACCCTCTCCTCCTATCATATCACCTACTCAAGGGACTTCGAGCTCACTTTAATGTCAAAGTGATTCAATTACCGCTCTAGCATAACTCATGGTCAATGATGCAACGCATAAATGGGGCTCTTGGTTCTAACAACCCCTATCTATGCTGTCATTTTGGTCCTTGTCAATAAAAGGGTGCTTATGCCTTTTACTTTCTACCTACACTTTGGTCACGTTTAACCACATCCTTTGTCAAAACAATTCAATCCAACTCTTTTCAAACCACTCGCATAACCTACTTATTCTGGTTTCCATAGACATCAACACACATGGAAACTATCAACCACACAATTTATGTCAAGCATAAACCATTACTTGCTGAAACATAAATCGACCTACAATTCATTTTTACCAAACATCCATCATGAATATGGATAGTTGCTAGGGATGAAAAACCCCAACCAATGTTACAGCTTACACCATTTGGAAAAGGCTGTAGCATAATCTCCTCCTTGTCATTTCAAGCATGTACCCTCAGACATATGGGAAATGTTATATCCTTATCATAACCAAAATCAACCACTTTGCTCTTTTTCCTCCCTCTTGAGAGAACTACATTGGCCTGAGGCCCTAACAATAGGGGCTATGTAGGCAGCACTCAGTTGACATGGGGTCTTCTGGGGTTAGTTCGGCCATTCCTTCATCACATTTCTTCCATCACATTCTTTTGTCACCTGCCAATCACATCACAAATAATCACATATTTTCATAATCATTAACATTAATCATTTTCATCCATATCATTAATCATTAATCTTAATCATACATCCATCATCATATAAACACCATAATCTCAGCATCATAATCCTAAACATATATCAAATCAAAATAGCATACAAACACATCCACAACATTTTTCATAAACACATCCATGATCAAATATCTCATCATATATATATATATATATATATATATATATATATATATATATATATATATATCATTTTTATAATGACACAATCTGTGTCTCTGTCTCTCTCTCAACAAAATATATATACATCTCGCATCATCAGCTTGCAGGCCAGTATATACATAGTAGCAAGGTCTGCCCTCAAGGCTGTGGCTATGGTGGTGGCGGCAGTGGCTTGGAAGATGCTATATCATCTCCCTCCTCTGATTTGCACCTCCTACATGACTCAGTAGCAATCATTCGTGACCTAGACTGCTGTCGGCTCTGCTCTGCCCTCATATCAGAGTACTGCTATATTTGAGGAAACCCCCTAATGGCTCCCTCATAATACGTGATCTCGTCCAACGCATTATGGTATCTAACTATAGATACCATTTGCGGTGGACCCATCTGACCTACAACTATGCCTTGTACTGAACCCTACGATTGTGAGAATGCTGGCTGCGATGACACTGACTATGTGGGCTCCTGAGCTGGCTGCTAAGGTGGATGTTGCATCGGGTCTTGCCCTCCAAAAACTTGTATTTTCGCTGCCTATGCCTAGGCTATGGTGAGCTATCCTTGTAGCAGTGTGACCTGACCCATCAACATTGTCACTCAACTCATCATCTCTGTCAGCTGCCCTTTAACCCCTGCCAACTATCCCTATAAAACTATGACCTAGGCCTGTGCTGTATCCCTCTCCTGCCGCACAGTGTCCCTCTCCTCATGGGCTATATCCCGCTCCCTGGTAATGGCCTATGGATCTGGCTGTGGCCCTACCTGTAAACTTGTGTACTGCCCTACCCACCACGTCGTGTAGGCCTCTGTACAATCTGGGTCAGCCACCCCAGGTCCTACCGGCAACTCCTCAAAATCTGGGCCCTCTGTCTCCTCTGGTAGTGGGAGCAGCACCTCAATGTCATCCCATCAGTACAATGGGAATGTGGGAGGTACGTCTTGTAGTAGCCCGTACTGGCACTGCACTCTCTCAAGCTCACCGACTCGCCTGCCCCTGACCCATCTCAGGCTCTGCACACCAACTAGCTGCTCTCCCTGGTCTCTGAATGCTAGATAAACCAAGTATGGTCTCCAGATGATGTCTATAAGAATCAGGGCCTCTAGTACCCCTATGTAGTGGTCAATGTCTCTGACCACTCTGTCTACCCACGTCTGTGCCATCACCTTGTGCCATCGCCTAAATCTGACCCTGAAGCCAGTTTGAATCGCCATTGGGAGGCCAAGAGGACGGGTAACCACTATATGCTCATAAGCCCAGCAATATAATAGGTGGCCTATGCACAAGCTGTATCACCACCACCGACTAATACCCCACAGCTCTCTATATACTTGGGCCAAAAAGACAGGTGCCCAAGCAAACACTGTCTACTGCTCTATCATATCTAGCAAAACTCTGATCATAGCAACCAAAAACTTGCCGCCCTCTACATCTGACAATGCGTACACCATGATGCCTATCATCATCAACACCGCTAGCTGATGTGCATCCTCATCTATAGCGTAAAAAGGCTCATACACAAAACTCACTGAGTGGTAGCTCATCTCAGCGATGTGCTCTCCAAATAGCATAACCATATGAATATCATGCGCCTCTCTCGAGCACGCATAAAGGTCTGCTCCATGTACTGGCAGCCATAAAATCTAGTACACATCCTCAACTATGACCATCATCTCTCCCGTGGGTAGATGGAAAGTGTTGGTGAAATGATCCCATCACTCGATCAATGCCACCATCAATCTCACATCCCGCGCCACTCTGCAGTAGCATCGCAGCCTACCGAGTCCAACTGCGCTCATCTGTGTCCACTCATCGACTGTCACCCCTCCGCACGTCCACATCAGCAATGTCAGGAGGTGATCTTGCAACATTAAATTCAGCCTCACCTGCATCCACCCAAGTCAATCTCATGTTAAAAAATTTCCTTATTTCACTATCTATGCCTGACCCAACACCCGAGAAGCCCTTGGCATAGCTTCGACCCCTCGACTTAAACATTTTTCATCCCTCTTTTGATCAGGTAGCCAACCAACATCAGTTAGTGTGTCAGTGATGGCACTCACCTAATCGACGTTGGTCACTTAGTGACCGACGTTGGCAGGTTAGTGACCGACGCCGATCGTTGATCGGTCGACGCTGGCTAACCCACCGACGTTGGTGACTGGTTCGGCTCTAGGGCCAAACGGGGTGAGCCCTAAAATTTAGGGCTTCCCCATTTCTCCCCCTTACACCCCCCAAAACCCTCTCAAAACCCCCTAACCTATCCTAGATCCCTTTCCCACCCTCCTAGCTACCCTCCCCCCTCATTTTCTGCCCATATCAACAAAAATTTCAAAACACAAATAAAAACAAAAATCTAACCAACTAGGGCTTTGAGACCCTCCTACCTCATCTCGACGTCGCTGGCGTGGTGGCACGATGGGTGCCATTGGTGGTGGACCTCCCATGGGTCCTCTACTGCCCTCTGCCATCACTTCTATGTCAAACTCTTGCTGGCCCACAGCTGACTCTTCAACCTCCAATCCAACTCCAATCCACTCCCTCTCTCCACCAATCTCACTTTGCCACCTCACACCACTAATTCACTCACTACTAGTCACTTTCACTCCTAAAATCCAGAGCACCTTTTTTCTCTCAGTCCAATAATCACAAATGACTTTTGGTGGGCTGCCAATCTAGTTTTGTCAGATTTGGTAGGCTGCTGACATCGGCATCGGCATGCCCTAATCCGCTAACATCGGCTAACTTCTGCCAATGTCGGCCGTTTCTGGCTACCGACATTGATTTTTGTCACTGACATCAGCGTCCTTCTAACCTCTTTTTTCCATTGTCCCAAAATCATGCCCCCAATCAGTCAATCCTCTAGACGACATCATTGTGGCCCCCTAGGGCACACTTGAGATCACTTTTGCCTCCATCCATCAACCACCAGACCTTAGAGATCATGACCATCTCCTCTAACTGTGACTACTTCCAAAGTGATTTTGTCTTGGTTGTTTTTGCATGTATGTTACCTCATGATTGGTTAGCAAAATTGTGCGCAAACTTTTGACCTTCACAAGTATAGGATTGCAAGCCAGTTGATCTGCACTACTTGTGACATTTTCGTGTTTTTGGGAACACTTCCTGAGCCTGGGATACCTGGAACACGATGACCATTGGAGCTTCAACTTTGATTGAATAACCTAATCAGCAGATGACTAAATTTTGGGGCCCGATTATTTCAATTTTGGCACTCCTTGACCCTCGACCTGTGACAATTTGACCTGACAATCCTCGTGAAGTGGTGTACACGCAATCACAACTTTTATAGTGTTCTCACTCTATCTTCACCCTTTTCATCCATTCTCTGTCAAATCAGCACCCGATTTCAGGTTCCTTTCCCTCGACTCCTGCTTTGAGGGGGAATACCTCATCTATAATCGGGGCAACCAACCCTCACCTATTTTTGTCTTACAGTTCACTTGAACAACCAACAAGATGAAATCAACCTTATCCCATACCTGGGGCAACCGACTCCTATTTTTGTCTTGCAGTTTGTTTAGAGCAACCAAAAAGACAAAAAGGGGCAAATGTAGACATCAAAATAATGTCTAACCCTTGGTCACCTTCCCCCTTGGTCCATTCTTAACCCATTCTCAAACCATGCACTTACTAATTTAAAAATAATAATTTATTATTAATATTCTCCCCTTTGACACCTCGCCTGACACCTCGCATTTGCTTTTAGTTCTTTCTTTTCAAGTCTTTCATTATTTCTCTTTTCTATCTCTGTCATATTCTATTTTAAACAGTGGATTGTCATCCTCCAAGAAGCCTTAGCGCTTCTAGGACCAAGCTTTTGCTTGGCAATCCACCCTCTTATCAACTAACATTTTTCGTGTTTTAGTATCTATCTCTTTCAGGTGTCATCCTCCACAACAAAAGAGGAGTTCTCACAATGTCTGGATTACAATGCGCAGACTACATCTAGGTACATACAAGCCTTGACCATTTCTTTAAGTTTCTCATTTTCTATCTTTGAATGTGAAAGCGAAATTGCATAGAAACAGGATGAGTAAGAGATGTTGAAGAAGGGAGGGAATTAGAGATATGGCTTGTTTGAGACCTTCAATATAGAGAATATTGTCATCAAGAAGACTATTTTGAAGGTGGTTGGTAGTAGGCATAGGAGCTACAATAAGTTAATCAGAAATGATTTATCTTTTGACAACTTTTTGAGTAATAATTTTGAGATAAAATTCCATGAGAAGGACTATCCACTTGCCAATTCTGTCTCTAGGAAGAAAGGCTTTAGAGAAGAAGTGATGAAGGGGATCAGAATGGATGATGACATAAATGGTCTGATAAAGCATATAATGTCAAAGTTTTTTATCTATAAAATATATGGAAAGACAATCATGTTAGACTTTTGTGTAACATTTTTCATAATCAATGATGCCTTGACTGATATAATAGATGGCATATTCTCTTCCAATATCAGCTTATTGGGAAAGCATTGCCCTAATGGATATAGGTGTGGAAGAGGTGTATAAGATCAAAGGTCAATCATATGAAGGGTACGAAGAGTAGGTGGGTGAATAAATTATTTTTTCATATTATCAAATGCTTTTTGACAAGGATCTATCCATTCCAGAGCATTGCCTTTCTTAAGAAGAGATTTGATAGAGTAGCTATGGTAAACCATTTCAAGTATGAGTCATTAATTACCCCAAGTTTATCAAGATAAGTGTGAATTTTTGGAATGGATAGAGAGATGTTCATGTTGATGATAGCATTAATATTGGTAGGGTCAACATCAATATTGCATAGAGAAACTAAGAATCATAATAATTTACTAGATGTGACACCAAAAACACATTTGTAAGGATTTAGTCTAATTTTGTATTTAAGAATGTGGTTGAAGATGATGACAAGATCAAAAATATGAGTCTTCTGACATTTACATTTATCAATTAGGTCATCCATATAGATTTATACTATTTTATGGATAATATCATGAAAGATATGGGTCATTGCTCATTGATTAGTAGATCCAACATTTTTGAGTGTGAAGGGCATTTTAACATAGCAATAGGTGCACCATTATTTGGTGAAAGTTATGTTATGTTGGTCTTCAGGGGAAATGTGAATTTATTTATATCTTGAGAAACCATCCATAAGAGAACATTTTATAACCAGTTATGGAATTGACAATGGCATTTATTGAACGTAGAGGGAAATTATCCTTGGGATGAGTAAGATTAAGATTACAAAAATCAATGCAAATGTGAATGACCATGGTGACCTTTTTTTGAGTAAGGATTATATTACAAACCCATTAAAAATAGTCCAATGGTTTGATAAACTTATCATCAATAAGTTTGATAATTTATTTATGGCATAAAGTGGAAATTTTGGGTGAAAAACTTTGTTGTTTTTGGCACATAGGTATGGCATTAGGATAAGTGATGATATTGTATACCAAAATGATAGGATCAATACCAGGCATGTATTTATAGTACCAAGCAAATATCTCACAATATTTTTCAAAAAAGAAGCTAAAATTATCATGTTTAATAGGTGTGAGTTTACGAGAAACTATAATTAGTTGAGGGCATGATAAAGTACATATTCAATGTGAGTATTTTATTTGATAAGCATAATATTTCCATCTTGGAAATGATATGGTGCATTTGGAAAATGAGAAAGTGGATTATCTTTAGGTTCAATGCTAGTGATGAAGTTATTGAAATAAGGGGCTTTATTTTTGAAATTCCAAATTTTATGATGTTGTCAAGGAAGTTGAGGTTCTCAGGCATGAAGTAATTCAAGAATAACTTCATCACTAGGTAAAGTGAGAATAGGACCATAATACTTAATATATACTTTGAGATCAAGGAATTTATTACCATGGTTATGATATTCAAAATGTATCTAATAGACATCTATGGCCTTGACATCTAATGTAATCTCAAGATTTAGAGGGGTAGATTGATCAAATGAGATTGGTGTGTCATTAGTTTCTTTGATGGGTAAATAATTATATGTAGTGATGGGATCTATATGTGGTAAATAATATGTAAGAATCTATGGAGGTTCAGAAGGTAGGATTTATTCTACCACCCAAGGAGTATAAAAAATTAGAGAATTAAGAAGAGGTACATGACCTTCGGGAGTTAATTTAAAATACATGGAAATGGTATGAAAATCCTAATTAAAATATTGTATTTGAGATAAAGGTTTTTGATAATATTGTAAATCCAAGTCTTGAGATTGAGATTGGGCCATGATGTAGTTATAATCATAGGTTGGAAAGATGGTACATGCTTAAGATTCAGGGCAAGTTTTAGAAGATGAAATTCTAAGGTCACTAAATTTATGTGGAGACAATATGATTAGAAGATCTTGAAATAATTTGGCCACTCCATAGTCATTGCATGTGAAGGCATTGTCTAGGTAAAAAGGTTCCTGAGCATTGCATGGAGGGGGAAAATCAATGATCTCATCAATGAGATGAATGGTGAGATAATGATGTAATAAATAAGGAGGAAGCCATTCCAAGATGTAATGAGATAGATTAGTAGTGTTTCAAGTATTTATAATTCATTAAGTTCATCATCATATGAATCAAAAAGAGTGACATGTAGGTATATATTCATGTTGATGTATTTAGGCAACGATAAGTTATTGATTGTAAGAATGTGATATTGAGATTTTGGATTAAGAAGTTGAATACTCCAAGGATTGGGATTAATCTCATACTTATACCATTTGTTTTTATATAGGATTTTTATGCATTGGATATTGGAAGAGGTGATGGCCCTCATTCTATGAGTCTAAGGGTGATCGAGGAGTATGTTATAATATAGGGGTAAATCAAGGACCATAAGTTTAGTTTAAATGGTCTTAGGTTTGATTGTTAGAGGAATCCAAATACAACCAAGTGTCTAGATAAGCCACAAATATGTCACATTAATACCAAACCCTTCATCAATTAAAACTTTATGAATAAGGGTAGTATTAATGGATATTTTAATTAATAGGGTGGATCATCTGTGTAAAAAAATATCTTATCACTAATCATATCTTCTTCAATAAATTTAATAGATAGTTTGGAAGGACACATGGATTCAATGGCATACACATTAGTAGGTTGATGCTCAATAGAGGGTGATTATTCATCTATAGAGGATGGTTCTTAAATTTATTGTAATTTCTTCATGAGGAATTTATGATTATAAGAGGAAGTATGAGTTAAATCCATAAGTGGAATATTGTAAGGCATGGAGTTAAGTTCTTCAAGAATGTTCCAATGGGATTTAGAAGAACCAGTGTTAGGTTTAGAAGGTAAAGTAGATTTTGAAGGAATGGAAGTTATTGGGGGTTTATAATAAGGGGGTGGTTTTTAATGGTATTTTGAAGATAAATGATTTATTTTAGTATCTTTGAGAATTTTTTCCTCCAAAGATGGTTTCTTAGGTTTTGTGATGGGATCTTTGTGAACTAGTTTATGATGATAATTGACCTTAGTTGCATTAACATATTGATAATTGTTATAATATTGGTCATATTTGGCATAAATAGAATAAAAATCCTTGTTATTTTTTATTATTATATGTAGAAATTTTTTTTGGTTATTATAATAAGAATCTTTGGAAGCTTGTCATCTTTGAGAAGTAGTGTTGTACTCTTGACGATGAAGTTGAATCATGGATTCGTGATTGAAGGAATGACCAAGCATGTAGGAAACAAAAAAATTATTAAGATATAAAAAAATTTCATGGTAATGACCAATGATGATGTGGAACCAAAATATTATTAGGAATTACAAAGGATAGCAAGAAACAAATGAAAGAAAGCAATACCATATTACCTTCCCAAATGGATTCACCATACCCATGTGGCTCAAAAATATGTTCTCCCTTGATCAATAATCATTGTATTTATCAAAAATGGTGGTAATCTCCTCCAATGCCTCAATAACACTCCATAAAACCTAGGCTCATGATTCCAAATCACTAAACTAGCCTATCAATGAAGCTTGTAAGCAAAATCTATGATCAAATGCAAAACCTTATGGAAATAATTTAACATTATAACTTTTCAATATTCAAGATTTTTGAAGATATTTAAGCATAATAAATTTTTACCAAAATAACCTAAAATTCACATTCATGGCCTCTCTATTTATATATTTTTGAGATTGGTTAGGATCAACCATGACCATCCATCTCAAGATTGAGATGTGTGGCCATGGATAATCCTAATATTTGGAATTAAATAAATAATTATCTTCATCATGAAATTGGAAGAAGGGGAATTGAAGAGGCATGGGAGGAATTAAATAGGCATGGATGACCCATAATCCTAATATTTATGGTATTTATGGCCTAGGGATGTCTTCCTAAGAAATGATGTCACCTAATGATGTAGTTAATAGGAATCAATTTTTAAAAAGAAATATTCAACAAATCTCATGGAAAATCCTCTTAAGATATTGATTTGGATTAATTATCCTTAAAAAATGTTAATTAACATTTTTGTAATTATTTTTAAATTTTCCCTCAATTAATCAAAACAGTCAGAAAGTCATATTACTGGGTCATAATTTGACTAGAGAGGAACTAGAAGGCAATGTTAGATGTGATGGATATGTATTTCTATTTAGGATGTTTCCAATACCAAATCACATAGGTACATGATGTGTACCAATTAATTAGAAGAAAAAAGTGATCTAGAGCACTAAATATCAAATTATCATTTTGACTCGAAATGATTTGATCAAAGTTAGCTGGCCTATAAAATGCATTACCCTATTTAGGGATACTTTGGCCTAAACTAGAACTTGTAAGTTACAAGATCAAACCATTTAGGTAATTTTTATGGATTTTGACCTAAAATATGCATTTAAGTTTAATTCAAGTAAGATTGACAATTTCAATACAAATGGTGTTAATAATTGGATGTCTACATTTTGCCCCTAATTGAGAAGGTGTAGTGAGACATTCAAATGAAGCAACATCTTTTCAAAGAAAAGAGTTGTCAAGAAGAAATTGAAATAGACCCATGATTCCCCCTTGAGAGGACATACTAGGATGGAAGAAAAGGATGGACTCTCAAAAAGAGAGAAAGTGAGAGATTAACCCATGGAATAGATCACATCCAAATGAGATAATGCTTGCACATGTGATTATAATAAATGATCAAAATATAATTAGAGGTATAATATGCCCTAGAGATGGGGGAAATGGGAAATATTCAATTCATAAATGTAAGGGACACACTGTAAATGTACCCAATTTGAGAGTACAAGCTATGCACTTACGACATTGATCAATCTTGAGACAAGTTTCACACTAAAATATTGACATCATGGGATTTAATGTGGAGAGATTGGAATTAGAGGAAAAGAGAGAATGTTCTTCTTCAATAAGGGAAGCACTATTAGAACAGTGTCTCCAAAGAGAAGCTAATAAGAAGTACTCTAGTAGAGCATATTTGATTGTGATAAATTAGTTTTACCCCAATAGGGTGAATCTTGATCATTGATAAAGAATAAATAATGATTTTCCCTTGTAGAGATGATTTGGAATGGATGAGGTTCAGATGTTGGGCCTTAGCATGGGAAATTGGCAAGAAAAATAGCTGAAGGATATAACTCAAAAGATAGGTTAAAGCAAGCAAGCACAAACGTACATGTGATGGTGTAATGGATTAGAAAGCCTTATAAAACCAAGCATATGAGAATGTAGAAAGTGATGAGAGAGATGAAAAGAAGAATGGAGATAGTTGAGCTAACCTCAGTAAAAATTAAGTGCTACCTACATAGTTATATGGACTCATGTTCCAACATGAACTTCAAGCCAATGTGGTTCACCCAAATTTGGGAGAGAATAGATTGAAGAATGATGAAAAATGACCAAGAATTTATTAGACTCACCATGTATGAAAAGAGATGCATGTCTAAGCATAGACAAAGAAGCCTGAAATGCATGTTACCTAGAAGACCAATTCCATATCATGAGCCTAGGTTTTATAAAGTGTTCTTAAGAATCGATCAATAGATCTTATGTTGACGTTAAGACTTTGAGACCTGAGCACAAAGTGCTTTCTATAGAAAAATAAATTAGGCATCATAAGTATGAATAAATTATAATGAAATAAGATTTCAATTATGCTGAGCTAGTTCAAATTTGAATATCTATAACTAAGGATAATGGTAAAATAATTACTAAAACTAGAGTTACAGTAATTTGCATTTAAACAAAAAGCAAAGACAAAGAAAAAGATAAACATAAATGAACCTAACTTGAAATCAAGATATGATCTTAAGTAGGAAAAAAATGTTTAAAAATAAAAGGCAAGAACATCTTAATGACATGAGACCAAGATATGAATAATCAAGATCCATGTGGACCATCAAGGCATTGTTGAACACAAAAGAGAAAAATAAAATCAAATAAAAAAACAAGACACCAACAATAATAAAATAAACAAAATGGCTCAAGAACAATGTAATAACATAGGGTCAAAATATGAACAATCAAGATCTATGTGAATCATCAAGATGTTCTAAAACATAAAAGAGAAAAGTAAAATCAAATATAAAAACACAAGACCAAGATGAGACAAGAAGTAATAAAAAGAGAAAAGGAGAAGAAATAAAAGGAGAGGTGTGAAAGCACAATCAAAACACCAATAAAACACACACAAACAAAAACCAAGTTAGTATGGTTTAAAGACAAATGTTCATGTATGTGTGGTAGAGTCACTGCTTTCCATCACATCATAACAAAAAACAATGACACAACAATTATTCCCTAATTAAAGAGGAATAATGACAAAAAAAATGGGGTAAGAGAAGAAAAGGAAGGGGTTGGTCGAGCTGACCCCAGATGTATATGACAAGTGTACATTACCTACATAGTTCCATGGATGCATATTCCAACATGAACTTCAGGCCAAATGTAGTTCTCCCAAAAAATGGGATAGCAGAAAAATGATGATCAGACTAGCATGATTAATGTTATAAAATAAATGGAAGATATGACAAACAAAAAATAATGGTCTAGTAAACAAGAAGCTGATGAGATGAGAAATAATGATCTTGAAATATGGCAAGTGCATGGGATAAGATGAAATGAACTAGTGTTTCTGTGATTGTAAAATGGTAAGAGTGTTCAAACTTAATAGTTGTTTACAAAATGGTGAGAGCGTGGGATGATAATATGATAATATATAAATGTATAGAAGCATGAGACAATGTTTTTGTTCTTTTATGAATCATGTTCTAATGTTTTTGGTGTTTTTGGGATAAAATATGCACAAGGTGAGACCATCTAGTTGAGGAGATACACGTCTTGAGAGTAGAGGTTCTAATAAGATAGCTAAGTTAGCTGCAATGGCCCATGCTCACAAATTAGTGAGAGCGAGGTTCTTGATAAAACAAAAAAGATCTTCAAATACTTGAACTAAGAATATATGGCTATTCACTTGTCTAAAAATTGTACAAGAATTCCTAGCTAAACTGCTTTATAGAACTGCTACTGAAGATGTTCATAATCAAGATCATAATTGGTCAAGGGACAAAAAGTGTTCAAGCTTATAACATGTCCTAGACAAAATAAAGAATATGCTTCTTGAAGATCAATCTATAATGGGATGAATAATGCGTTTAGAGTGTTAAGGGTTCAAAGCCTTTACTATCGATATTCATGAAAAGTGAACTAGGGTAGTATAAAATGTGTTCAAGGTAAGATAAAAGGGTGGGATAAAATTATGATCGCACAAGTTGCCATTAAGTCAGGGGTCTTATAGATAATGGTTCAAATCTATTCATCCATAGAATCTCTTAAGGTGTATGATGTTCATGGGCTTTGAAATTTCTTAACCATTAGGTTTAGCCATTTGATATGTTCCTGATCCATAATTTGTTGTGACAATATATGGTTCTAACTAATTACGTTGAAACTTGCTTTTATTTTTAGGTTCAACATTCATGTTCTTCTAGTTTTCTTTCAAAATTAAGTCACCAATCTCAAATTCTTGAGGGATAATTCATTTGTTTTATCTTCTCCACAATTTATTCTAATAGGCCTATAAGTTATTTAAGGTATCCAAATGCTTACCATCAAGAAGTTTTAGTTCTTATAGCTGTGAGGCTCTATAGTCTTCATCATCTTCAATATGCTCTAGTTATATTATTAATGATGGGATCTCAATATTGACCAGGATGATAGCTTTAATACCAAAAATAAGGGAGTATGGAGTAACTCCAATTGGGGTGAGATGATTAGTTCGATAATCCTAGAGGGTAGGAAAGAGTTGCAAGTGCCAATTATGGCTAGCATCATTGACAATCTTTTTTAAGATGGATCAAATGGTTTTATTTGATGCCTTAGCTTGTCTATTGCCTTGTGGGTTATATAAAGTGGATTTATTGTTCTTGATCTTGAATTTTACACAAAGATATTTCACATCTTGGTTCATAAAGGATCTACCATAGTCAGATATAATATGGGTTGGGATGTGATATCGATAGATGATATGGTAATGAATGAATTTGGCTATTTGTTTCCTAGTAACATAAGTGAGAGGAATGGCCTCAATCCACTTGGTAAAGTACTCAGTTGTAGTCAAAATGTGCTTATGGCCATTTGAAAATGTCAAGTTAATTTTACTAATGAGATTGAGACACTATGTTGAGAATGGCCATGGTGTTATAATCAACTGCAATGGTAAGCAAGGTGCATGTATCAAGTTACCATGTTGTTGATAATAAACACACTTTTTTACATAATTACAAGCATCTATCTCTATTTTAGGGAAATAATAGCCTATTCTAAGAATTTTATTTGTTAGGACTACACCATTGGTATGATCCCCACACATTCCTTCATGAACCTCCTTTAGTGCCAGCTTGGATTCTCCCAAATATAAATAATGAAGAAGCATTCCACCATAGCCTTTTTGATAAAGTGTGTTTCCAAGTAGGATATAACATATTAAGCAATGAAGGAAAAGTTTTTGTTGGTTATTGGAAAGTTTGGAGGGAAATACATGACTATGGAAATAGTTATAAAATTCTTGGTACCATGGTAGCTCAGGTGAGAGATTAGGATCAGTAATGGTGCATATACTCTCTAAATTTGATAGAATATGTTCTAGTTAAATAATATTTTCAATCAAGAACTAATAATCTTTAGCGCTAAATGCATTTGAATCATGAAACCAATTGTTGTCATGGCATTGGTAGATCTATTGTTGACTCGTAAAACTTGCTCAAACTATAGAGATTTAAAATGTGTTTTGAGGTCATCAAAAATTTACTTGTAAGGAACAAGCTTATCATCTCTTATTTGACATTGATTAGTTGTCTAATTTATGATTAGTTATAAATCTCCATAGACCTTTAAGCTTTGAATGTCCCATTGTATGGCAAGATGGAGCCCTACAACTAATCCCTCATATTCAACCATATTTTTTGTACACTAAAATTGTATATGGAAGGATTTGGGGATCAAATCCCCTTATGGCATAATCAATAATATACTAGATATAGATCCTCAAGATGTGAAGGATCCATCAAAATAGAGTATCTACTATTTAGGTTCTTGAGATGCTTGTGCTATCATCATGATAGAATCATCTAGAATGTCAAAGTTGAGAGGTTGAGTGGTTGTAATGGAAGCTTCTACAAGTTGGCCCACAAGAACTTGTCCTTTAATTGCTTTTTGATTCTAGTATTCAATATAAAACTCACTAAGGAGCATAATCCAATTATCCATGTGTCCTTTAAGAGCCACTTTAGATAAGAGGAACTTGAGAGGATCTACCTTGGTGATAACAATAATTTTGTTATTTAGCATATAATGTCACAATTTTTGAGTGTTGAATACCATAGCTAAACATTCCTTCTCAATAGGCATATAATTATGTGCATAGGATACTAATGTACAATTTAAATAATAAACCATGTGTTCCTTACTATGATCATCATGCTAAGCCAAAAGTGCCCCTAGCGCATGTTCCATGGCTGATATATAAAGAATCAGTGGCTTTCCTTGTGTTGGAGGTTGTAAGACTGATGGATTGGCCAAGTATGTTTTAAGATTTGCAAATGTTATCTAACAATCTTCATCCCACTAAAATATTACCCCTTTCTTTAAGATCTGGGTAAAAGGGTGGCACTTATCTACCAATTGAGAAATGAACCTGTGTATAGACTGGACCTCCCCTTGTAGACCTCATAATTATTTAAGATTATTTGGTGGAGGCATTTCCATAATAGTGTTGACCTTTGCAGGGTTGACTTTGATCCCTTATTGTGATATAATTAACCCTATCAATTTTCCTGATGTGACTCTAAAGACACATTTTTTATAATTCAAGCAAACTTTATATGCACGAATCCTCTCAAATATTCTTCATAGAATGTTAGGGTGTCCAGCTCTTGTTCTCAATTTTTATATCATATTGTCAACATAGTCCTCGACAATGTCATGCATCATGTCATGGAAGATGATATTCATTCCATGTTAATATGTGGCTCCAACATTATTTAAACAAAATGGCATGACTTAATAAAAAAATGTCTCCTTATGTTGATCTTTAGGGGCTATCTTGATCTGATTATAACTATAAAATCCATCCATTAAGGATAGCATCTCATACCCAGATATTGAGTTGATAATCATGTAGATGTTGGGCAAAGGAAAGTCATCTTTGGGACATGCTTTGCTGATGTCACAAAAATCAGTACAAACATGTATGTCTGGGGTCTTTTTACTTACTATCACTATGTTAGAAATCCATTCAGAGTAGTCTTGTGGTCTGATAAAATTGGTTCCTAACAACTTTTATAACTTGGATTTAACTAAAAGGGTGATGTGTGGATGCATCATTCTCAACTTTTGCTTGATTGGTTTAGCATCAGGGTGAACAACAAGATGATGCATAACTAAATTTGGGTCCAAGCCTAGCATGTCAGAGTATTCCCATGTAAAGATGTCTATATAATCCTTAAGAATGGATATAATATGTTCACATTCTACTTCAGTAAGGGAAGCTCCAAGATAAACAATTTTAGGATCCTCATGGGTTCCCAAATTCACTTCTATTGTGCTCTCCATAAGGATTGTGGATCCATCTTCTAGAATTGTAGGTAATGTATGATCATGATCTTCTACTTCATCTTCTTGTTGTTCTTCTCAAAGTTCTAGATAATATGAAGAATTAGAATCTACCTTCTCAAGTAAAGGCTAATTGGCAAAAACCTCTAGAAACTCAAGAGTAAGATCCTCAAATATTTTATGTTGTTCTGAAGAGATGCTTGTACTATCTATGGAACTTGGGCTAGATGGACTTTCTACATCCTGAGGGGATGAGCAAACTTTCCCACTTATGAGTGCTTGAAACATGTTTTCACTCAAAGACTTGTCTTTTTCTTTACTTTTTCCCTAGTCAACAAGTGCCTCAAAGAGGTTTTCACCTAAATATCTCAATGTTTGTTATTTATTATGACCAACAAATTTTACCTACTCTCCAAAGTAAGCAAAATAATTCAATGAAAAATCAAAACCATGCTTATGATCACTAATAGGGAATGCATCTCATAGGCCCATGTATTCTGCAATTGGTTCTTCATTTTCAAACTCATTGAGGCATATGACCAAATTTCACTTATCCCAATCTATGAGTTCAGGATGGTAAAGGCATAGGTTACAATGAGGGTTTGCTTCAGGATGAGAAGCACCAATGGTAAAGATATAATGTCTTACTTTAGGAAGGGAAGCACCACTAGGACAAGTTTTTGCTTCAGGATGGGAAGCTCTAATAGGATGGATTTTTGCTTTAGGATGAGAAGCTCCAATAGGTGTTATGGTCAATATGGCATTTGAATTAAACAAATCTAAGTCAACAAGCTCATCGAAAAGGCTATAATGGGATGTTGTGTCACTGATAAGAGTCTTCTCACTAGTCATTCAAGAAGAGTCACTACCAAATGTTATGAGGTCATCCTCTAGTGGTTTAAATCTGAGACCATGATTCCAATTGACAAATCCAACTGATAAGGGCTCTAAAATTCCTTGTGCTTGTGGGCCAAGGCCTTTCCTTGTATATTCAAGATGATCTATTATCCTATAAGGGATAGGATACTTTAGATTCTAAAAACAATTAATGAGGCCTTCAGAATATAACCAATCTCCCTTAGCAAAAGCCTCTCAATATTTCTTTGGTTTAATTGTAGGTACAAAAACCACATGAGGTTTTGGTTGCTTCTTCTTTGGTTACCAAAACTGATCAGGTCTGTTAGGAGTCTGGAAAGTTTTTAGGCTTACCAAATATTTTAAAGGATTTTGGTAATTTTTAAAATGGATAACTTTCTTTAGATGGTACGTGGAAATGTTGGCATCTTTAATAATAACCTACTTAGTTAAAGCTATAAGAAATGGATCAGTCAAAGTGGAGGCTAGATCACCAGGGTCTATATAATTAGATGGAGATGGATGAGAAATGATAGCTTTGTTCTTCTTTGCAATGAATTTAGAACCTATAAAATAGTTATAATTACAAAACTCTACTTTAAGATGTTTGCAGTATTGGTATGGTTGTTGATCAACGAGAATAGTAACTTCGATCCCATCATGGGGAAACTTAAGGCATTGTTGAAGAGTGGATGGAACTACTTATAATTCATGGATCCAAGGATGACCAAGAAGTATGTTATAAAGAATCTCAATATCCACAATCTGAAATAATTTGTGATGAGAAATAGACCCAACCATGACTGGTAACCAAATTTTACCAGATGACTCCCTCTCAGCATTATTGTAAGCCTTAATTGTAATAGTTTCTAGCTAAATATCTTTATCCATGTAACCCAATAGTCATACTAATTTAAGAGATATGATGTTCAACCCTAAACCATTATCTATAAGAACCCACTTGATCTTTTGATCCATAATGATTATGTCAATGTATAATGGGTTAGTGTGATTTAGGGTGAGGGTGGACATGTCCTTTTGATCAAATGTGATTTGCCAAAATGTAGATAAATGTCCAACTAGGTTTTGTAACTGATCAAGGTTTATATCATTAGGCATAATAGACTCTTGTAAAAGTTTTTTGAAAATGGTTCTATGAACATCAGATGTCCACAAGAGTTCTAATATGAAAATTTTTATAAGGGTTTTATCTAATTGATCTGTTAGACTATAAGGCCTTTAAACTATGGATTGAACTAGTTTAGTCTTTGTTGGGGTAGTATTTAGCTTTGGAATTATTGATATAATGTTCTCATTGGGTTTATGGAAATAAGTGGGTGAAGGGCCCTGAATGGTAACTCATGAGAATCTAATTGCAACTGCACAACCTAAAGGTGGCAAGGAGTTATTATTATTAGAAGAGGGAGGCAAAGGGCCTTAGATGGTAACTCACAGGTGACTAATGATATTGTTATAACTTTGGGTCAATGAGGAGCCTTTATAAGAAAGGTACTATTGTTCAAGATTAGTAACCCATGAAAATAGAGTAGCAACATGATGATGTGAACTTGACATGGTATTACTAGGAGGAGAGGGTGTTGACCCTATAATGATGGGTCCCATGTTGCGAGGAACATGAGATTGGCTATGCAGCTTCACAATAATAGTGATAATGTGAGTTGTAAAAATGCATCCCATAGTGTTATTGTAGTCATAAGGTACATTATTATAAGCCATATTATTAGTGTGGGAATTATGATATCGATTATGCTCATTACGATTTTGACCTTGTTGTTGGTTTTGATCCTACCTCTATCCTTGATTGTGACCATTTTGATTACTTCTTAGTGGTGGTGGATCATATTAAGGAAAGGGGTCTTCATAGATTCCAATATCCTGATTTGTGTCTTGATTAGGGGCCAACTTAATTTCTAGTTCACCACTTTCAATAAATTCCTCAATAATATGTCACAATTGAACACAATGATATGCACTATGACTAGCAACATGATGAAAGTTACACCATTTATTCTCTTTGTACTAGTATGGTTTTGACTAATCTTGAGGAAATGGCCTTGATACTGGCCATATAATTAAATTAGCTATAATGAGATTTTGTAACACTATTTTAACCAATTCTCCTAACTTGATAAAGACTATGAAATTGTTATGAAATGTCCTTCATGGAGGTTGTCTTTATAAAGTAGGTAATGTATTTGAGGGACTTAATTTTATATTTGGAGGAGGCATATCCTATACCATTTATACATGTCTTGTTTCTATCACCCCATTTCCAACCATGTTATTATTTTTTTAAAAGCCTTTATACTTATCCTACATAACTATTTGAGGAGTTGGTGATTTAGTCTAATTAGATGCTTGACCTTGTGCAAAGATCTTAATAAAGGCCCTAGAAATAAGAGCCTTCTCAATCTGCACTCCTTTGCCAATAATTTCTTCAAATGAGTTAGCAGAAGCTAATCGTATATTATGCACAAATTTAGGATGCAAATTTTGTGCAAATATATCAGCCAACTATTTGTTTGGAAAATTATGTTGAAAGTGACCTGCCAATGCTCTCAACCTTTGTAGATATGAAGCAAAAATTTCACCATCATGATAATTAGCCTTAAATAAGTCAACAATGATTAATTCATGTTTTATGTTATATGAGAAATGGTTAATGAACTTTTTTTATTAGTCATTCCAATCTGAAACTAATCCCTTGGGTAGTTTAAATAGCTAATCAAGAGCTTGTCCCACTAAACTTTGTAGAAATAGTTGTAGTAAGTACTTGCTATTATAAGCAACCTCTTGACATTGGATGAAGAATGCCTGTATGTGTTCATGTGGATCTCCTTTCCCTTTGTATTTTTCAAATTTTGGTGCCTCAAAATGAGGTGGAAAGGGGTTTTGGATAATAGATAAGTCAAATGGATATAGGTATATCTCATCAAATTTATATTTTTTTACTCTATTATTTGTCTCTAATATTTAGACAATTTCCTTCATAGAATTCCATTATTACATGTTTGGTGTATTTTTGGATTAGATAAGATGTCATTGGGGTGGAATATGCCCCTATTTTTGTTGTTGTTGGGGTGGAATGTGCCCCTAGTTTTATTTTTATTGGGGTGGAATATGCCCCTAGTTTTTTTATTGTTGGGGTGACATGTGCCCTTAGTTTTGTCACTATTGGGGTGGAATGTGCCCCTAGTTTTGTTGTTGTTGGGGTGGAATGTACCCCTAGTTTTATTGATGTTGGGGTGTAATGTGCCCCTAGTTTTGTTGCTATTAGGGTGGAATGTGCCCCTAGTTTAGTGTGGATCTATAGGGATTGTATACCTTTTGATCCATGATTTTGTTCTAATTTGATACTTGAGTTAAGAACATAGTATATTGATTCTTGGATTGTAAAACATTCCCTAAATTTGGCTATTTCACACTTTATTGATTTTGGAAATTTCTATGTTTATTTACCAATCTTTGGGTTGGTTGAAAAGAACTAGCCAAATTGTCTTGAGGGATTTCCTCAATTTGAACTGAATGTTTGGGTTTCTAAGTTTTTAAAGTAGTAAGAGGTTTTTGATGATTGAAGAATGTATGTTCTATATCAAATGGAACACTTTGTAATTTCTCTTATGACTTTAACTATTCATTTAGATTACCTTGATCTACTATGGTAATGTCCTCATCCAATATTTATTGCATAAATTTGACCACATTTCCTTTTTCTTTTGAAACATTATTGTGAATTGAAGTGGCAACTAGGGAGTCAGTTAAGTCTGTGCCAAGTTGATCTATATATCATTGACTTATTATCTTGATCTTAGCTAGATGATCTAGATTTCTGGGTTTTGACTCTATTTGTATTTCTTTTCCTTTATTAGAGGAATAAGGTATGTTCATTTGTGCAAAAGGTTGATCTTGCCATCATTGATCTCCTTCTCTAACTAAGGTATGCAATTATTCTATAGGAAAATCAAAAGGTAGTCTAGCACCTAATTCTATCAATCTAAGAAGGGCTTCATCTTGATCTTATTGGCATTGATATCCATTTTAATCATCTTTAGATCCTACTTTTGTGGAGATATCATCAAAAATAATGGGGTTATCTTGACCATCATAAAATTGCTCACCTTCATAACTAAGACCATAAGTGGCCCCACTACGAGTGAACCTTTGAGTCATGTCTAAAAAGAGCCACTCTATGTGTTTGACTAAGTTTGGACCAATGTTTGGCAACCAATCAAAGAATGCCTTGGTTCTCTCTTAAACACATAACCAAGGTACCAATGAGACTATAAAGGAGGGCGGTTTGAAACCACACACAATTTAGAAGATTTTGTTCATGAGTTTACTCAACCTTCGGTAAAGTTGAAATCATATAGATTTAAAGAGAGTAAGGTAACTCAAATACCCAAGGTGAAAACTAGTACACCAAAACCTAGATCTTTGTGATACACCCACACCATAAAAGGTAGCTTCAACTTTGACAAGTTGACCTTATAAGTTTAGAGGAAATCTCTCTAGATTATGAAGACAAAATAAACTAAGCAACTCAATATGTAAAACATACATGAATCACTAAGTATATAGCTAGGACCAAATAAGTATCACCACATCACCACATGATTCTAGTAGGATAAACTATGTTCTAGGACTCAAAGCATGTGTAATACACAAGATGACTTAAGTCCACCAAGATGATAATGTGATTTTGAGTCTTAATAAATGACCTTCAATCTAGATGGAAAATTAAACCCAAGTTAAAACAAGCTTAGTGCGCAAATGGTGAACCCACTTTGACGCACCAACCCTTAGAACTCAAAAAGGTTCAATTTTGAATGTGGATTATAAATGAAGGATTTAAACAAATTGGGTAAAAGATCTAGACTCAATTGGGTAGCATGACTATGCCAAAGTGGATGACATGACACAAATCTTTTGATAATAATTTGAACAAGGAAAAGATTAGTTTTCCATTTAGACAATGTAACAGCTCCCTTGCTCAAGAAAATTGAGGACAATGTGTTTTGGTTAAGTTAATTGAGTTAACAAGTAGTTTTAGACACAAATCAAGACCAAGTAAGCTAATGACAAAAAATAAATGTCTTAAGCCTAAACCGATAAGGTATGGTAAAGTGGGGTCTAATAAACTAGCAAGGTTTTTATCATTTTAGGGAAATCAATTACACAATGACTTTCACGTCAAATGATGTAAAAGACAAGCATAGAAATTGGGTGACCACAACATTGGCTAGTTGTAAAAAGGTCTAGTCTTTTTTACAACCACTACATCTTGTTGTTTGCTTAGTATAGTGCAATGTCTAAATACAAATACATCCCATGTGCAAATATAAAAGGGTCAAATGAAGTCAATGTTTGGAGGTGAAACCCCAGGTCAAAGGTTCTCTAAAGAACTCACGAGAGGTAATAGCATCCCCCTCACAAGCCAAGTTTGCATGAAAATAAAGAAATCATAAAATAGAAAGACTTTAGGGTCATTTTCAAGATCACACAAACTTTGATGATTTTTTTGGGAGTGCTTTAGGTGACATTCTTTCTATGCCTTGGAATAGGATATTTTCAATAGGAATGATGCTTTTGATTCCAAGGGTTCTCTAAAGGGGACAAATGGAAGAGTATACATGCAACATTCCTCTTTCTTCCAAACAAAACCTAAGTAAACAATTATTACAAATAAAAATTGATAAGTGTGTTCAATTTTAAACCCAAAATGAAAGATTTGGTGGTGTTCATTTGACCCCTTGGTCTTATTTATAAATTTTAAAAACATTCACCAAAAACATCTAAATTCTTTAGTAAACACCCAAAACAAGGTCCTTAATTAATTTTTAAGCATGTAAAAAGGTGATTTAAACATGTTTTGAGCAAATATCTAGCTTGGTCCTAAAGCAAAATTGTTAGCATGTCTTTTATCTTTGAAGCTCTTTTTATCTTGAAACAATGAACTTTGAAAAAGTAGCTCTCGGGTCTGTGTTTTTGGAAAAAACATAGTGACCGACGTTAGTTATTACCTACAATGATGGTTACCCTAGCTAATCAAAATCTAACCAATGTTTATTTTGATAACTAACATCAGTTAATGTAGGTAATTTTTGTTGGTATTCTTTCTGATGTCAGTTACTGTGTAAAAATCATGGCAAACAAAAAAGACAAAATAAAGTTAGAAAAACAATTTACACGAGTTTTAAGGGTCCAAATGGATATTTTAGAGTTGCAAAGTGATCTTATTTAGGTGTGAGATGCATCTTGTCCCACCAAGTGTGCCAAGATGTAGAGAGGATTACAAAGCAAGTTAGTTAAGCATTAGTCCATTAATAATGAAACATACATAAAGAACTAACTAACTGAGCCTATCTATTCCTATGGGAATTACAAAGGATAGCAAGAAATAAATAAAAGAAAGCAACACCATATTACCTTCCCAAATAGATTCACCCTACCCATATGGCTCAAAAACATGTTCTCCCTTGATCAAGCATCCTTGTCTTTGTCAACAATGGTGGTAATCTCCTCCAATGCCTCGAGAACACTCCATAAAACCTAGGCTCATGATTCCAAATTACTAAACTAGCCTATCAATGAAGCTTGTAAGCAAAATCTATGATCAAATGCAAAACCTTGTAGAAATAATTTAACATTATAACTTTGAAATATTCAAGATTTTTTAAGATATTTAAGCATAATAACTTTGTACCCAAATAGCTTAAAATTCACATCCATGGCCTCTCTATTTATAGATTTTTGAGATTGGTCAGGATCAACCATGACCATCCATCTCAAGATTGAGATGTGTGGCCATGGATAATCCTAATATTTAGAATTAAATCTATAATTATCTTCATCATGACCTTGGAATAAGGGGAATTAAAGAGGCATGGGAGGCACTAACTAGGCATGGGTGGCCCATAATCTTGATATTTGTGGCATTTATGGCCTAGGGATGCCTTCCCAAGAAATGATGTCACTTGATGATGCAGTTAATAAGAATCAATTTTCAAAAATAAATATTCAACAACTCTGATGTAAAATCCACTTAAGCCCTTGATTTTGATTAATTATCTTTAAACAAGGTTAATCAACATTTGTGCAATTATTTGAAAATTGGCCCTCAATTAATCAAAATGGTTGGAAAGTCATATTACTGGGTCATAATTTGACTAGAGAGGAACTGGAAGGTGATGCTAGATGCGTTAGAGATATATTCCTATTTAATATGTTGCTAACACCAAATAATAAAGGTACATGATGTGTACCAATGAATTAGAATAAAAGAGTGATCTAGAGCACTAAATGTTAAAATTGTCATTTTGACTTGAAATTATCTGATTAAAGTTAGCTAGCCCATAAAATGCATTACCCTATTTATGGATACTGTGACCTAAACTGGGACTTTTAAGTGAAAAGTTTGAACCATTTAGGGTATTTTTTATGGATTTTGACCTAAAATGTACATTTGAGTGCAATTCGAGTAATATTGACAATTTCAACACAAATGGTGTTAAGAATTAGATGTCTACAGTATTTGGTATCAATAACATACACATCCTTGGTATTTTTTTTGTTATTATATGTGGAAACCTTTTTGGTTATTATAATAAGAAGCTTTGGAAGCTTGTCATTTTTGAGAAGTAGTGTTGTACTCTTGACGATGAAGTTGAATCATGGCTTTGTGATTGAAGGAATCGCCAAGCATGTAGGAAACAAAAAAAATATTAAGCTCTGAAAAGGTTTCATGGGAATGACCAATGATGATGTGGAACCAAAAAAATATTAGGATCATACCATTTAGGAGGATTATTAGGATAAGTAAAGGGTTTAGAGGGTAGTAATAACTATTTCATTTGCTACATAGTTAGTGGTATGTGAGAAGAAGGGAGAGTGTCAGTTTTGGAAAATACTTGTTCAGTTTGAGGATTCTTTCTAGTGATGGCATTAATAGAATTTTTAAAATATCCTTTTAAGGAATTTGGTATTAGTTTTTAATTACTTCATGAGGAAGTCTTGATGTTTGGCTTAGTCAAGGGCTTCGTTAAGTGTTTGAGGAACAAAAGTTTGAACTTTATATTGAAGTGAAGGAGTTCAATCAATCACAAAAATTTTAAATAAATTATCATTAGTCATGCTATGGTTGGCCTTATTGGTTAGATATTTACATCATTTGATAAAATTAGGAGTTGATTCGGTGGGAGATATCTTAGCATTGATGAAATGGCTAAGGCAATATTGAAAATATTTAACTAGAGGATTGACTTAATCCTCAAATTTCCAAATGAAATGTTGGGGAAGTTTTTTATACCATATAATACATTACTAGTGAAGGTTTTAACTAAAAGTTTAATTGTGGTGAAAATATTAGTTTGGATCTACTCTTTATAAAGATTTCCAAATGCTTTGAGAAAGGATGCAGGGTCTTTAGTCTCATCATACTTGATAGTTGGTGATATATTACCAATATCAATGGACATTATGAAAGGAGATAATGGTTTATTTTGGATATTTTTAAGAATTTTGTTATTCATAATAGGTTGAGGAATTAAATTTCCTAAGGCATCTCTAAGAGGTGGAGAAATAAATTTTAGATTGGCTTCAGGATTGAGAATGGGAGGTTGATTAATGATATTGATTAAATAATGTTGTAATTGCATCATTTGAGAGGTGTTATAAGTTTTCATTATGCTCATTTGTTATATGAAGTATGTGATAAGTTGATTCATATCAATTGGTGGGTTGGAGTTTGTAGGATAATTATCCAAATTGGTATTAGGGGGAGGGTTGTTAGAAGATGGATTACCAGTGGAATTGTTGGATGGACTTGTGTCAATTACTCCCACATTATATTGAAAAGATTGAAGATGAGAATTATATTTATAGGTAAAAAAAATATTGTATCCACCTACTTCATCTTGCGATGTGATTTGAACCATGTTATAATCCACAAACAGAGGAGGGGAAGAGTTTCTCTAAAAGTGAGGGTTCTCTTGAGAGGTAAAGAAAGGGAGAAATGAATACCCCTTATAGTGTATAAATGGATTTAAGTTATACAATAATATTCTAATAGGGGACTTTATGATGTTTTGAGGAAATGAATAGAATGCAAATGAGAGAGAAACAAATAACTAGGTCATCCAAATAGGTTAACTAAGGCAGCAATAAGAGTATAAAGTCAACCAAGTCAACTTAGTACTATTAGATAAAAGGAAGAAGAGTACAAAGTAAACTAGGTTGACTTAGTAATATATTTAAAGAGGCATAAATACAACCTAATAAGGATACAAAGTTGACCAGGTTGACTTAGTATTGTAACCAGACTAACAAGAAGAGTACAGGGTTGAATAAATTGACTTAGTACTGTAGATAGGAAAATAGATAGTATGTAAGAGATTGTGTTGAACATAATGACAATGTGCTAAAAATAGGGAAATATTTTATGATATAATTAAAAAAATAAATAGAATCAATCACATAAAAAATTGTATTAATGATAATGATCCAATTGTAACACATCATAAAACCTTGCACTAATGTTGGTCAATATAAGTTTTTGCAATACAAAATACAATGATCAAAGAGCAAGCAATCAACTAAAAAGTAAATGCTAACTAAATGGTCACCCTGAGTGTTATTCTATTATTATAAAGTGTTATTTTAAGTGTAATAGGTAAGTTAGTTGAAAATAGGGAACTAGAAAGCAATCTATGGATGGTTTTAGGATGTTTTAGGCTAAAAAAGATCTATGTTAGTAATGAAACTAGCTTGGTATTAGAGCCTATCCCCTCACTTCACAATCCCATAGTGATAAGGGTGTTGGGTGATTTTCCAATATATACCATTAACCACATGTTTATACTTGGCTAAAAAACCAAGTTGGATTCCCCCTTGGTGATGAAATCTAAGTAGGTAGGCTTTGTGAAGACAAATGTTAAATGTGTTTTGAAATTTATGTGATTTGGTAGTATGTGAAAAAAGAAAAAAAAAGTGCAACTAAATGGTATTTTGAAAAACCACCTAATTAGACTATGTGAGCTACTCTAAATAAGCAAATAGATGAAAATAAAAGTGTGAATTAATTACTAGAATATAGTTATTAATTCCTAATTTAAGAATGGTACAAATTCAATTCAGATGATACTGTATGAAAACATTATAGAATAGAGTGGATTGGGTCACTACTATTCTGTATAATCAAGAGTCCTTAAGAACTATATAGGATTGCAATTTAGAAGACCGTAAACTTGCACAAAACATAACTGTAATGAAGTACTAAATTGAAAGAGAGAGAGAGAAAGGAACCTTAGTGGGTTGGAATATGTTGAGGATTGAAATTTTTTTATTGAATTCCTTTGAATATTGCTTGAAAGTTTTACCAACTAAGTCGACTGGGTTAACCTAGTTCTATGAAAACTTATTCGTTGAAGCATGTTAAGATGACTAAGTCGACCTAGTTGACTTCATTTATTATCTAAATATTGATTGTAAGACTAAGTTAACCTAAATGAATTAGTTTATTATATGGGATTGAATAAGAGTACTATGTTGACCTACTTAATCTAGTAATATGTATTTGATGAAGACTTGCATAGAAAGAAAAGAGTCATTTTGATGTGATTATGTGTTAAACCTGTGTAGAGAAGTTAGAATTGTACTAGCCTAATCAACCTTATATCATAAATATAGAAAAATAATAAAATGATAGAAATTTAAAGCATGAAATAAAACCTAAAAGGGTTATATTAATGTTGGGTTCACCAGAATGTATGCAATGGAAAATACAATACCTCTACAAATCAGTCTTAACTCATAGAAGATAAATCCTACTTACACTTCCAATTAAGAATACATTAGATAATCAGGGTCATGAACAATATGGATCTACTAGACCTATCCAAGGGATATTTTACCAAAATAATATCACTAGGGAGAGTTAAAAATCTTCCAATCAAGCAAAAATATGTAACCTTAACTAGGTCCAATGTTTTCATATTCACTAAACTAATAACAAATAAAATAAAATAAAATCTAGTGCTTACCAAAGCTTGTGGCATAACATAGGGGTTAAAAAACATAAAAATAAACATGCATAAGAGAATCTTAATTAAGATATGTATAGGTAAAATGATAATGCATGGAGAAAGAAATGTTATTTAAAAGCCATTACTTATGTTACTTATATGTACTTAAGAGAGTAGTAAAGTTAGAGATACTTACATAGAAGACAAACCCATCAAGACTCAATCTCTCTATTAGATAAAGGTGTTTCACAAGAGGTTGTTGTGGTTGTTAAGGATCAATAATAAAGGCCAAATATTCTAAGACTTATCCACAATAATATATTCTTCTCTAATTATAAACCCTAAGCTAAGATTCTTTAAGTAGAATGGTGGAAGAGCAGATTGTAAAGAAGTGCAGATGAATAATTAACTCTTGTTGTCTTTCTTATAATGATGACATGAATGTGTTTTTATATGTAGATATAAATCTAAACCCTTTCAAAAAAATTGTCCAACAAGTTCAACCCAATCAACCTAGTAATAAAATTGAAAAAAAACAAACTAGGTTATAGACTAGGTTAGCTAGGGCTGACCTAGTCCCTAATAAGTTTTATCAGTAAGAATACAAGTTTGATGTGGCTGACGTAGTCATGTAAGCTATAAAAAAGGGGTTTAAGTTAGGGAAAGAGCTAATGAAAGTGGTAAAATACTATAGGAGTGTGTAAAATGGGAGGCAAAGCTTAAGGGATGTTTTTAAGAGCTAGTTGGATTGATAGCAAGTGGCAATAAGGGACAACAATACTATGAAGCACTAATGATCTACCCACCCCTTTCCCAATGCACCCTTTAATGAGTGAAATCAAAGAGATTGAGTATTGATTTGTTATTTAAATATATAAATCATTATTAATTGATAAAATTTGAAAATATTATGTGTATACAGTATTGATTTATTAGTTGGGTATGAAAACCCTACAAGAAAAGGGCTTATTTGTGAAGAATTTGTTGTAGTAGTAAAAAGTTGCATTGGTAAAGAAAATAAAATGGATGGAAGGAGATATAAACTAAATATACATTCCCATTAAGGTTTATAAATAGGTTCCACCCTTAAAATATGCTAAATCAATCTTCCAAGTTAGCCAGTCACAGACAAACCTAATGGTGTAAATAGTGTAAAACCTAAGAAATGTTGGGATAAATATCGGAAGCACACAATTGATTACCAAACAACTTAACATGCAGAAATTAACTAGAATACACAAGTAACTAGAATTTAGAAATAACACATGATATGAGAGAAAATACACAACTTGTATTAAAACTCTTTCATAAGGAAATACAACAAAGAAGGCTGCCACAGTTCTTCTTCCTTACACACCTCTAGGGATCCCACACCTCTAGGGCATAAACAATAAATCTTCTCTCAAAGCTCTCTCCCTTAGGTCCCAACACCCAACTCAAACACAGAGTTGGTGTTCATCTCCAACTAGCCAGTATCCACTACTGCCAGTACTCTTGTGCTCCACGCACTCCACAAGTGCTCCATGCACTCCACAAGTACACAAACATACAAGTAGATCCCACCTAATTTTGCTCCCTATTGTGTTGCTGTCTTATCTGATCTTGCACACCTACAAATCAATCTGGTTCTATACACCTGTGAACTTTGACCTTGCACACACATACACTTGCAAATCAATGATCTTACTTACCATGTAGATCTCTTATAGAAGCCATGCTCACCTGATGACCAATATCATACACCCCTGAAGAATCCTGTTGACTCTCCAAAACCAACACCCACACTTGGTACTGTGGCACTAGAAGGAACACACCATTGCTCTCCTCTCTCTGAAGGAGCTTATTTGCTCTCTTACTCTCTAGCACAAGTTTACAATACAACCAATGAGTCTCTTAAATAGATCTCATGCAAACAATAATCAGACACCTAATTACAATAATTAGATCTGCAGCTTCTAGTCTAAATTTGGCTCTTGACATGCAAACACTTGGTTTGTTAGCTAACTACCCATAACATTCATAGTTCGAACCACACAGGTGACCGACGTCGGTCCCTATCTGCCTGGGGGGTGTTGACGCCAGCCGAGTTTTGACCGATGTCAGTTGCCTTCTTGTCTAATACTGCCGACGTTGGTTTGCCTGACCGACGCCAGTGTCTGTAACACTCTGCAACCTCCTTCCCTACTTGCATCAGTGAAGCTTTTAGCTCCATAACCTAATAATCTCCCACTTGGAGATAAATAGCTACACTGTACCTGTACCTGTACTCCATCTAATCTATTTCTTGGCTTGTATCCCTCTTTAAGATCAACCTTGAAGACCACCCACCACACAACCTATAGTGCACCTCCTGTCATCCGAGTAACCTGCCACATCTGAACCTACAAACCCATGTAGTGAAGTCCTGACCCTACATAGCATGAAACCCTACTGCTGGTCCCTCTCAAATCCCTAAGAACCCACTTCCTCGAATTGGCTCCAACTCTCTGACAACACCCACTGCTTGGGCAAACTCAGGTCTATAGTAGACCTCATGTGATTTTGGACACTAAACTGTCCAGCCCTTGGTGTGCTCTAATTTTGCATCTTGAACCTCGCCAACACCTGATTCACATCAGCTCCCACTGGAGACAAAATTAACCTATGATCTCCATGTCTCCCATGCTAAAGAATTTTGCTGCTCCAAATTCTTCATAGCAAACCACTGAACTAATCTTACCCTTAGCTCAGCAAAACCCTATATGTACAACCCTGCTAGCTAGCATACTATCCACATACAGTAACAGAATGATGTTGTAATTACCATCCCCCTGGTAAGACAAACCACAGTAGTTACCCTGACATTGACTGAAGCCATTCTTTGTCCTCCACCTGTCAAACCCTGTACCACTGTCCTGTAGCTTCCTCAAGACCATATGACCTGGTCTTCCATCTCACGTGTCCATTCTCTCTATTCTTCAACTAAGGTATCCATTCATCTCTGTGCTTTTCATACCTGTGGCAACCCTACCAAATCTCTTGTTTGGTTTTGCATCATATTCCTGCCATGCTCCCACTGTTTCCTAGATCCTTCCTACTCTACAATCAGCAACTAGTATAAAGAAGAGGAACAATGAATTTGAGGCTTACTTACCACCTTCAGTCCTCCATATGGGCATTTGAGACTCCTTGATAGCTTGTTGTCTGCCCAAAATCTGTTACAGTGACTGACCTCGGTCACCACACAGTCTACATCCAACTGATGTCAGTTCCATGCACCTGTCCTGACTACCAACCCTGTTGACGTCAGTGTCCTCCTACTACCGACATCGGTCCTTCTGATCAACGTCAGTCTTACCTACTGCTGACATCGGTCCTCCTATCGACGTTGGTACCTGTGTTTTCCTGTGAGTGATGACTTTTTACCCATGAGCTCCTTTGAATCAAAACCCATGTCCAAACTGCCCTGCTCAGAAGTATCCAGCCCCATCCACTAGTCTCTATCTGCCATCTCCTCCATAAACACCAAGGCTTTCTAGTTCTTAAGCATATCAAATATATATGTCTTCCACTTAAGAACATGCATCTCCTTCTTGCTCATATGACCAAGCCTACAAAGCGACGTCTCCACAATAGAAGAAGAATCAGTAATATAAACAAGTAGATAAAGAGTACCTATTTTCTTACCACTAGCTAATTCAAGTGCATCCGTTATGAGAGTTCTTGTGCATCTCTCATCACCCAAATTTTTTGAATAAATTAGCCACATCTCCAAACCTGGGACCTGCATGACCTCCTTCAACACCTGTGTGTTGGCCACCTGTGATTTCAGCTTCACTTCCCCTTTGCCAATTCTTTGGCAAGGCTCACCAGCTCCTCTCCCTGGGGCTGCATGGAAAGAGGCAATAGAATCTATTATCTAAGATTTAACTTTATCCAAGAAACCTCCTAAAGCATCCTGTGTAACAACACCTGCAACATCTGCATCTTCAGTTCGTTCATGTTGATCTGCTACCAACCAACAATGTTCTTTTACCTACTCTTTCTTTCCATAGGTCCGTAAGTGACCATCTATGATTTTTAACTCCTCCATTCTTAGCTTACTTTCATTTGCCATTGCTTTACTCCCACTCAATCAGAAACCCCTGAGAGTGACCTGTAACCAAACACAAAACCTGCTCCCTATAACCTTAGCTCTGATACCATGTGTTGGGATAAATAACAGAAGCACACAATTGACTACCAAGCAACTTAACATGTGGAAATTAACCAGAATACACAAGTAACTAGAATTTAGAAATAACACATGATATGAGAGACAATACACAACTTGTATTAAAACTCTTTTAGAAGGAAATACAACAAAAAAAGCTACCACAGTTCTTCTTCCTTACACACCTCTAGGGCTCCCACACCTCTAGGGCATAAATAGTAAATCTTCCCTCAAAGCTCTCTCCCTTAGGTCCCAACACCCAACTCAAACACAGAGTTGGTGTTCACCTCTAACCAGCCAGTATCCACTACTACCAGTACTCTTGTGCTCCACACACTCCACAAGTGCTCCACACACTCCACAAGTGCTCCACACACTCCAAAAGTACACAAACATACTTCAAGTAATGCCACCTAATTCTGCTCCCTATTGTGTTGCTATCATATCTGATCTTGCACACCTGCAAATCAATCTGGTTCTATACACCTATGAATCTTGACCTTGCACACACATACACCTGCAAATCAATGATCTTACTTACCATGTAGATCTCCTATAGAAGCCATGCTCACCTGATGACCAAGATCATACACCCCTGAAGAATCTTGCTAACTCTCCAAAACCAGCACCCACACTTGGTACTGTGGCACTAGGAGGAACACACCATTGCTCTCCTCTCTCTAAAGGAGCTTATTTTCTCTCTTACTCTCTAACACAAGTTTACAATACAACCAATGAGTCTCTTAAATAGATCTCATGCAAACAATAATTAGACACCTAATTACAATAATTAGATCCATAGCTTCTAGTCTAAATTTGGCTCTTGACATGCAAACACTTGGTTCATTAGCTAACTGTCCATAACATTCACAGTTTGAACCACACAGGTGACCGACGTCGGTCCCTGTCTGCCTGGGGGGTGCCGATGCCAGCTAACTTCTGACCGATGTTGGTTGCCTTCTTGTCTGATACTACCAACATTGGTTGGCTTGACTGATGCCGGTGTTTGTAACACTCCGCAACCCTTCTACAACCTCCTTCCCTACTTGCATCAGTAAAGCTTTTAGCTCAACAACCTAACAAGAAACAGTGAGAAGATAAATTTGAGTTTGTTTTCATGATATAATGATGAAACCAAGTAAATTAAAATGTTTTTTAGGAATTTATTTCATTTTCATTCTTTGAATAAGCTTTGGAGGTTAGGAAAAGAGATGAAAATGTTGAATCCAAAATGGCTTGTCTAGTTTAATTTAGATTGTGATATAGGGTCAATAAATTGGTCTGCAAGACCAATATTTTCCATTTGACCATATGATATTTATATTTTATAATGGTTTATAGATATCATATTATAATTTACATGCATAATAATTCATGTAAAGTGTCTACACAGGTGTTGGATATCTAAGTCATCATGACTATGTTTTGAGTATTCTAATAGTTCTAAGTGAGTATTGTGAGTTAATATTGAAGTCTTAAGCTCTAAGTGAAAGTGTCTAATGAAATTTCAGTCATTAATATTATATATATGTAATTTTTTTATCACATTTTAGTGGCTTAAGTGTGTTTGATCTTCAATATTGAAAGATAGACTTTTTGGTGTACATAGGCCTAATAGGACTGAGTACTATTGAGGGGTTTTCATGAAGGACTTGGAACTAAAATGTGTTATGGATATTAGATAATGTTGGATAAGGTATTTTTTTATGTTTTTTAAAAACATTTTTCTATATATGTGTGTGTGTGTGTGTGTGTGTGTGTGTGTAATTATTTCCAAGGGATCAAATGGTAACATGTTGATAAGAAGGCCTAATGTAATTAGGTCTCCATGAGACCTAAAACTGAAATGAGGCCTAATAGAGTTATAAAAGACCAAAAGGGACTCAAAATTAATTTTAATCATGTTTATGATATGTAATAATACCTATTATATGGATTACCTAATATTTTAAGGGTGCGTTGTTGACCAAGTGGTATATGAACAAGATATGAGTATATATACAAGGCATTTTAAGCCTATTTGGACAAGCTTAGAGTAAGCAAACAGATTGATAAATAAATGAGCCTAAGGAGGTTGTGAAATATGTTGTAATAAATAAAGAGAGATTAGATAATCATATCATAAATCTCATATAGGTGTTCTATAGTTTAATATCAAGGTCATATGACCTATTCAATCTTAAAGAGGGCTAGTTGAGCAAAAAAACCTAGAGGCAACTTTGAGAGAGATCAAGTGGAGTAGAGCTAAAAAAGTGATTATTGTATATTTATAGGCCATAAGAGTTATATCAAATATGTGTTCCTAATTTATGGTAGTGGATATAGTTCAAATGTATTATATAGAGAGATGAGTGGAAGAGTAGAAGAAAGAAGTGTGATTGGCTAAGTTGGTACTTGGTCCAAGAGGGAATTGAAGTTTCCTTATAGGTTGGTGATTGAAGAATTGGTATTGGATGAGTTGGTTATTTTTTAATATGGATTTGGATATAAATAATATGTTGGTTCTTGTAAAATTTTACTCTGATTGAGTTGGTGCTTATTCATAAGGAGTTTTAGTCTCCTAGCAAGTGGATGCTTGTTAAAGTCAAATAGGTGCTTGATAAAGCTGGGGTTAGTGTTCCATGTTGGATTGGTGATCAAATAAATTTGATAAATTATCTTATATGATAGTTTTTTAAATATTTATTTTAATGTTTTTTATTCCCTAAGAGGGTTTCCCACATATGTGATGTGTTATCTTATTTCATGCTCTTGTGATTAGTTCTTAATGCATTGCTAGATCACTGTGTTACTTTCACAATTCATAGATGAGTGGATGTAATTGATTAAATTTTTTTTAAATACTGATTCACCCCCTCCCCCCATATCAATCATTTCACTTCTAAAATTTGGTATCATAGCTTGATCTTTTGAAGTAGACTTTGTTGAGTATGGAGCCCTTTAGGGGTATCACATGACCTTAAGAGTGTATTTTGGGGGCCTAGAGATCTCCACAAATGTGGGGAAAATAGTTTTCCCTACTCCACATTTTTTGGAACCTTGCCCACATGTGAGTGTAATATTCCTTATTTTATCTAATTTATATGTTTCCATGTTTTATGGAGTTTGTTTTTAGATGCCTATTTTCATGTTGACTTCCTTGATATGAGGGAGTTGGTTGTTTATTGGAAAATGTATTGCCTTCTTGTTTCAAGGAGTTGGTTATGATCACATGTTATTGGAAAATGTGCCTTAAAAAGAGGAGACTCTATCTTGGCATGTTCCTTCTTGGATGGGATTTTGGATTTTGGATGAGGTAGAATTGAGGTGTCCTTAGTGGATGATGCTTATCTTGGATAAGAATGGTACAATTTATTCTCCTTTATGGTTTTTCTTCATTTTATATATATACAGGTGTGGTGTGGCTTTTAGAGGTTGATGGTTTTATTTACAGGGTGTGGCTTTGAGGATCAAAGTCAAAGTGCAAATGTTTTTGCAAAGTGCAAGTGTTTATTATAGGGTGTGGTATAAAAACTTGTGAGATACAGTATTGTGTAGGTGTAGGTGAAACTACAACATTTATTTGTGCAACATTTTCTACCAGAGATTTTCTCTCTCTATGATATTTCATTTTAATCTTGTTTTTAGATTACGGTTTTATTTGACTTTCTTGGTGGATGTAGCCCATATTGGGTGAACCACAGTATATCTATGTTATGTGTGTTTTTATCTTGTTCTTTCCATTTATGCTTGTAGAATAACTATGATTTGAATAATGTTTTCATGATGCATGCTATTGCATAATTTAGATATGATTTATGGTCATATTAAATATGGTTTAAAGTTTTTAATTCCTAAAAATTGGTATCAGAACTTTGGTGTGTGTTTTTCTAAATATGTAAATCATAGGAAAGTTATTAGCTTGAGTGGGAGCTATGGGAGAAGAGATCAAATTAAGATTTGAGAAGTTTGATTTTAATCATTTTGGTTTGTGGAAAATGTAGATGGAAGATTACCTAGATTAGAAAGAGCTACATATCCCCTTGGAGAGGAAAGCTAAACAACCTATAAGTATGAGTGATGTGGATTGGTCATTGCTTGACAGGAAGGCTTTGGGAGCCATATAATTATGTCTTACATATTCTATTTCATTTAATATTTCTAATGATAAAATCACAAAATATCTCATGGATAAACTTGGAAAGTTATATGAGAAGCCTTATGCTTCTAATAATTTTTTTGTTATGAAAAGATTATTTAACATGAAAATGTCTAAGAATGGATCAATTTCTAATCATCTTAATGATTTTAATACAATTGTAAGTATTCTCACTTCATTTGGAATCAAATTGATGATGAAGTTAGAGCTTTTCTAATTTTATGTTCTTTGCCTGATAGTTGGGATAGTTTGGTTATGGTTGTGAGTAATGGAGTCCCTACCAAGGGAAGATTGAATTTTAAGGATGTTGTAGATGTGATTATTAGTGAGGAGGTGCAAAAGAAAATCACTAGTGAATCATCTTTAGGTAATACTTTATCCATTGATACTAGAGGGAGAAAAAAGGACAAGAGCAAAATAAATTATGGAAAGTCAAAAGGTAGATCTACGTCCAAATCTAGATCCAAGATGATATGTTAGCATTGTGGAAAAAGTGGACACTCAAAGAAGGATTATTGGTCACTTCAAGATAAGAATGACAATAAGGAGGAAATGAATGAAGTAAATGTGGCATTAGGTAAATCATGTTAGGATGCCTTAATTCTTTCTATGGATAGTTTTTTTTGAGTCTTGGGTATTAGATTCAAGGGCTTATTTTCATGCCACCCCACATAGGCATTATTTTACTGATTATGTTCAAGATAATTTAGGACATGTTTATCTTAGTGATGATGAACCATGTGAGATAATATGAAAAGGTTGTGTTCAGGTTAAGATGTAGAATGGGAACACATGGCTACTTAAGGATGTTAGACACATGCCGATGTTGAGATGGAATTTGGTTTTGGTGGGGCAATTAGGTAGTGAGGGATGTTTAGTATTATTTACTATAGATTCTTGAAAAGTTACCAAAGGTGATCTTGTGATTTTGAGAGGTACAAAATTCGGTACTTTATATTTGAATAGTAGTGTTGATTCTCTTGATTTAGTTGTTATAGATGGATATGTAACTATGTGGTATTATAGGATCAATCATATGAGCCATAAGGGCATGGAGATATTAAAAGACAAGTTTCCTAGATTAAAAGACATAGATCTAGGATTGTGTGAGAATTGTGTGTACAAGAAATAAAAGCGGTTTAAGTTATTGAAGGTTGGACCCACAAAGAAAGATCATAAGTTAGAGTTGGTATACTTAGATGTATGGGGACCAGCTCAGGTATCTTCTATTGGTGGATCTAATTATTATGTTACCTTTATTGATGATGCAACTACAAAAATTTGGGTTTATTATATTAAAAATAATTTTGATGTATTTAACACTTTTAAGAAGTGGAAAGCCTAGGTTGAGAATAAAATAGGTCTCAAATGGAAATGTCTTAGATCAAATAATGGAGGTGAGTATTATAGTAATGCTTTCTTTGATTATTGTTATAAAAATGGAATCTATAGGTAAAGGATGGTTCTAAGAAGTCCACAACATAATGGGGTCTCTGAAAGGATGAACATAACAATAAGGGAATGTGTTAGGAGCATGAGATTACATGTAGGGTTGTCTTTACAATTTTGGGTAGAAGTAGTTAGCATGACAATACATCTAATTAATAGAGGACCTTCTATGCCTTTGTATGGAGGCATTCCTGAACAAGCTTGGTCTAGTAAGAATGTTGATTATTCTTTTATTAGAGTCTTTGGATGTGAGGCTTTTACTATCATTAAGAAAGAGGATAGGACCAAGTTAGAGGCTAAATCAGAGAAATGCACATTTGTTGGATATGGTAAAGATGACTTTGGTTTCCATTTATGAAATATTAAAGATAAGAAAATATTTTGGTCTAGATATGTAGTCTTTAATGAAGAAGTCATGTATAAGAATCAGTTGCAAGAACAAGAATAGGAATAGGAAAAGAAAGATTACATAGTATTGGATGAAATTGCAGATGGCAAAGTATCTAATGATTCAGTTCAATAACCTTCTACACAAGGACCCCAAACTCCTATGGTAAGAAGGTCTTCTAGGGTAAGAAGAGGATTTGAACATTTTTCAACTTATTTATTACTCACTAATAATGGAGAATTAGAGTGTTATGAGGAAGTAATACAGGTAGATGTCAAGATGAAATGGGAACAATCCATGGATGAAGAGATCAGAAATCTCATGGAGAACCAAACATGGGATTTGGTAAGGCTACCCAAAGGTAAGAGTGCATGCCAAACAAGTGGATCTTCAAGATAAAAGAAGAGGATTAAGGGAGAAAAAGGTATAAGGAAAGGATGGTGGTTAAGGGGTTTACACAAAAATCAAGTATTGATTTTGATGAGATTTTCTCTTCTATTGTAAAAATGACCTCTATTAGGACTATTCTTGGTTTAGTTGCAGTTGAGGATTTGCACTTAGAATAGTTAGATGTGAAAACTAATTTTCTTCATGGTGATTTGGATGAAGAGTTGTATATGAAGTATTCATAGGGATATAAGGTCAAATGGAAGGATAAATTTGTGTGTAGACTACAGAAAATCTTGTATGGCCTGAAACAAGCTCCATCAAAATGGTATAACAAATTTGATTGTTTTATGTTGGAAAAAGAATTGAAAAAGTGTCATTTTGACCATTACATGTACATCAAACATTTTGATGATGGTTCCTTACTTATTTTATGCTTGTATGTCAATGACATGTTATTTTTAGGAAAGAACATACAACCTATTCATATGCTCAAGAAAAAACTTAGTGACTCCTTTTCTAGGAAGGATTTGGGTGTTGCAAAGCAAATCCTTGGTATGAGGATTTATCATGACAAGAAGTAAAGGAAGTTGATCTTATCACAATTAGAATATGTGAATAAAGTCTTGGAAAGGTTTAGCATGTTGGATGCTAAATCTATTGATACTTATTTGGTAAGCCACTTTAGATTATTAAAGGAACAATGTCCCAAGACAGAAGCTGAAAAGCTTAAGATGTTTAAAGTACTTTACTCATTGATAGTTGGCACCTTGATGTATGCCATGGTTTGTACTAGGCTAGATATTGCTCAAGTAGTAAGAGTTATGAGTAGGTATATGAGTGATCCAAGTTATGAGCATTAGTAGGCAGTGAAATAGATTCTTTAGTATTTGAGAGGAACTATGGATTTTACATTATGTTATGGTAGATCAGATACCACTTTGTGTGGTTATGTGAACATAAATATTGTAGGATATTTGATAATAGGAGTATGATAGGTTATATATTTACTATTAGAGATACAATAGTTAGTTGGATTTTCAAGATATAGAAGGTTGTGGCTTTGTCAATCATAGAGGCTAGCAAGGAGATGATTTAGTTACAAGAGTTGTTTCAAGAGTTGGGGCATAAGAAGGAAGTTGGGAGACTACAAAGTGATATTTAGAGTGTTATTTATTTTTTAAAGGACTTAGCTTTCCACTTGAGGAGAAAACACATTTACTTACATGATCACTTCATCAGGACAGCTTTGGAGGAGAACTTGGTGAAGCTAGAGAAGATTCATACTAGCTAGAATCCTATGGGTATGATGACCAAGGTGGTCACATTAGATAAGTTGAGACTATGTTCAAATTTGGTTGGCTTTAGTGGTCATAGAGTAGTGATAGATTCTATTCAGGAAAAATGATCTCCAAGTGTGAGATTATTGAGTGTGAAATATTATTTGTTTTTATCTAATTTCTATGTTTCCATGTTTTATAGAGATGGTTGTTAGATGCCTATTTTCCATGTTGACTTCCTTGATCTGAGGGAGTTATTTGTTCATTGGTAAATGTATTGTCTTCCTTATTTCAAGGAGTTGGTTATGATCACATGTTGTTGGAAAATGTGCCTTAAAAGGTGGAGACTATCTCTTGGTGTGTTCATTCTTAGATGGGCTTTTGGATGAGCTTGATGAGGTAGAACTGAAGTTTCCTTAATAGATGATGCTTATCTTGGATAAGCATGGCTCAATTTCTCCTCATTTTTTGGATTTTCCTTCATTTTTTATATATACAAGTGTGGTGTGGCCTTTAGAGGTTGATGGTTTTATTTATAGGATGTGGCTTTGAGGATGAGAGTCAAAGTGCATATGTTTTTTCAAAGTGCAGGTGTTGATTATAGGGTGTGGTATAGTAGCTTATGAGATATAGTATTGTGTAGGTGCAAGTGAAAGTGCAATATTTATTTGTGCAACATTTTCTATAGAAGATTTTCTATCTCTATGAGAGTTCATTTCAATCTTGTTTTTAATTATAGTTTTAATTGAGTACTTTCTTGGTGGATACAACTCACATTGGGTGAATCACAATAGATCTATGTTATGTGTGTTTTTATCTTTTTCTCTCCATTTATGATTTCATAATAACTATGATTTGAGGAATGTTTCTGTGATGCATGTTACTGCATAATTTAGATTTGATTTATGGTCATATTAAATCTAGTTTAATTTTTTTAATTCCTAATAAAACTAATAACTTAAAGGAAATCATTGAAGCACAAACATGTCTAGTCAATAAGTACAAGGAGATTTCTCAACCAATAAGGCTCCCCTCTTAAATGAGACTAACAATGCATTTTAGAGCATCAAAATGAAGACATATCTAATGTCCTTAGGTTATAACATATGGAAATCTATTTTTCATGGATTCACTCCACCCTCTACACTACCAATTGATGTAACATGAAAGAAGGCAAGTGAGAACAACTCTCAGGCAATGAATGCCATCATGTGTGGTCTTTCAAAAGTAGAATTTTTTAAGGTCATGCATTATGATACAACCAAAGGGATTTTGAAAAATTTGTAGACCATCTATGAAGGAGACACCAAATTTAAGTTGATAAATTTTTAGAATCACCAAAGGAACTTTGAAATCCTAAGAATGGAGGATGAAAACATTGCATCTTATTTATTGAGAGTAAATGAAGTGGTAAATGTCATCAAAGACCTAGGAGAGAAGTTAGATGAATCAAAAATATTACAAAAGGTATTACTATCTCTAACATATAAGTTTTATTCAAAGGTGTCTATTATGGAGGATGTCAAGGTCTTTAACATACTAGATATGAATGAGCTTCATGGCATCTTGACTGCCTATGAAATGAGAATGAGTGATGGAAGACCTTCCAAGAAGGAAGTTGCATTAAAAGCTGAGGAAAAGTCACAAGGTAAGAAGGCAAAGGATAATGTTGATATAGACATTGATGATGATAAGATAGAAGACATGTCTACTAGAAAACTAAGAAAAGGATCAAGTAAGCATAAGGGAAAGTTCTGATTCAAATGCTTTAACTGTGGTAAGATTGGTGACTTTTCCTTTGAATGTCCTAACAAGGATAAGATTGAGCATGATGAAGAACATGATGAACATCATGGTGATGATAATAATATTTATAAGATTGATAAGAGAAAAAAGGGTTTCAAGAAGTATAAAGACAAGAAAGAGTCATTCAAGAAAATGATAAGTTTCTATACCAAAAAAGATAGTAGCTCATCTGATGTAAGTGACAATAGTACATCTGATGTAAGTGACAATAGTACATTTGATAGTGATGATGACAATAATGATTGTAATAATATTGAAACCTTATTCATAGATATAAAAATTGACAATGAGGTTATTTAAAAGGGAAAATCCTTATGGATGATGAAGAATTAGATGAATAAGAGGTTGGAGGTAACCTTGAGGTAGAACTAGTGAGTGCTCTAGAGGAGTTAAAGTTCCAAAGAAGGAAGAATCAAAAACTAAGATCATTAGTTAAGAGTTATGAGGATCAAATCAATCTCTTTGAAGAGAGACTAATAAATAACACAAATTAACATGAGGAGATCATCAAACAATTGGAAACTCAAATTGAAATTGTCACTACAAGTCTTAAGACCAAGGAGGAAGAATGCATCAAGCTTGGAATATAAATGGAGTCTTTGAAGGCAGAGTTGGATCAGGCAATAGTCAAGCTAAAGACACATCAAATATTTGAAAATATTACTAAATTTTTTGGTGATATTTTGATTAGTCAAATGTCTTCATACGAAAAAATAGGTCTTGGGTTTAAGGAAGACCAAAAAGAGAGCAAGGAGAGTTAGACCTCAAAGACCTATGTAGAAATTGTCAAATCTAAGACTCAAAGTGATCATCAACAAGTCAAGAGTACCAACATGAAAGTCAACATGAAAAGATCAATCAGGTAGCCCAATATAATGAGGTCTTGAAATCATTTCAATGGTTATTATTTTTCTTTTCATAAATTTGGTCATGGAGCAAGTGATTTTAGAATGGTCCCGAACGGATGAGTTACCATGAGACTATGGGAGGAGTGAACAGTCAAGAGGTAAGTATAATAATTTTGTTTTCTATAGTTGTCATAATCTAAGACACATTGAAAGATTCTATCCTAATAGATTTATAAGGTTCTCAAGACTTAACAAGGTATATGAAGTTCCTAGAGTGCATAAGAAGGGTCAAATATTGGTATAGAAACCAAAAAAATTCAAGACTAATCATATTTAGCCTAAGAGTCAAAATGGATTATTTGATAAGATAGATCAAGGATTAGAAGTGAAGGACTATCAAGAACAATTATTATCTACATGTATTGATAAGGTAGTCAAAGAGAAGAAGGATGAAAAGGTAGATGATTCAAATGCATCATTCAAGCCTAAGTAGATTCTAAGGAGGGATTATTAGTCTCATGATTTCAAGATGGTTGAGAAAAGTGGTTTGGAGATCTAGGAATATCCTAAGTTTATGGAGTTTTGAGAGCCCTATGGAAAGGGTTGACTCCATTAGGATTCATGGAGACACTCTTCTATCAGTAGAAGCATGAGGTTGTATTCAAATAAGGATTCATCTTAAAAGGATTATAGGTTATTTATGTTTCAAGGTATGAGTTGTTTTCTTTGCATCTTATATGTATATGACAAGGTGAAAGGAGTTTTGCTTAGTATGAGCATTGATTCTAGAGATCAGTTCATGAGGAGCCATGTTATGGAATGAAATTCTAAGAATAGGATTGTGCATAGAGACATGGAATATGGATTGGTCTACAAGACCAATATGGTCATAGAATCAAGTTAGAAATTGTTGACAGAGCTAAATGTGTGATGAAAGCTTGTGTAGATATTTGGTATATGAGAGGTACGTAAAAATTTGTTCTATGTTTCTAATAGTTGATAGTTTGATTTGTGTTGATAAATGGTATTGGCATCAAGATACTTGAAGGAATTTGAGGATGGTTTGAGATTCTTGATGACTCAACTGGTAAGCATATGTTTTTAAGACAAAGGGGGAGTCCCTAATTATTTAATTAATGTCAAAAGTGGGGTAGCCTAGTGAGTGATCAAGAGTTTAATCTATATTAGTCAATCAAAGATAAGGTGAGTGTTGTTATGTACTTGAATTCATTTAAATAAGGTATGCAAGTAGTTATGGGTATCATGTTTTTATGATGCTACATAGACTCTATGATCTTGTTACCAAAAGGGAGAGAGCTCAGAAAGGGATAAAGTTTAGAATGCTTTACAGAATCATGAACTATTGAAGATCCTATTTATTTTAATAGGTGTGATCCAAGAAGTTACATCATGAGGGAGAAATTTGTATGTGTCTCTTTTCCTTTAATGTCAAAGAAGGAATCCATTGAGAAAAGGCTAGTTTGAGAAAAGAGTCAAGTTCTAAGACAAAGTTTAGAATGTGGAGAAGTAGACTATTTAGAGTTGTTTCTGAGAGCAATTTCCATCTTGTGTTTTGAGAGGATAGTATAGAGTTAGGGTAAGATCTATAGCTCTATGTTGTGAAGTATCAAGATAATGATGTAAAAGTCATAAGAAGGATTGTTTCTTGATGAATAGTTCAAGTGTTCTAGAAGTTATCTACAACAATTGGTATGATACTAAGGTGAGTTTTTTCCAACATTTAATTATGTTTTTATTGAATTTTAGGTCCAAGGATCAGATGGTAGTTTGTGGAAGACCCTTTGTCATTAATTTCAAAAGGGGGAGAATGAACAGATGGGAAAAGTGCCATTCTGAAGTGATTTCAAATTGTAGTGTATTTTTCATTAATGTGTTTACCATAAATGACAAAGGGGGAGTTTGTTGGCATGTTGTTGTCATTGATGTCAACAAGGTGTATCATGTCAAGGTTGATGTCAAAGGTTACTAAGGATAGATGGTAGTATGTGATATGTCAAGGTACATAAGAGTGTGATCATAAGAGTTGTCATGAGTAAGGTCATTCATGAAAGAAAGAGCGTTGATGGATGAGAATTGTCATGAGTGTTTTGATGATGGAAGATGTTTGAATAAAACTAATGTATCCATAGGAATCATAGTGAAATGAATGACTAAATTTATGTGATGTGATAATGAGCATTGAGAGAGATGTAAAGTCATATAAAGCTTGGTCATGTGGTGTTAGGTCTGTATGAGGCTATGGAATATTGTTGCCATCAAAAAGAGAATGGTGAAGTGATATGAGTAAATTTTTATATCTTATGTATAATTTTTTGATGTTTTACTGAGGTCATGACATGGAAGGAATAGGTCAAGGTGTCAACTAGATTAGAATCTTGAGCCTAATTATGGCATGGTGAAGGTATGAGCCAGTGGCACGATGAGGTGAGAAAAATTAGAAATGTGAGAGGTTATGAAGGTTGTGTGAGCATGATAATAAGGTGTGTATTAACTCATAAGTGTTTCAAATTGAGCCTTTGAAGGTAGGTCCTTTAGTCTTGGTCTACACCTAGACCATTCTTTAGCTCTACCTAACCTAATGAGGCATGAGGATCAGATTTCAAGGTGAATGTGTGAAGGAGAGAATGTATAGAGGTAATTAAAGTTTTTTAGGAGTAATCATGAAGTATGAGGTCATAGTTTGTAATAAAATGCATGGAAAGTGGTTTTGAGGTCTATTGAGTGCACATAATAAAGGTATGCAAATCGATAAGGACTTTCATGTGTTCATTTACATGTGTAAACTTTGCATGGGGACCTGATATATTAATGAGATATGTGGAAGGGTCCTATATAAGATCTATAGGCATTGATTTTGGACTTAATGGGAAGATCTTTATGAACAATTGTTAACACTAAAACTTGTGTTAAACCTCTCTAAAACCCTAATAAGGACCCAATGTCAAAGATGTTGCTCAAATAAAATAATAATTGATTTAAATTCTTAGGAAACCTATTTTATTATGTAGTGGAATCTCTTAGGCACCTCTAGGTGGTATTGAGTTTTCAGGTGAGTAAGAAGACCCTATAGGAAAGGGCTTATTTATGAATAATTTGTTTTAATAGTCAAAAGTTGCATTGGTCAAGAAAATAAAATGGATGGAAGAAGGAGATAGAGAATCATTATTCATGACCTGAAGGTTTATGGATAGGTTACACCATTCAAATATGATAAACTGATCTTTCAAGTTATCCAGTCGCAGACAGACCTAATGGTGTAAATAGTGTAAAACCCAAGCAACAGTGAAAAGATGAATTTGTGTGTATTTTCATGATAGAATGATGAAACCAAGTATATGTAAATGTTTATCAGGACTTATAAGTCATGTTAATTCTTTTAATAAGATTTAAATTTCAAGAAAAGAGATGAAAATGTTGAATCCAAAATGACTTGTCTAGTGTAGTTTAGACTGTGTGATATAGGGTCAAGATATTGGTCTATAAGACTAATATTTGCATTTAAACATATGATGTTTATATATAAGAATGGTTTGGATATATCATAGGATCATTTGTATACTCATAATTCATGAAAATTTTCTACACGTGTTGGAGATCTAAGTCACCATGACTATGTTTTGAGTACTTTGATAGTTCTAAGTGTTGTGATGAGTTGATCTTGAAGTCTTAAGCTCTGAGTGAAAGTTTATAATGAATTTGGTAATGACATTTATGTCATTTAGATTATGTATATGTACTTTTTTGATCATTTTTTAGTGGATTGTGTTTAATCTTTATTATTGAAAGGTATAATTTTTGGTGTACACAAGCCTAATAGGACTAAGTGCTATGGAGGGGTTTTCATGAAGGATTTGGACTTAAAATGTGTTATGGATATCAAAGTATTTTGGATAATGTATTTTTGGATGTTGTGTGAAAAAATTATTCCATGTATATATTTTTAATGCTTTCCAAGGGATCAAATGGTAATGTGTTGATAACAAGGCCTAATGCAATTAGGTCTTCAGGAGACCTAAAATTGAAATGAGGCCAAATAGAGTTATGATAGACCAAAAGGGGATTAAAGTTAATTTGAATCATGTTGATGAGATGATATAAGACTTATTATATGGGTGACCTAGGAGGTTAAGGGTGTGTCACTGACCAAGTGGTATATGAACAAGAGATGAATATATATACAAGGCATTTTAGGCCTATTTGGACAAGTTTAGAGTAAGTGAATGGATTGATAAATAAATGAGCCTAAGGAGGTTATAAAACATGTTGTGAACCATAAAGAGAGAGAATATAATAATATAATGAAGATCATATAGGTGTTCTACATTTGAATATCAAGGTCATATGACCTATTTAGTCTTAAAGAGGGCTAGTTGAGTGAAGAAGCCTAGACGCAGTTTTGGGAAAGATCAAATGGAGTAGAATTGAAGGAGTGATCATTATCTATTGAGATGAAATCATATTTTAATAAAATGTGTTCCTAATGTATTATATTGGATATATTTCATATGTATTAGATATATAACTGAGTGGAAGAGTAGAAGAAGTGTGATTGGCTAAGTTGGTGCTTGGTCAAAGAGGGAGTTGAAGGTTCCTTATAGGTTGGTGATTTTATAATTGGTCTTGGATAATTTGGTGATCATTAAATATGTAATTGTATATTACTTGTAGGTTAGTTATTGTATAAGTGTCCTCTGACTAAATTGGTTCTTAGTCATAGGGGGTTGTAGTCTCCTAGTAAGTAGATGCTTGCTAAAGCCAAGTGTGTGTTTGACAAATCTAGGGTTGGTACTCCATGTTGGGTTGGTGATCAACTAAATTTGATACATTATATTATAGGACAATTTTTACAATATTTTTTTTAGTAATTTTTATTCCCCATGAGGGTTTTCCACATATGTGATATGTTATCTTGTTTCATGCTCATATGATTGGTTCTTAATACATTGCTAGATCACTGTGTTGCTTTCATAGTTCATAGATGAGTGGATGTAATTGATTAAAAAAAATTTAATAATAATTAACCACCCTCTCACTTATTATTATTCCAACACCAATGTCTAAGTGAAGATAGAATTGTTATTTCACATGAATTAACAAGACTCTTAAACACTATGTTTTCTAAGTTTTATTTCTTAGCAACCAAGTCCAAAGTCTTAAAATAATAGTCATATTTAGCACCCATTTTTGGTTTTACAAATTTATATGGAGGAATATAAAATCCATTAAAAAATTTAAAATCCAAATCATTTGAAATAAAAATCAACATACAAATTCAAATTTCAAAATCACACCAAAATACATGATTATTAACACATTTCCTATGTCCAATCAAAGCTCAAACTCCATAGTTAGCCTCATGATAGAGATGAGGTCCAATGGGGTATGGTATGCTAGCATATTGGAATAGGATAATTCAAAAAACTCTATGGTGCTAGATACTTTATCAAGAAAGTACCCAATCTTAATAATAGACCAATGACTCTATAAGGGGTCCTAAGGAATGGGGAACACATTGTGGGAAGGTAGGTCTATTTTAATTTTAATGCATATAGCCTTCATTGGATGATCTGAATATTTTATTTATTGACCTAATATTTGTGTGGCTAGGAGAAGTTATTCAGAGTCTTTAATGTCAAAATTCCTCTTGTTTTGACAAACCTAATTTGAGTGTCTTGACTTTGATAAAGAATTTATCTACCTTGGTTTTTCTTTCATTTTCCTCTCCACCCATTTCATTCCCCCCTTATAGGATAGTGTGATTATAATTTTTTTCCTTATTATATATTTCCTCTTTTTCGCATCTTAAAAAATTCTATCACCACTTTGTTTCAGTTTTATCTATCCTTAGAATAAAATAATATGTTTGAGTGACTATGGATTCTTTTCTTTATACCATGCTCCTACATTTCTAGATGTGCCTTGCTTTATTTTACCATTTTCCATTTTTTTAATACCTTTTTTTAGACTCTTGAGTCTACTTCAAATTTCATGTTATTTTTCCATTGTTGAGTGTGGTTGGTTGGTTACTTCTCACTCACTAATGTTGTTTTCTATTTCATGCACTTTTTCTATTCATGAATGAGTAAGGATTGTTACTACTCACTAATAAATGTTGTTTTAACATTTTGTTTTCCCATATTTATTTAAGTATTATTATTACTTTCACATTGATGTTTGATTACCATTTTTTGACATGTATCCTTGGTTTGACTTGGTAAGTTTGCCTTTCTTACTTAAGTTTTAATTGTTTGAGTTTTTCAGTCTTTAATAGCCTTGGCTTTTTGATTACCTGATTTACTCTAAATTTTGACTTGGTCATTTGATCTAACTTAGCATTTATAACCCTAGTTATCCAAATTTCCAAGTACATCTTATCCACATAGTACTAGTTATCTTGGCTTTCCTGTGTTTATTTGTTTTTGCTCTTTAGTTTTGTATCCTTGGGTTTGTTAAAAGAAGTCTCTACACCCACCATGATCAGAACTAAAAACACAACAAATAACCATCCAATGATAAATATAATTCAAGGTATGCATACATTTAATGTTTTAGTTATTTCCCTTTCAGTCATTTACTTTTAGTTATCGTATGCTTTAAAATACTATAATTTTTTAACTTTAGCATTGTGTGTTATTATGTTCTTTTATCAAAGCACCATCCCCTATTGCACTTAGTGACACATGATGAGCTTCAAATGGGGCATATGTATACACATAATATTTTTAAACTTGATCAATTGCTAATGCTTTCTCTCTTGCAGAAACCTATTGAGTCTCAATCTCTCTAAGTACATACCCTAAAGGGTGAATTGAGAAAGGGGTGGGCAGACCATTAGTGCTTTGCATGATTATTGTCTCTTTACTACCACTTATTATCAATCCAACCATATCATAAAAAAATTACCCTAAGTTTTGCCTCATCATTTTAACCCTCCTCAGGTCATTTTCCACCTTCATTATCCCTTTCATAGCCTACACTCCTTTTTAATGATTTATGATACAATGTCAGCCACATCGACCCTATAATCTAATTAAAAATAATAATTTAGCATATATGTTGGCTCATGATTGACATAGACTAGGACCTAATTTGATTTTATCAATAATGATATAAAGTCAATTGGGCTGACCCTATCGACAAAACTTTTAGAAAGGTTTAGGGTTAGATTCAGCTATATAAACAAATCCATTTCATTATTTATTAGAGAAATAACAAGATTTAATTATTCATTTATGCTTATTTACAATTTAATCTTCCTCCATTATAATAGAGGAGTCTTATCTTAGGTTTCTACTTAGAGAAGAATCTTGTCTTGTGGAAAAGTACATGATGCTTTGTCCTTTCTTAGAGATCCTTACAAACCACAAAAACCTATTTTAAAGCACCTTTGTCCAAGGTAGAGATTGAGTTTTGATGGGTTCATTTTCGAGGTAATTATCTCTAACTTTGCTCATCTCTTTTAGTAGATAGTAGTATAAATAATGGATTTTGAATATATTTCTCTCTCCATGCATTAGGGTTTTACCTATACATAACTTAAATATGATTATCGTATGCATGTTTATTTTAATGTTTACTAACCCCTATTTATGCCACAAGATTTGGTGAGTAATAGGTTATACTTTACTTTAATTTTATCATTTATACATTGTCAACATGAAAACATAGGACCTAGTTACGGTTATTGCAAGTTTTTCTTGACTTGAGGCTTTGAAACCCTCCATAATGATTTTATTATGTTAATATATCATTTAGGTAGGTCTAGTAGATCCATCTTGGCCATGATCTCGAATATCTAATGATAGGATATGATTATACCTCTCATTTAAATAATCAATAGATTGGTGCCATTTTTTACCAGGGCCAGTATCAAGGGCTATATGCAATGAAACCAATGGATATTGGAGTTTATATTTTTATATTTGGGGGGTTTACTTCTACTATGAATGTTGTCAAAAAATCTCACACATTAGAATAGGGTGTTTAATCCTCTTCTAAATTTTTTCAACATGGGAACACTTCTAGGTTTGTGGGTGTACCTATAGTGAAAGTGAGCATCTAAATTTTAAGGCCTAGTTCCCTGAATGTATCTTGAAGTGATTTCACCTATGCTAATGCTTTCTTATGGGAAAAGATTTAGAAGTTACATGAAATAAACCTAATCTAATGGGGTGATACACCAAGATGTATTCCATATGACCATCATACTTTTCTACACTAAGAAATAAGACACACAAACTAATTTCTAAGTCCTATGGATCCTAACATGATTATTTCAATATGGAGGTGAGATGTATCAGATCTATCCAAGGTTAGTGAATCATAGGCTGATTGTAAACACTAAGGATAATTTTACACTTGAAAGATATGACCATATACTTTATAACACTTCATATGAACTATTATAAAATAACTTTCACACAAACATGAAAGGATAAGGGGAGAAAAGGATAGATAGTAATCACTTTTCACCACCATACATCACTTACAGACTCAAAAAATTATCTATAAACTAGAAATTAGAAATTCATTAATGTTCAAAGGCATAATATGATGTCATTTCAGTAGGGATTTGCCATACATGGAGTGGAAATGTTTTTACAATAGATCTAAATCTATATTTATAGAAAAGGGGGGGGGGGGGCAAGAGAGAGAGGGATCAATGCCTTTAATAAGTGAGGTGGAAGCCTTTGATTACCTTTCTATTTGTGTGCCTTGTTCAATAAAAAGATTTATTATTATCTCAATAATCATCAAGATCCTCTCATTGGCTAATGGATATCACTAAAAGAAAAGGTATTATTATGCATAGTACAAAAGTTTGTTTGAATGGAAATAATGCCCTTAACTACCTCTCCAAGTACCAACTCACAATCTTGAGACTCTAAATCCACTTGCCTTGATCATGAGGATCAAATCCTCAAATCTTGATACTGATAAACATGCTATGCCTTGGGTAATAGAGTACCTACTTTGCTAATGATTAGAACCCTTGAATTTATTACGTATTCACCCATTTACATATCTGGATCATAGGTCCCACCCATAGTTGAAAACCAATTTAAATACATTGGTTTTTCTATAGTCTTTATAGTAAAATAGACCCATGGATCATTTAACACCTTCTATATTATAATAGGTTCAAATAAACCTATTATAACTCTATGAGGATTGAGAATTCATATATCTATGGATCTTTATTTAACTTGGTGAACCAGTCACAAGAAAGAACCTTGTAAGCTTTAACTTATCAAACCAAAGATTAATATAAGCTCTAATGGTGGTCCCTTCATATTCTCCATGCTAGATTGTATAATTTTGACTAATTTATGGCATTTTAATTAGCTTCAATGATGTCAAGAAAACCCTACAAAGTCTTGCTTTCCATGGTCAAGAATGAATTCTTGACCTTCATCAAAAACACTGGGCTCACCTTCGCTTTAATTAGCTATCAAAATCTGACTTGGCTCATTGACACATTGAATCTCATTCACTCTATTGAATCTTCTAGATATAAATAAACATGAGCCATCAAATATAAATTTGAATTTTCAACCATGTCCCCACTTATCCTATGTTGAATGCATGTTAATCCTTAGGATCTTGTTGTTAGTTTGTAGCTTCATACACTTATGCCATGTGTCAACCCCTCAAGCTCTCTAACTATTTGACTCATCTCACGCTATTGGATTTAGATGTACAATTAAGTAAGGACCATTGATTTTTTTGGGACCCATTATTTGAAAGCCAAAAACTAGTCCATGGTCTTAAAATTAACAATATATGAGAAGTCATTTGTCATTTGTGTGACCGTCAAATTTAAGCTCAAAAGGATTATCTTACTGTATCTTTAAATTTGACATTTGCATGACTATAATTCATCATTCCATAAAACATGATTAAAATCTTATAGATCATCAAATTTAAACACAAGTAGATTTTTGCTTGAGATTTTCTTGACATTCTCATGAACATCTTATGTTTTTTGAGCAACTTTGAAAGCTTGGATCTTGAAGCGTGAGAAACATGAAGGAATAAAACTTTGATAAGATGTTCTTAAGGTCAAAAGGGACAAAAACATTTAATTAACTAATCCTAAGAGATTTTTAATCAAATATATTCAAATTTCAAGATGGTTGGTCTATAACTACTTCTATGCGACATCCTAGTGACGACCGAGTTCAAATGACTATGGGGAACATAGCAAAAATGTCTAAAAGCCCATATTTGCACATGGATAACTCCATTTTTGTTTTGGAAAAGGACCTTAGACTTGATGCATAGAAACTTAGGACCAAGGTTAATAAACCCATGTGGTCACTTTCCTCTACAACTACTACAAATGTGAGATCTGGCCTCAACAAACTACATAATTACACTTTTTACCACTAGACCCAAAATGCCTAGGTGAACACAATGAAGAACCAGATGAATACCAGGAGATTTATAAGTCATTACAAGAACTCTCAACATCCTATAAGGTCTCTATAACATTATCCATAACATTATAAAATTCCCCCATATAATATTATGGCTATATGGGGTTGACCCATTTTGGCCTACGGGGAAAAATGATCAACATTCTTGGCGATTTCCTAGGGGTTGCATACCTGCCTATGCAAAAAGAACCCATACCAATTGCCTAATCCTATCCATTAGGATATATAGTAACATGTATAATAGGTTTGACATATAAAAAGCCTTGAATGATACACAAAACATAAAGGAACACAAAAAGAAGAAACACATAGGATGAGAAACAACACGTGATTTAAGGGAACTTATTGAACAAAACACAACAAGAAAGGAAACACACACCTAAAACCTAACTAATATAATATGAAGACTTACTCTAGGATCAAAGGGGAAGTTTGAAAACTTTCTTATATCATGAGATGAGGGCTTGAATGAGGCAGGTAGCTCCTTGACTCTTGGTCTTGATGCATGCTTCTTCTTTGTTGCAACGATCAACCTCTTTATCATGATGTTCAATGAGAACCAAGCAGCTCAAAATAGGTCAGCTATGTGTATCCAGATAAATTAAACCTTTTCATATGGTTCCTTAACTATGACCTATAATGGTGGTTGAATAAGGCTTGCCTTTCTAATCTTCATGGTGATCTCAATAAGATTGGGTTTCTCTTTAACTGCAAGTTGTTTAAGATCATCAAGGATCTCTGAATATTCCACCCAATATTGTTCATTATCTACCATAAAAAATTTTCCTCCACCTTCTCAAGTACTTGTCCCTCAACTTGGCAAATGTTTTCAAGCTCTTGAAAGAGATCTATTTATTGCTTCCAATCATCCTTACTATCCTTGTCATTTAGGACCCCTTCCTCTTCAATATTTTCTTCTTGATGTATTAAGTCATCAAGATGATATTCTTCATATTCCAATGTATCTGAGGGTGATTCAAAATTAGATAGAGACATGAAGTCATCTCCAAAAACTATGTCTTCTACCTTGGTCTCATGATACTCCTTTAGGACTAGAACTTCTTGAGAAGTGACTTGACTTTCATCCTTGATATCACATTCCACTTCATGCATGATATGCTCATCTACAACTTCATGAATGGATATGGAGTCTTCTTCAAATTCCTCTCTCTTCAAGTCTTGGCCACCTTCTTCATGGACAACTACAAAAGAGTCTTCAATATGTTCCTCTCCACTCAAGAAGGTAAGAGTGCCCTGCCCTTTTTTTCACCAAGGGGGTTCCCTATGGTGATTTATTCCTCATAGCTACTCATGGCATCTTATTGATTAGTTGTGACTCATGATCTTTCCTCTTCATTTGATTCCCTCAAAATGGGCTCTTCCTAAAGAAAGGATGAGGTGGAAGGTTGATGGATATGATCATGTGAAGGAGATGGGATATGAAGTATATTAGAAGGATGAGATATGATGGGGGGGATGAATAATTAGGGATGGAGTGTGAGGGGTAGGAGAGGGCCTATCAGTGGATTTAGGAAATAAAAAGGCACTAGTAAGCTCATAGGGAAGTAATTTTTTGGGTTGATTAGAAGGAGGGACACCTACATAAGTAGGAGATGCATCCTGCCAATAGTTTTCTTGAAACTCTTCAACAACATGTTTATTTTTGATATCTTTATCCTCCCACAAAATTAGCATATATATTGAGCATTGAAGTCACTTCTTTTCCTAGTCTACCTATCGTTTGATCTCTCATTGAGTTCCTTATAATTCTTTAAACATCTTCAAAGTTTGGTAATGACTTTGGACAACATTTCTCAACCATTCCATGAGATGATCAGGGAGTATACATCCTCATCATCCCATGTTATCATTTTATCTTCAAGAACTATTAAATGTGATATGGATGCCAATAAAGGCTTTATTTAAGATGGAAAAAATGAAGGAGGTTAATGATGGGGATCAAGACCAGCTTCATTTTATTGAATTCTAGTCTACAAGAATCTATATCTTGCCTTTTAATACCTTGATATATATTGCATAAAAATGTTTTTTTCCTCATGACAAGACTCATAAGATTACTCTTGAGGTTCATAGGTACTGGGGTATGGTTGATAGGGTTCATATTAGGACTAATAGGGATGCATTTCTTGATAGGTATCTTGGTAGCCTTCTCCATAGGGTTGTCCAATAACATGGCATCTATCTGGTGGGGAAAATAGATGATTATATGGTTTTCATGGCTCATATAATTGATAGCCTTTTTGATAGGAATGTTGGGGAGTATACTATGGTTCATAGCAATACTAGTAAGGAGGCCCATGGTATGGATATTCACCATGGTCATTCATGTCAACCTCATATTAAAAAGGAAATATAAAAATTGATCAAGACTTCAATGAGATATACCTAGGATTCTTATTACCAAAATCTATCATTCTGAGTCACCATTGGTACTAGGTTGCTTGCTTCTAAAAGCTAATAGAGGAAAAACACACCAATAATCTTCCCACTCTATTGGACCTTAGTCTAAATAGGCATGATATAATTGTTGTCACAAAATATCATATCCTAAAAGAGGGTGTTCAATCCTCTTTTAGATTTGGTCAACATGGGAACACTTCCAGGTATGTGGGTGTACCTATAGTGGAAGTAAGCCTCTATATTTTAAGGTCTAGTTCCCTAAATGTATCTTGAATTGATTTCTCCTATGCTAATGTTTTTTTTATGGGAAAAGAGTTAGAATTTGAATGAAATAAAACCTAATCTAAGGGGGTGACGCACCAAGATTTATTCCATATGACCATCATACTTTCTTGCACTAAGAAACAAGACACACAAACTAACTTGTAAGTCTTATAGATCCTAACATGAGTATTTCAATATGGACATGAGATGTATGAGATCTATCCAAGGTAACTGAATCATAGGTTGATTGAAAACACTAAGGCTCATTGTACACTTGAAAGATAGGACAATTCACTTGAAAATACTTCATATGACCTATTATAATATAACTCTCACACAAACATGAAAGGATAAGGGTATAAAATTATAGAGATTAATCACTTTTCACCACCATACATCACTTGCACACTTAAACAATAATCTAAAAACTAAAAATAAAAAATGCATTAATGTTCAAAGGCATAATATGATGTCATTATAGCAGGGCTTCACCATACATGGAGTGGAACATTTTTTTAAATATCTCTAGAGCTATATTTATAGAAAACGGGAGTAAGAGAAAGAGGGAACAATGTTTTTGAGAATGGAGGAAAACCCTCCATATCAAGAAGTGAGGTGGCATCCTTTGATTTCCTTTCTATTTGTGTGCCTTACTCAACAAACATATTTTTTGTTATCTCAATAATCATCAAGACCCTCTCATTATCCAAGGGATCTCACTAAAAGACAAGGTTTTCTTATGCATAGTTCCAAAGTCTATTTGAATGTAAATAATTCCCTTAGCTGACTCTCCAAGCACAATTTCACCATCTTAAGACTCTAAGTCCACTTACCCTGATCATGAGGATCAAATCCTCAAATCTTGATACTGATAAACATGTGATGCCTTGGGTAGTGGAGTACCTACTTGAGGATGATGGGCACCCTTGTATTTATTACATATTCACCCATTTCCATATCTAGATCATAGGTCCCACGTATAGTCATAAAACCAATCTAAATACATTGGTTTTCCTATAGTCTTTATAGTAAAATAGACCCATGGATCATTTAGCACCTTTTATATTATAATAGGTTCAAATAAACCTATAATATCTCTATGGAGATTGAGAATTCATATATGTATTGATCTTTCTTTAACCTGGTGAACTAGTCACAAGATAGAACCTTGTAAGCTCTAACTGTTTGAACCAAAGATCAATATAAGCTCCAATGGTAGTCCCTTCATATTCTCCATACTTGACTGCATCAACTGGATCACTCCATGGAATTTGAATGAGATTTAATGGTGTCAATAAGATCCTATAAATTCTTGATTTCCATGGTCAAAAATGAATTCTCGACCTTCATCAAAAACCCTAGGCTCATCTTCACTCTAATTGGCTATCAAAATCTGACTTGGCTTGTTGACACATTAAATCTTGTTTACTCCATTGAATCTTCTAGATACAAACAAAGGTGAGCCATCATATCCAAGTTTGAATTATCAACCTTGTCACTACTTATGCCATGTGTTGAATGAATTTTAATCCTTAGGATCTTGATGTTAGTCTATAACTTCTTATGTTTGTGTCATGTGTTGACCCCTTGAGGTCTTTAACTATTTGACTCATCTTGCATCATTGGATTGAGATATAAAATCTAGAAAATACCATTGATATTACTAGGACCCATATTTTAAAGACAATATCTAGTCTATGGTCTTAAAATTGATAGTCTATGGGATGTCATTTGAGGTTCACATGACCATCATTGACAGATGCGTGACCATCAAATTTAAGCTCAAAAGGATTATCTTGCTCTATCTTTAAATTTAGCATTCATGCGACTATCATTCATCATTTATTAGAATGTGATTGATGTCCTATGGACTATTAAATTTAAACACAAGTAGATTTTTTACCAAACTTTAACTTGACATTGGTGTCAATGTCTTATGTTTTTTGACCAACTTTGAAAGTTTGGATCTTGAATCACAATAAACATGGAGGCATCAAACTTTTATAAGATGTTATTAAGGTCAAAAGGGATAAACCCATTTGATCTGTTAGTCCCAAGAGATTTCAAAGCAAACATATTTAAATTTTAATATGGATGGTCCATAACTACTTCTGCATGACATCTTGGTGATCACTGAGCTCAAATGACTAAGTATGGGGAAATTAGCAAAAATGCCTAGAAGCCCATCTTTGTGCATGGATAACTCCATTTGATCTTTGGTGGAGGACCTTAGACTTGGTGCATAGTAACTTGGGACTAAGGTGAATAAACCCATGTGGTCACTTCCTCTGTAACTATTGCATGTGTGAGATCTAGCCTCAACAAACTGCCCACTTTCACTTTTTACCATTGGACCCAAAATGCCTAGGTGAACATAATGAAGAACCAAATGAATACCAAGAGATTTCTAAGTCATTCCAAGCACTATTAACAACCCATAGGGTCTCTACAACATTATCCATGACATTATGAAATCCCCCATATAATATTTTGGCTATAGGGGTTGACACTTTTTGGCCTATGGGTTAAAATGGTCAAAAATGATGTCTAAATCATAAGAAAAGTAAATAAGATTCCAACTCTATTTTGCAAAAAAGTAAATTTATAAGGTTATCTAACTTAAGATATCCTATGGAATTCACACCATCAACATCTATAACTTAAACATCTATCATAATAAATTATGGTGTCCTCACTCAACTTGCCTAATTGGGTAGGACAGTGTGATATTCTAGAATGTGAGGATGTTGTCTATTATCACTTAAACTACTCCTGACACTTTTTGAATGTGAGATGAATTAACAAATTTTACTTTTCATGAAATTGAAGGACACACTCTTTCATAAATAAAACTTGCTTGCATTGAATTGAATTGAAACAACCTCTACATGTAATGAAAACACACTTGCATTAAAGGAAATTTGCACTTTGATTTTGAAAAAGAAATCACACTCTGACTTGAGAAGGAAATTACACTTGGAAAAGTAAATCAAACTTGCATTGAAAAGGAAATTCACACTTTGCAATGAATGAATTATACCTAGATTAAAGAAATACTTCTAAACTATAAACAAAAAATACCAATTTGTCTTGATCTTCAGAGAGAATTGGGCCCTTGCTCCTTCTTCAGAACATGAATAGCTTTACTCAGTAATGAAAAGAAATACTAAACTTTATTTAATTATCAAATGAACATATATAGATATGCAAAACTACACTAGAATGTTTCTTCTAATTAACTCAATGACTAACTTTCTCCACTCTCTCTGGAATGAGGAGACATTCATTTAAAGCATATATCAACATCTATTCATAGAATACAAAATATGGCAATATAAATGGCCAAATCTATTTATTCAAAATATATACAATCTAAGAATTAGATCCATGCTTATAAGAAGGTGTTGGAACTAACTCAACTAAGAATAGATAAAAAAAAATAACTAATATAGATCTGAAGAGATATATCTAGTTTTACAAAATAGAAGTAAAAATATCTCTAGATCATTTTAGACCATTACTATGAATAGTAATGTCTAAAATAAGATATCTAAATATTGAAAGTCTATTCATAAAAAATATATATCTTTAGAATCACTATCTTGATCTGTAGGATCCAATTGGACATATTTGGAGCATGCCTGGGCATCTTTAGAGCATTATGTATAGGTCTTTAGAGCACCTTCATAACATCGTCAAAGCATCTTGGGAGTATTAGATCTTCGAAGAGTCTTTGTTGAATCCTTAAAACTATTTCTAAAACTATTTGATGTCTTCTCAAAATTATCCTACCATATGGATGTATTATTATACACAAAACTGTGATCATTTCATCCAAGTTAGACATAATAAAAAGATAAAGAATTAGTAATGTATCACATACAAACAATGGACAACTACATTCATTTCCTACATAGATCAGACTTTAACTATTAAATGCAATACAATATATAAATAAAAGGCAACACTTATGGATAGTTTTTATTAGATATAACGGGCTAGATAGAATACTCATCATTTCTCCCCCACACTTTGCCTTTTATAGGTCCTCTTGGAAACCTAGTGGAAGAACCAGTCTTCAATCCAAAATTCTAGATTATAACCATGGATTGAGACCATAAATCTTAAAATGGTGTCCCCAATCATGATGACCTTTGGGTAAGAATCTATAATCTCTTACTACCATGTGCGACCATGCCCAATATTCAACTTCCACCTGATAATGCCAACTTTTCTAGGGGACATAGGACATAGAAGAATGGGAAGTCTAAATCTCATTCCAATCCATATTTTTGATCCTCCTTCATCTAATATTTGAGTGATAATTTGTTCAACTACCCAAGATATTCAAAGACTCCAATTAATGGTGGTGGGACTCTTGACTTCCCTATGTTTTAAAGGCAATAGGTAAAGTCTCCCACCTGGCTATGCTGGCATTGATGGAATCTATGGAATGTTGGCTCATAAAATCTCTAAAATCTACTACATCAGCTCTCAAAAAATTCATAGTATTTATTTTTCATGTAAAGGTGGTACATGGGTTGAAAAGTAGCAAGAAGGTTATGAGCCTATAGAAATTGAGGTCTCATTTATAAACTTGTGGTATTTTGTAATTCCATAAATTTATTCTGTGCTTGTTGCCATGATATCTAATTTCTCATAATAGAGAGGAAAACACAAATTTGTGTTTTCCCTACAAATAAATTCACCAAAAACTAGATTGATAACCCAAAAACATGTTAAAAATATAGAATTCACAATTTTATCTTGTCTTTCTATGGTAATTTTGAGAAAGACATCCATAAACATATGTTCATCCTCAATAACAAGAGGAAATCCAAGTGAAATCAATTGTATATACCATCTATATAATTTTTCATGAAGAAAAAGAACGTAGGTAGAGGAAGGTTGCCTACATGATTATAATTTTTTAGACATGTCAAAAATATTCTAGATGGAAGTCTGAGTTTTCTTTAGCTGCTAATGAGACTCTGCTTTAATCTTAGCATTTTATTTTTTCAATTTATGAATTTTATGTTGGGATTTATTCCAAACTAAAATCATTTTCATGGAGTGGAAGGGGGAAGGAAGGAATAAACCTTGTAAGTCCTTCAATACTATTTCCCTCATCTCCCTTTGCATGGACTATAGAGAGGCTTGTACTCAATAGTTTACATGGTTAGCTCTTGTATTCTAGTAGTTTTTTGAGCAATCAATGCATTTTTACTAGAAATAGACTATCATAGATTATTAATCTAGGTATCTTTATCAGTAATATGATTTTTCAAATTAACAATTTGGGTATCCTTATTGGCAATGAAATTTTGTAAAGTACTCAATTCTTGAGTTTGGAAAAACATCAGATTATGTATCCTAGTTTGCTTAGAATTCATTACTCTAAGAATTACTTCTTGTGCCCTAACTTGAGTGACAAATTCTTCACATCTTCTTTCAAAATTGGAAATAGTCTAATTCTTAAATTTGAATGTTGAACGAAGAAAATCCAATTTTGACTATTATTGTTGAATGGCTTCTTCATGTTGGCACAAGTCCATGGCATGTTATAATTCCTCATCTTCATGAGTAGGATGGGGAGAAGATGGGCCTTCTTCTATAAATGGCACTTTACCTTTATCAGCTATAGAGGGTAAAGGTCTTTCTACTTCTTGAGCTATAATTTCTTCTACAAGGGTTTATTATTCAATTAAAATTTCTTGTGTGTGGGGTTCTTGTTTAGCTACTTGTTTAACATATATAACTTCTAGGAGAGAGCTTAAGCTTCCCAAAATATTAGCTTCATGTACATCTCCTTCTTCCTCCTATAGAATGAGTTGATGACTTTGTCAGAGCTTGACTAGAGGATTAGGGCTTTCTAATGAAACCCCCATTCATCTTTTTGATATTTGGCACATCTTTAGAGCTGAGGTGTTGAAGATGGGCCTTATTCAATTTGTGTTTTTCTTGGAGGAGGAGAAATAAGAGGTGTTGAATTTTTAATAGAAATTTGGGAGGATTTATGGAGAAAGGAGGACCAGGGCTTTTCACCCTTGGGTTTTTCTTAAAAATGATGGCAATAGATAAGGTAAACTAAACCATGATGTCAAATAGACCCAATACCTCTTTTTTATTTTTGAGCAACATTAATTAGGGCATGGTGAAGAAAAGATGGAAGGCTTACTTGGTACTCTACTCTAATGGCTCATTTTCTGAAGTGAATATGAAGTCACATGGCATCTCCCTCGACCACCATAAATTGACAATCATAGGTAAGATATTTCATAACCCAAAATACTACATTTTGCCATGGTTGTGGAAGGTTGTCTCTCATAATTCCTCTGGCCACACCTTATGGGGATTTGGCTACTCTAGGATGGATCCCATTTCTTTCAATGAACATTTGAATTAAGTTGATAAAACTTAATTTATCTATGACAACTACACCCTCCTTAGTAATTTTAGAGAGTGCATTTATCATAGAGGAATCCACTAGAATGTGCTCTTTTTTGACAATATAATGGTCCTCATCAAAATTTTCAAATAATTCTTGCACAATATTTTCCTAGAAACCTTGAAACATTTTAAAGAAATTCAACCATCCTACTAACTTAAAAATATCTATAGTTGATTCATCATGAAGCAATGCATCTGATGATTCTATTTAACTTTTATTCTTCCTACCTTCCATCTTCAAAGATGTTACTGTTTCTTGAAAACTTGACTACGCTATGAAAAATGGAGCTTGAAATTTCACACAAGGTATAGAGGAAGGTAAGAAGTTAGGGATATGATGCACTAATGGATAACAATAAAAATGAATAGAAAATCAAGATATATCATGAAATTATGGAAACAATTATGGTGAGTATTTTAGAGTATGCAAGATTTAATAGGAATGCACTTTTTTTTATCATTATCAATGATGTGGTGTAAGGGCCATAATTGGAAGCATTTGAAGTAATATCCATAATGATTACACATCACATCATATCTTTTTGGAAAGGTCATTTTTAAAATAATTTCACATCAAATATTTTAATGTGGTGATGATGCGAGCTTCATCACATCCATGTGACATCACCAAAACGTATCCATTTGAAAAAGTGTCGATTTCCTAATGATTATACATGCATGAATGAAACCAAAAATACCTAACTTTTTGAGAAAATAAATACAAATATACCTTTATCATATAAATACATGCCTATCTCCTAGATTTTCCATGTGCCCTACAAAGATAAACAAGTCTAAGAAGATAGGTTAGTTGACAATAATCCATATTTTATTGCAGAAGTTTTAATCTAAAAAGTGTCATTTATTGGTTTTCACCTTTTAGTATTTTTATTTACTTATTTTTTATACTTTTTTTATTTTCTCATTTTTTATATTTAATATTTTTAAATTTTGAATGGAGGAGAACCACCATTTTCTAGTTTTCAACACTCCTTTATTAGATTTCAACTACAAAGATCATTTGATAATAGTGGAAGAATTAGGGTCTTCCACAAAGTCAAATTGGTCTTAATTTTTCTCAATAAAATATTCCATTTTAAGAGGTCTTTTATACAGTTTAATCCTATGGCAATTGACCAAAAGTGTCCTTTTGTCACCATCATTTGGTTGAAGCTAGACAGAGCCATGGCTGAAAATAGTTTTGATCAGGTATGGTCCCAACTATCTTGTCCTAAGCTTACTCTTAAAATTATATAATTTATAATCAAATAGAAATACCCAATCTCCTTAAAATTATCTTTATCTGATGTAAGTATCATGCCACTACTTTATCTACTTGTGGATCATACTGGTTTGAGTGAGTGCATGTATTCTTAGTTCATCCAAACCATTTAGTTACATGATTCTTTCTTTTTATGCTTCATCAAGATCAATTTTCATCTCAGTTATTGTCTTAAATGTATAAAATTTAAACTCTATTAGTAACAAAGGTTTATTTAAATACACAAGTTCATATGGAGATAATCTTGAAGTTGTCTTCCATGTCGTATTGTATGCCCAAATTACTTTAGGTACTTTGTCTACCCAATCTTTTCTATTGTTGTTTACTATTTTGATCAAAAAAATTCTCAGCTCTCCATTGGTGACCTCCACTTTCCCATTAGCTTGGGGATGATATGGTGAAGATTTCATGTGATTTATTTGGTATAGTTCTATGAAATCCTTGATCATGTTGGACATGAATTGGGGCCCTTGATTTGAAATAATAAATTTAGGAGTTCAAAATCTCAATATGATATTATGGTATAGGAAATAAACAACCATTTCCTCTTTAGTAAAGGTAAGTGCCTGCACTTCAGCCCACTTAGTAACATAATCATTACATAGTAATAAGTATTATTTTCCTTGATATAGTGGGTTGATTGGTCCAACAAAATCCAAACCCCATTTTTAAATTGTTCTAAACTTATTTGAGGATGGAGAGGAATTTCAGAGGATAGAGTAGGCTTACCCATCCTTTGGCAAGGATTGCATTTCCATACAAACCTTTTGACAGTCTTATAAAGAGATGGCCAGTAATAACCTACACCAAAGATCTTATAAATGGTTTTTTTTATGAATAATGTCCTCCTCTTGGTTCACTATGGCATGCCATTATGATGTCATACACTTAATCTTATCTAACACACCTATGAATCATATGATTAGGTTCAATTTTAAACAACATGCCTTTAAACCATTTGAAATGAGAACTAGCTCTAACCAAATGTTTAATTTCATTAGAAGTAAAATAATGAGGAAACTACCCTATTGTCAAGTAATTTTCCATGTCTAAAAATCATGGAAAATATATAGATATAGAAAATAGTTATTCATCTAGAAAATAATCTTTTACATGTTCATCTTCATCTGTTGTGATCAATCTAGACAAAAAATCAGCTCCAACATTATACTTTCCTAGTTTGTCTATAATGGTAGTGTAGACACCGAAATCGTGTCGACTCCCCTGGTCACTCCCCGTCTTATTCTTCTTCGCCTATTTAACCCTTGACGATCACTTGTTCTACCAACCTTGACCCTGGCAGCATGTAACAATGAGCAGAGAACTAAAAGCTAGACTCTGTCCTCATTGTGCATCTGCCGACGACGGTCTTTACCCAGCCGATGTTGCCAACGTCGGTCACTTATTGGCCGACGTCGGCAATCCTGCCGACGTCGGTCACCATCCCGTTACCCGTTATCCGTTACCATTCAGTTCCCGATCGGTTTTTCAAAACGGTTATCGAACCGTCTCTCGAAACCGTCCCAGGGCCTTCATTCAATCTCCCCTCCCCGATCAATCATGAGACTCCCATTTTTCCGACATCTACAGGCTCTCCGATCTCCAAACTCCAGCGTCCAAACTCCAGCATCCACCAACTCCAGCGTTCGTTCTTCCAGCACTGCACAAGAACTTCGACTATCGCTTTCATCACGGCGTCTGACAGGTAAGTATCTTCTGTGTTTGTTTTCATTTTCTTTCTGATTATTTATTCCCTATTTCTGCCATCCTGAAGCTTCAAACCCCCAGACTCGACCAAAAACCCCGTCCTGACTCTGTCTAAAATCTTGTCCCGACCCTGTCAAGACCTTCTGTAACTTTCCCAGACCTCTATTCAGAACCTACCCCTACCAACGCCGGTCACTACCCCGACCGACGACGGCACCTCAACCGACGTCGGCACTATTCTTGACCGACGCTGGCACCACAGAGACCGACGCCGGTGACTGTGCAGAACAGTGCCGCTTATCAGGTACGCTTTTTTTTTAATTTTCTGTCATTTATTTTTGTCATTTCATCTTTTATTATCTACTTTTGTCCAATATTACGCTTTTTATCAGTGGGTTGATATCCTTCTAGGGAGTCTTCGTACTTCCGGGATCGGGCGTTCGCCTGACAACCCACCATATCTTTCACTAACATCTTTCCGTGTTTTAATCTCTTTTTCGCAGGTGTCATTCCTCCACAGCCAAAGAGGAGAATCTTCCAACGTCTGATTTCGGTGCGCTCGACTTTATCAGGTACTTCTAGCCTTAACCTTTTATTTCAGTTTCTTATTTCTTTTTTGAATGTAGAAAGCAATTTTGCATAGAAACATTCTGGCATGCCCGGTGGGACCCTAGGTCCTCCTTGGGTTCTTTCTTTCTTTCGTTCATTTAGGCATTAGGTTTCTTCCTTTTCGCCTCCTTTCGTCTCTTCTTAAACGACATCATAAGCAGAACTAAAACGAACATTTCTTTCTTGCACTTTTAGACTAGCTAAACTCATATTCTTCGACTCTTTCTCCATTTGTCTTCATACGAACAAACATTTCGACTTGGACATTAAAACACTTTGCATTCATTTCTGTTTGCCTGCATCTCTTAGACCACACATAGTAATTAAACCGCATATTGAATTAATCTAGATCACTTCATGTTACACGACCAAACCACCTGCACAAAATAAACATTTTAACTTACCTGAGACAAGGCCCGACTGGGATTTCATCCCCCAGCGGATACCTTACCCGTCCTGGTGACCCTACTTGGATTTCATCACCAAGGGGGAAGCCCACTCCGTTCTCTGGTGGAGTATAATCTCTAGGCGAGGTATATCTTGGCTAAGCGAAACCAGCTAACCACTGGAATCATGAAGTGAGGGGAGCTTGATCCTTATCACCAGGCCACGTACCAGACCCTAACACAGACTTCTTGAGCACCATAACAAAACCCAAAACCTTCCATAGACTGCTTCTTCTAGGACCTGACTCACAAAGCCAATCTTCCTCTACACACATATTCTAAGGCATAAGCCACTGTAATCCTAATAATTTACTTCTAGGGTTTTAGGATCTGCTTGTGTCTTCATCTTTTTGGTTCTTATCTGCTTGTTTGAGCTTGTGAGGATGTTCTTCCTTGCCTTGAATGGTTCTGACTCGTAGCCAAGCCAAGGCTCTAGTCGATCACGCGAGGCATCATCCTCTTCCGTCTACCCCGCCTACAACCAACCCTATAATGGAGTTCAACTCGGAAACTGAAAGAACTCCTACCAGACCATCTCCGACCCAAACACCTATTATCCCAGAAGGGGACCAAGATTTCGCACGATTCTTGGACCTCAATACCGCAGCCTTGCAATACTATCTCGCGAATAGCCGAACGCGAGACTCCTCGGGCAATCTAATCTATGGAATGCCGACTTCTCTCCTCGAAACTGCAGCCGTATCAACGGCGTCCGTAGTCCAACCCTTAGATACCTAGGCTGTTACCTCAAACAATGACCAACCTTTTACCAACCATCCAAGCGTGGCCTCTCCTTCCATCGTTGGGCCCACTTTCACCGGGGTTTCGGTCCCCAATCAATCTCAGTCCACTCAACCACTTTCTACCCCCTTTCAAAACCTGGTCGTCTCTATTCCGTCCACCCTTACTCCTATCAACACTAGGGTGGCTACCCATCCATTGGCCCATGTTACCTCTAGTCAACCTCCCATGACCACATCAAACCTAGCCATGTCTTCTATCCAACCATCCTTAGTCACTTCTTCTGTCCCTACGACTAGTCATCTGTACGTTGCACCCTTATTGGTACAACCGACTACGTCATATACCTCTTCCAGCCTCTTTCAAGCGCCTTACAATCTAGGAGGCGCTCCACCCGCCAATCCGTCAGTAGATATTATCAAGATGCTGATGGATAAAATGTCCAATCTAGAGACCTCCGTTACCAACTCGCGCAATACTCTCTCGTACGAACAAATCTGTAACAAGCCCATCCATCCTTCCATCCCCATCAGACCATATCCCAGCCAGTGGGAACTTCCTAAGTTTTCTCATTTCCAGAGCAAGGAAGACCCACAACAACATTTATGGGCATTCAGGCACGCCTATTACCTTATCGCCCACGACGATGCGTTGCTCTTACGCACGTTTCCCATGTCTCTCTCAGGTGCTGCACTTGACTGGTACAGCTCTCTTCCCAGCCATTCCATCCTCACATTCACTCAGCTGGCCCAGCTCTTCCTCGATCATTTCTCCATCAATATCACCAAGAATGTCTCTATCACAGACCTCTATTCTATCCGCCAGTTTGAGGATGAATCCATTGCTGATTTCGTCGCTCGGTGGAGGGGCCTTATCAATCAACTTTCATTTTCCTTACCCCAGCCTGAGCTTATTGAACTTTTCTCTCAAGCCTGCGCTAAACATATTTCTTCTACCTTGAGGGTTCAAACCTTCCGCACTTTTGACGAAGCCTTCACGATGGCTCGTAAACTTGAGTTACGTGCCGTTGAGGAGAATAAAGTCAAGTTGCGGAGTAAGAATCCCAACTCCAAAACCAATGACCCCTCTTCTAAACCTTCCTCATCCAATTCTAAATCTAAAGCTTCAGCAAATGCTGTGGTTGTTAGATCTTCCTCTTCTTCACCTTCAACTAATCAATCTGAACCATCCACGTCTATGAGTGCCACTCATCAATTTCAGCAGAGATACATACAGTGACAGTTTACTCCACTTGGAGAATCATACGCGTCTGTGCTGGAAAAACTCATCAAACAAGGGGCCATCAATCTCCCTTAGATCCGACCTCCACCACAATTTGATCCCTCACGTGCCATCCCTGCGTGGTATAGGGAAAATGACTTCTGTAACTACCACCGTGTTAAAGGTCATGACACGGGTAACTGTAAAACCCTTAAAAACATAGTCCAAGACATGTTGGAAAAGGGTGACCTCATCCTCGACAATCCTAATGCCCCTCCTAATCAGGGTATCGATATCTTCAAACAACCATTCCCTAATCATCCACCAACCCAAAACAACGTCCAGACCTTGACTGACAATACCCATGAACATAATATTCGAACAGTCAATACGGTCTCGCCCCTCATTTCTAACCAACCCCAAGAGGTGAGTTCATCCATCAGTCCATCACATGTGGACGAACCTCTTTCTCCGGCTAGTTCTCCCTCAACTTCTCTCATTTTGGAGGATGCCTCGACCTTACCAGCACCGCCAGTTTCACCATCTTCCTTCTTGCTGCCCATGGAGGACCCAACCTTTCCTACTCCTCAACCACAAGTGGAGGGCACTATCATCCCTGCCCTTTACCCGCTTGAGGAGCTTCATTCTCCAGTTTCTTCTCCATCCAGAGAAGAACCTATCTCTCCTTCGTCTCCAACCAAACATGACCCTGTCACAACTTCACCATGCTTTGGACCCGAGACTACTACATTCGTCTCACCTTCAGTCCCACAACCATCGGCATCTTCTCAAGAGCCCAAACTTCATCCCGCATCTTCTCAGCCATTTTCCCAACTAGTGGAGAGACTCAAACTTCTCCCTTCTAGGAAAGTGGAACATCAGGGATTGTGGGACCGTCTCACAGCTCTTCAACAAGCCCGAGCCCTCTCATCTCATGCTGCTAATCCTCCCATGGCAGAACCTCCTAAGACTATTAACAAAAATCTGATCTCCACTTCCAAACCATCTACATCTTCATCAACTTCATCAAAACCAAAACCCTCATCTACTCCGCCTAAACCTATCAAATCGCTTGGCGTTCGCCCCGTCTCCAACCTCACTCATCCACAAGTGAAGGTGGACTTAACCCAAACTTCAACTAATAGTAATCTTCAACCTAAATCTCAAAAGACTGCCAAACCACAGAGGCGAACACCTCCTCTTCCTTCACCATTGCCCTCCATTTTGGGCCCGCATCCTTCAACCCTAACCAGAGTCCTTCCCGCTCCAACTTTTAATCAAAACCGATTGCCTCCTTTGCTTCCTTTACCGACCACTAGCTTACCCTCTCCCAAAAGGGCGATACCTCTCACGAAGAGTGTACTGTCTCAACCTGTCATCGCACCATCAACCCGGAAGGTGGTACGAAAACCCCCTCCCGTTTCACCCAAGCAAAAGTCACCGACATCGCATACATCAATGAACACAAATCCTTTAGTGGGTTCATACTCTTTAATCTTGCAACGACTTTTGCAAACTTCTAGCATAACTCTTCCACCCATCAAGCCCTTTCAACCTCTCGGGTCTAAACCTTCCTGGTTCGACGACATGAAGATTTGTTTATATCATCGTACACCAGGACATGACACTGAGACTTGTTGTGCCCTCAAGGCTGTCATTCGCCGTTATCTGGAGAAAGACACTCTTCTCTTTGAGGACACTTTCGACTGCCCCCTGACTCCTTCTCATAAACCTTCCACCTCTTCAAATCCATCCACATCTCATCAACCAGTTACAACCCCTTCATCATCTTCACCTCCCATCTTTGAAATCAATGCCATTCACATCACCACTAGGTCACAGAAGGACAAGGCAAAAGAAAAAGCCGCCATTCCTTGGACCTACCCTTTTGTCAATCCACCTCAACCGCCTAAGCTTAAGATTTCTATCCTTGGCGCACCTCAACCCTCTTCTTCTTCTTCTTCTGGACCAATCCACGACTCTATGTTGAAACAGCTTCACCAGACGCCTGTGAAGATGTCCCTCTACGATCTCGTCCAAACCTCACCCCAACATCGTCAGGCCCTCATCCAAGCCCTGTAGGCAGCGGAGGTCCAACCTGAGGACCCCCAACCACTTGCTGCCCTTGTCCACTCCTTAGCCCCTATTGCCTCCATAACATTCAGCGATTCTGAGATTCCCACATCCAACACGGAAGATCAGGACGCCGCCCTCTTCATCACTGCCTACATCGATCAGACACGCATTAAATGCATTATGATCGACGGGGGCGCTAGCATCAACATCATCTCCACCCATGCCTTTGATCAGTTGGCTCTTCCCAAGAATTGCGTCTCCAAAACTGACGTGATCTTGCACTCTTTTAATGACACTACTGCCACGACCATTGGCACAGTCATCCTTCATATACGCGTTGGTCCATGCACAGTCTCGGAGCTCTTCTACATCATCGAAGGAGAGTTCCAATACAACATCTTGTTGGGTCGACCCTGGATCCATGCCATGTCCTATGTCCCCTCCACCTTGCACCATTGTGTGAAGTTTGAGCATGACAGACAAGTCCATACCGTTCCCGCTGACCCTTCGCCTTTCAAAACATGCAACACCACCTACCGTCCAAACGATGTCCTCATTCCTATCAAGCCATCAACCTCAACACTGCCTCCATCTGCAGAAGCTTCGACCAGTTCGCAATAGGCGGTCGCCCTTACACCTCCCCTTCAAGCGATAACCACAGACCCCATGGAAGACGTCTTCCAAAGACTTTCATTGGGAGAATATCGCTTGTTGGCTTTAGACATGTTCCAAACTTCACAAGAGTATGGACGCCTTCATCACAGCCCCACCTACGACCATCGAATAGGGATGATCATACCTTATGGTCCCCCTCACCTTCGCACTAACCTCGTCTATGGGGGGCTTAATCAAGCTCCTCTTGACGGTAATCCTCTTTCTTCACCTCAACCTTTCACATCAGATTTCTCGTTTCTTAGCAACCCCGCCTTTGCACACACTTACCTTTACAGGTGTGCATGAAAGGGTTTTGGTTTTGGACGCTATGAGCAGGGCTCCCATCAGCCTATCCAACCGCTCAATGATGATGACGCCAAGAAATGGTATGGTCTGGGATATCACGACCCCACTCAAGACCCTGTAGACCTTTATCCTGAACCAATCCTTAACCAATCTCCTCCACACTCGCCTATTTTGCCACCTTCACCTATAGAGTCAGTGGTTTCCATTCCTCCTAGTTTTTTTTTCCATAAACACCATCCGCCTGGACCCCTTAACTTATCAGCTCAATGGGGTATCCAAATCTCTCCCTCTCATTCTTCCCAGCATGATCGAAGATGAGTCAGCAACCATCCACACTGTTCATTGCGTTGACGATGATGCCATTCTTTCTTACATGGGTGCTGACGATTCTTTTATCCAGTGCTCCCTCCCTTCTGAGACCCAGGTTATGTTAAATGAATCAACCATTGACATCAACCTTCCTTCTTCTGATGTTCCTCATGTCTTAAAGATTGGCCAATCTTTAGACGCTCAGGAGCAGCTTGATTATACCCATTTCCTCTCCGACCATAGCAAGGCCTTTGCCTGGACTTACAGTGATATGCCTGGCATCGACCCCACCATCGTTACCCATAACATTGTCACCAAACCAGAGGCTAAGCCTATCAGGCAAAAGCTTCAAAAGATGCATCCTCGCGTTGCCCTCCTTGTTAAAGAGGAGCTTCAGCGCCTCCTTTCTGTCTCCTTCATCCAGCCCATCGACTATCCACAGTGGGTCTCTAACATCATCCCAGTCACCAAGGCAACTGGGGGGATTCGGATCTGCACAGACTATCGTGACCTCAACCTAGCTTGTCCCAAAGACGACTTTCCTCTTCCTAACATCGACCAGCTTATTGATCTTACGACCGGCCATGAGATGTTATCTCTTATGGATGGGTTTTCAGGATACAATCAAATCCTGATCACTCCAGAAGATCAGCACAAGACTACTTTCATCACCCCATGGGGGACTTTCTGCTATCGAGTCATGCCTTTTGGCTTGAAGAACGTAGGCGCCACTTATCAGCGCGCCATGACCTACATTTTCCATGATCTCCTCCACAAAATCATGGAGGACTATGTGGATGACCTTCTCGGCAAATCCAAGCTTCGCCGTGACCATCTGACCATTCTCAACATCATCTTTTCTCATCTTCTTCAGTACCATGTTCGTCTTAACCCCAAGAAATGTGTCTTTGGGGTCCTCTTTGGCAAGCTTCTCGGCTTCATCATTTCCTTCCGTGGCATCGAGATAGATCCCGCAAAAATTTGCGCTATCCTCGAAATGCCTCCCCTGACCAATCTCAAGCAGCTTCACAGTTTGCAAGGCAAGCTCCAGTCCATTCGTCGCTTCATCTCGCAGCTTTTTGACCGCTGTCAACCTTTTCATCATCTCCTTAAGAAGGACGTCATTTCTACATGCGATAAGGATTGTCAAGAGGCTTTTGAAGCCTTAAAACGCTATCTGGTCTCTCCACCAGTCCTCATTCCACCTAAAGACGACCAACCCTTCTACCTTTATATCTCAGCCACTCACCATTCGTTAGGTGCCATGATCGCGCACCGAGACGAGCATCACTGTGAGCAAGCCGTCTATTACATCAGCCGAACACTGGTCGACTATGAAACTCAGTATACCCATATCGAGAAACTCTGTTTGGCATTAGTCTTTGCTGCTACTAAGCTTCGCCATTATCTTCTCAGTCACAAAACCTTTGTCATCACCCACACTGACCCTCTCAAGTTTATGCACTCCAAGCCATATTAGAATCAACGTATGGCTCGGTGGCTCATGCTGCTTGCTGAGTTTGATCTCGAATTCATCCAGTAGAAATCTATCAAGGGACAAACCATCGCTAATCAACTAGCAGATGCCCCTCTTCCTGACAATCAACCTTCGCAGTGTGAATTCCCTGATGAGTCTATCGCTGCGCTTTCCTCCGATGACACCACCTATCAGATGACTATGTTCTTTGACGGTTCCAAATGTCAACTAGGTGGAGGTGCTGGAGTTATTCTCATTCCATTCGAAGGGGAGCCCATGCCTCTGTCTTTTAAGCTCGACTTTGATTGTACCAATAATATGGCCAAATACGAGGCCTTAATTTTGGGACTTCAGACCGCCCTCTCTCTCAGCATCAAGTCCATCAACATCTTCGGCGACTCGCAGCTCGTCGTCAATTAGGTCAACGGTTCATACCTCTATAAAAATGACATTTTACAAAGGTACAAAAACCGTGCTGACTTTCTCCTTGCATCTTTCAACCATTTCCTCCTACAGACTGTTCCTCGATCCACGAATAAGTTTGCTGACACTATGGCTTCTCTTGCTTCCCATATCCCATCTTCCTCATCTGCATCTAGACTTTTTGTCACGGTGCGTCGTGTGCCGTTGCCTTCATATATCTCTCCTCACATTCATCATGTCAACACTATGGACCCAAGCCCACAAGATGTTTGGTATAAGCAACTTGTAGACTTCTTATCTTTCTCTGTCATTCCTCTCAACCTCTCTAGTAATGCACGATGAGCTTTTATCAAGCGTACTGCTCGCTATACCATGCTAGGGGGTCTTCTCTATAAGCGAGGCTTTGACAGCCTCCTTCTTCGCTGTCTCACCTCCACTGAAGCATCTCAAGCCATTCAACAAGTCCACGACGGGATTTGTGGTGGACATTTCAGTGGGAATTCGGTTGCCAAGCGCATCCTTCATCTGGGCTATTATTGGCCTTCCCTTCATCAAGACTGTAGCGACTATGTTCGGCGTTGCATCAAGTGTCAGCAGCACTCTAACTTGCTTCATCTCCCCAGTCACGCCTTACAAATTGCTCAAGATTTCTGGCCTTTTTCTCAATGGGGTTTAGATCTCATCGGTGAGATTAATCCTCATTCGTCTCTTCGTCATCAATCCATCATCACAGCCACTGAATATTTCACCAAGTGGGTGGAAGCCATTCCTCTCGTCTCTACAAAAGTCGACAAGATCATCGACTTCATCAGCACCCACATCATCTGTCATTTCGGTGTCCCTCATAAAATCATCACCGATAACGGCAAGTCCTTTAAAAACAAAACTGTCCAAAAGCTATGCGACTCCTTCGGCATCAAACTTAGTTTCTCTTCGCCTTACTACCCTCAAGCAAATGGGCAGGCCGAGGCTTCCAACAAAATTCTCACCAAAATTCTCATGAAAGTGGTTAGTGACACAGGCAGGGATTGGCACATTCACATTCCCTTCGCTTTGTGGGCCTACCACACTAGCATCCGAACCTCTACGGGTGCTACTCCTTTTTCTCTCGTGTATGGAATAGAGGCTGTCTTACCTCTCGAAGTACAGATCCTGTCTCTCTGCATTTCTCTACATGATATCCTTTCTAATGATGACTTTCGTCAAGATCGCTTAGCTCAACTTGAGTTACTTGATGAACGCCATCTTGCTGCCCTTAATCATCTCCATGTCTATCAACGTCGCATCAAACACACCTATGACAAAAATCTGTGAGAATGAGATTTCAACATCGGAGACCTCGTCCTCAAAGAGAATCAACACGTGACCAATATGGAGCAAAATAAACGAGGCAAGTTTGCTCCTAATTGGCTTGGACCTTTTATTATCATGCACAAGTATGGATCAGGGACTTATCGTCTATCTTCTCTTGATGGACGCCCAGAACCTGAGCCTCTTAATGCATTGCATCTGCGACCGTTCTATTGCTAGTCGAGTACTTGTCCACTTGACACTTAACTTGAGCTCGTCCCTTGAGCAATCCCCGTCCTCTTCATCCTACCTCCTTTCAACCTTATTCCTCTTAACAATTCCTATAACCCTTTTATGCGGTATGGATGCTTTGTCCTCATAAAAGGGAGTCCTTGACCTTCTATAATCTTGTCCATGACTCACATTTCTATCAAAACAAATTAAGATGTCAAAACATATCCATGGTCACTATATCAATATCAAAATCAAACAAACAGACTGCTCCCTCGAAGGACAGCTGTACTATCATTGCTGTAATAAATAGACTGCTCCCTCGAAGGACAGCTATTCAAAAGCCTTTTTATTAAACAAAAATCTAGACCACTCCCTCAAAGGATGGCTATGACTAATCTGGCAATAAACAGCACTATTTTAGAAGCTTCCCGCATTGATCAGCTTCACAACCTGACCACCAAACAAACGACATCTCTATGCAGGCTTCCCGCATTGATCAGTCTGCGCAAAAAAAAAAATTGAACGAGTCATGGACTTGGCTTGTAGTTGTCTCAGGGTCTCCTATAAAAAGGGGCATCGTTATCTCTACTCTTAAAATGGGTTACCCTTCTTCCTCCTCCTATCACCCGCTCAAGGGACTTCGAGCTCACTTTAATGTCTAAGTGATTCGATTACCGCTCCAACATAACCAACGACGTCACGCATGAATGGGGCTCTTAGTTCTCATAACCCCTATCTATGCTATCTTTTTGGTCCTTGTCAATGAAAGAGCAATATGCTTTTCACTTCTTCTACACTTTGGTCACATTCACCTTCATCGCTTGTCCATCGACTCAACTCAAACCATCAACCTGACCTAGCCTATTCACCCTAGTTTCTATGGACACCAATACACATGGAAACTATTGACCCACCACAATTTATGTTCAGCATAAACCAATACTTGCTGAAGCATAAATAAACCTCAATTCATTTTTAGCATACATCCATCACGAATATGGAATATTGCTAGGGATGAAAAACCCCTCAACCAATGTTGCAGAATACACCATTTGGAAAAGGCTGCAACATCTTTTTTTTTCCTCATCATTTCATCCAATCATCGACCAATCTATCAACCATTTTAACCACCTGTCTACCACTCAGACGCTTGGTCTGAACTACATTGGTCTGAGGCCCTATCACCAGGGCTATGTAGGCAGCACTCAGTTGACATGGGGTCTTCTGAGGTTAGCTTGACCATTCTCGTTTGTTCGTCTCTCTGATAGATAAACCTTCCTTCCTTCTTTTAACCATAATCCTGTCCTTGACCATGACCCATTTTATCCCTTTGACCCTCCCTCCCTTCTAGGGAGAACTACATTGGCCTGAGGCCCTATCACCAGGGCTATGTAGGCAGCACTCAATTGACATGGGGTCTTCTGGGGTTAGCTCGGCCACATCCTTTCGTCCATTCCTCCCCTCGACCACCAACTATTGGAGATCATGCCTATCTCCGCTGACCTCGACTACTTCCAAGACATTATTGCCTTGGTTGTTTTTGCATGTGTGCTACCTCATGACTGGTTAGCAAAATTGTGCACAGACCTTTTTGGACCCTCACAAGTATAAGATCACAAACCGGTTGATCTGCACTACTTGTAGCTTTTTCGTGTTTCTAGGAGCACTTCCTGAGCCCAAGATACCTGGAACACGACGACCATTTGGAGCTTCAGCTTAGATTGAGTGACCCGATCAACAGACGACTAAATGCTGGGGCCCAGTTATTTCAATTTCGGCACTCCTCGACCCTTGACCTGCGACACTTTGGCCTGACCATCTCGTGCAGTGGTATGCATGCAATCACGACTTTTGCAGCATTCACCCTCACCCCTTTTTCATCCACTCCTTGTCAAATCAGCACTCGATTCTTGGTTCCCTTCCCTCGACTCCTGCTTTGAGGGGGAATACCTTATCCTTAATCAGGGCAACCTATCCACTTCCTATTTTTTGTCTTGCATTTCATTCGAACAACCAACAAGATGAAATCAACCTTATCCCTCACCTGGGGCAATCACTCCTATTTTTGTCTTGTAGTTCGTCAGAACAACCAACAAGACAAAAAGGGGCAAATGTAGACACCGAAATCATGTCAACTCCCCTGGTCACTCCCCGTCTTATTCTTCTTCACCTATTTAACCCTTGACGATCACTTGTTCTACCAACCTTGACCCTGGCAGCATGTAACAATGAGCAGAGAACTAAAAGCTAGACTCTGTCCTCATTGTGCATCTGCCGACAATGGTCTTTACCCGGCCGATGTTTCTGACGTCGGTCACTTATCAGCTGACGTCGGCAATCCTGCCAACGTCAGTCACCATCCCGTTACCCGTTATCCGTTACCATTCAGTTCTCGATCGGTTTTTCGAAACGGTTATTGAACCGTCTCTCAAAACCGTCCCAGGGCCTTCATTCAATCTCCCCTCCCCGATCAATCATGAGACTCCCATTTTTCTGACATCTACAGGCTCTCCGATCTCCAAACTCCAGCATCCAAACTCCAGCATCCACCAACTCCAGCGTTCGTTCTTCCAACACTGCACAAGAACTTCGACTATCACTTTCATCACGGCGTCTGACAGGTAAGTATCTTCTGTGTTTGTTTTCATTTTCTTTCTGATTATTTATTCCCTATTTCTGCCATCCTGAAGCTTCAAACCCCCAGACTCGACCAAAACCCCGTCCCGACTCTGTCTAAAATCTTGTCCCGACCCTGTCAAGACCTTCTACAACTTTCCCAGACCTCTGTTCAGAACCTGCCCCTACCGACGCCGGTCACTACCCCGACCGACGACGGCACCTCAACCGACGTCGGCACTATTCTTGACCGACGCCGGCACCACAGAGACCGACGCCGGCGACTGTGCAGAACAGTGCCGCTTATCAGGTACGCTTTTTTTTTTCTGTCATTTCATCTTTTATTATCTACTTTCATCCAATATTACACTTTTTATCAGTGGGTTGATATCCTTCTAGGGAGTCTTCGTACTTCTGGGATCGGGCGTTCGCCTGACAACCCACCATATCTTTAACTAACATCTTTCCATGTTTTAATCTCTTTTTCGCAGGTGTCATTCCTCCACAGCCAAAGAGGAGAATCTTCCAACGTCTGATTTTAGTGCGCTCGACTTTATCAGGTACTTCTAGCCTTAGCCTTTTATTTCAGTTTCTTATTTCTTTTTTGAATGTAGAAAGCAATTTTGCATAGAAACAGGTAGTGTCAAATTCTTACAACAACAATAGCCATCTAATTATTCTCCCATCTACTACTAGTTTATTCATTAATTATTTAATATCAAAATGATTTTTATAGATAAATACCTGATAATTAGTAATTTAATTCCTAAAATTGTTTATAGCATAGAAAACAAAAAAATTATTTTTCTATGGTAGTGTAGTTATTCTCTATGGGAATAAGATGTTGATATAATAAATGGCATATATTTTTTCATACTCATCTCTTTATCCTAAAACTACTCCTAATGCATTATTGGAAGCATCAATATAGATATGAAAAAGCTTTTCCCAATTGGGTCCTTTCAAGACTGGAGAAGTCATGAGTTTTTTATTTAATATTTCAAAAGCTTGTTGTTGTCGTCTGACTGGTCTGAAATTTTCAATGTAGATATGGATAGACACTAGGATGTATTCCATTCATATCACTATAATCCCAAGTAAAATATTTTTTGTTTTATACCAATACATCAAACATTTTTCTTTCTTACTGGTCAGTTAACCAACTATTGATGTTTAATAGCTTATCAGGTTGGATTACAATCTATTCAATTCCTTGAATAATGGAATTTAATTATTTGTATTCATTCATCAAGGTATTCAATAAGAATGTGTGTGGTACTAACATATTAAGTCTAGTTATGTCCTTGTAAAATGTTTCACTTGTGAAAATCATATTGGTCAATGGATAATGAAAATCATGTAAAAATGAATTCTACCCATTTTGAGCCCAATCAACTATGGCTTGTTAAATGTCTTGTGGACCAGATAACATGTTTGGTGATCTTATGGCATTATCTTTATTTTGAATAATGGAGGTGGATTCTTTCCATTCGTGATTTTTCATCTTCAAAGTATAGATATCAGTCTTCAGAGCTAAGTTACTAGTTTTTAGAGCTAACCTACTAGTCTTTGAAGCTAAGCTATCAATATTTAGAGCTAGGATTTCAAAATTCAAAGCAAAATTATTGGAATTTAGAGCAAAACTATCAAAATTTAGAGTTAGGCTTTCTTGGTCTAAATATTTTGTTATTTATTCCTCAAGCTCTTGGACAAGTTCTTTGATGGTAACCATGGCTAAAGAAGACACACTAGTCTGGTTTTGTTTAAGATGATCCACCCAATTTTTTTAGAAAGACCCATTAAAGTTCTAGTAGGTGGATAGATAAATATATTTTCAACATGAATTCCATTAGAAATGGTCATGCTTCCATATCTATAGTTAATTCATACTACAACTATAGCTAACCAAGATCTACCAAGAATTATTAGATATCCTACCTTCTTTAGTTTAATTTGAAGGATCATGAAAGCCATAGGATATTCCCATGATTATATGGTGAGTGGTACATTATATATGGTTCCTTCAAGGGTAGCAGTGGATTGGTCTACCATTTGCAAGATTGTAGTGGTATGTTGAAGCCCTGAGAGAGATAAAGACTATATTGTGTTGACAGTCATTATGTTTATGGAATCACTTAGACCTACAAGAAAATTTGGAATAGACTTGTTCCTAATTGTCACAGTAATCAAAATATTGATAGAATATCCATATTTAGGAACAAGTATGTTTCCTGCTAGTAAGTCAATTTTTTTAGTTACTAAAATTATTTTAGGAAACTGCTTCTTTCTTCTTGGTGTTTTGATGCACAATATTTTAATGATTTGATTCAACTCAGGAATATCCTTAATGAATTTTAACAGTAGAATTTATATCTTCATCTCTTTTAATCTATGCATCAATTTAGAATCTTTCCTACATTTCTCTTCCTTAAGTTTCTCAACAAATGGAATAGAAATGGGATCTTGAATTGTGGTTAGTGTGGTTGTGGTTTCTACCTTTTCTTTAATTCGTTCTTAGACTATAGGTGATTCAATAATATTTTCATCATTGAGAATTAATTTATGGTGATGGGTGAATCTCTTGCTACCTTCCCTAATCTGAGTTGAACATTATTACATTCAACTGAACCACTTGCAACATTAATTTCTTGATCATCTCTATAAACATGTGTATTTTTCTTATTCTTTAGATTTTCCACTAGTTGGGTAGGTAATGTAGACATGTAAATTTGGCCACAAATGGATTTGCATCAGAATATTAGACCAATTTCTTACCAATCATCAAACATTTAACCTAAAAATTTCTATTAGTCTCAAATTTGGATTTATAACATTGCACTAAATTAATTTGACCTATTACATCAATTAAACAAGGCAAATACACATACTGAATTTATCAAAATAAAAAAATGACCAAATGCCTAAAAATAATTAATTGACTTGCACATCCTAATCAAAATAAATTAGCAAGCTAAATTAATTTCAAATTCTAATTAAGTTCACCCATGAGCTAATAAATCAGTTACTAAAAAAAATCAATAGCATCTTGGAACATCCTAGAATACACTCATTACCTTTCTAAGTTGTCACTTTTGAAAAATATTTAAAATAATATCCTAGGAATATGCCAAACCCAACCAAAGTTAATAAACTCAACCATGGTTGTGAGTTGTTATTTTTGGAAAATACCTAAAAGAATATGCCAAGAATATGCCAAACTCAACCAAAGTCAATAAACTCAACCACGGTTATATTTAACTCATTCTAAAATATTTGAAATACTATAAAATCAAACCTAGAGATCTTCATTTAGAGAGCTCAATCAAAGTAGAGTTATAATGCAGGAATAGATTCATGAATCTAAAAGCCTAGTGTTATAATGTTAAAATTGAGCTAAGCCATATCAATCAAGCCAAGAATTCAACAACAATCCATAGAGGAGATGATGCTAGCCATATTTCATTGATGAATATTTCTTATGCATAAGCTAAGAAAGCTAAATGAATAAATCATTTGGATCTCTCAAGGAAGGTAATGATTATTGTTCTTTACATTTTAGTTGGGTTTTCAATTGTTGTTTGTTCATTAAGCTTTCCCTAAGATCTAGGCTTAGAGATGTTAGTATGTTAGTGTTCTTATTTCATTTTTTTATGGACTAACACTTGACATAACCTCCTTTCTTTGTCAAATTCCTTGATCACAAATGACATGTCTTGTGGGACACGATTTCACACCCCACATCTTTGAACAAAAATAGTTGTTAAAATAGATCTAATTTTTAATCTATTTACTATTTTTTCTGAATTTTTGATAGGATGTTATTAATGGTTTCATATTAATTTTATAAAAATTTAATTAAAATCTAGTTTGTATTTTAAAAGTTATGACTCTTTAAGTGTTTGTCACTTTTTATTTATTAATTTTCTAATAAAAATGATTACTACAAAGCTAATAACTTTTTTTATTCACTAGTTTGACTTGAATTTTTTCATATAGGTGCACCCTAGAACTATGAATAACACCACCACAAATTTTGTTTAATGTTATAAAATTGAATACACTTCAAAGTTTTTGCAACTTATTTTCATTATTTGTTTAGTCTAAACTTGTTTGAATAAATAGGGAGTTGTGCGTGTATGCTCTCCCATCCATCCCCTTTTAAGGAAATTTTGGGATCAAAAGCACCAACTTATTTTTGGGTGGTTTGTAATTATTTATATTTGCACATATTAAATTCAATGGGATATTAATGAATCTAATCAAATATTTTCAATTTTGTGTAATGAAATTAACCTCACTTCAATTATTTGTAAACTTGCTTGTTGATTGTGTGTTTTAGAAAAAAGAGACGTGTGTATGCTCTTCCATCTATCCCCTTTAGGGGAATTTTGGGATCAAAAAAGCCATCTCATCACACTTTGAGTCTAGTCTAAGGAATGGAAATAATGTCATTAAAATCCCTCCCCAAAAACTCATAATGGTATTAGGTAATCTTAAGGCAACCATAAAGTCTTTCTATTATGTAATTTATTTCATGCATCATGGCTTGTAAGGGGGACTTCATTACCTCCCATGAGTTATTTAGATATGCTTTGACCTAGGGTTTCATCTCTTGACATTGACTTCATCAGCCCCACTATGATCAGAGGCTTGAGTGGTTAAACCACCTTTTAGTGTTGGGGATAAGCACTAGGATGAATCTGCACATTGGACATCATACTACTCTGAGTAAGTGACAAAAGTAGTGGTTAAAAAAAGGGAAAGACATATTTTAAACAAGACAAGTGCCATGGATACCTAATTAAAGTGTGCTTCTTTTTCATCATTTGGTGTGAAATTCATTGTGTAATTGATCCATCTAGAATGTTCACAAAATAATTAGTTTAATCAACCCCACATTGCCATACCCTTTCTAGGATTTAGATGATTATACTTAGTGTAATTTTGTAATTTTTACTTGTGTCATAGACTAAAACTTATATTGTTCAAACCATGTCATTTAACAAGTCATGATTCCACATCATTCCATTATTTGAGGAGGCATTATGCTATCTGTATGACACTTTGATTTAACTTAGCAAACATTCCTTTTTTGTGTCAAAACATTGGGAGTAGCACTTGATTGAGGAGGGCACCATTATGATACCCAAATCATTTCAAAATCTTATGCCTTCAAATTATTAAAACATCAACCATTTATCACATCATCTTTTGAGAGTGATAACATCGTTAGGCTACCCATTTTATTTTAAAATACTTGTCTTGTTTCATCTTAATTCTCCATTATAATTTGTTCCTTATTGAATCTTGGATTAGTGTGGTCACTTTGTTCAAATATTTCTATCTCTTTGTCATCAAATTCATAGTTTATCCTTAGTTGACTCCTTGACTAACTATTACAAGTTCAAATTCAAATATGTATTGATTTTAGTTTAGACTTCAATTTGTAGGGTTGATACCTAGATCTTCCTCTTTTAGATTATGTAACTTGGGTAAATTTGTCACTTAAATTTGAAAAATTATATTTTTTTTTGCTCAAATTAGTTTATCTTCAAACATCTCTTGTTTAGCATCTTATACCAATTAGATCATGTTTTATGCCTAGAGTCATTTACTTTATCTATGTTAAACTGTTCCAAGTTTTTTAGATTAATCAATCATCCTTTTTAAGTCAAGATTTTACCACCATTTGTCCATTAGTCCTCACATATCCTATTTGAGCCTATATTTTGATTATGTGTTTAGATAAAAGACCTAGCAACTTTTCCCTTTAGTAGCTTAGACCTACTTGGAACACATTTCAACATTAGAGTTTGGTAGTTTGAGTCTTAGGTCATTTTGTATGACCTTTGCATGTATCATACATTTAGAATTTTTCATTTAATGCTACATTATTTTTATCAAGTCTTTGCATATACTTTTTGGAGATTCAGCTCCACCTTTAACCAAGCTAGATCATGTTTGAACCCTTTATCTTTATAAAAGGCATAGCCTTTATAGAGTTTATATAACTCTAATCCCTTCTCTTCTTGTGAAATATTTGTCATTTAATTTAAACATGGATCACTATACATGTAGTGGAACTATGTACAATTATGGATATGGAAATCCTTTCACATAATGGGACTTTCTAGAAAACCCTACTAAAGATAATGTCATTTGGAAAATAGATTCCTATCCACCCCAAAACATTCAACCATGGGGACAAATTCAAGATCCTTTAGCCAACTATTTGGTTAGTACACATCCATATACAGAGTAAGATCAAGAGATAATGACCTAATACTTATCTAACATACCATCAATTATAGAAAGTACTCAAAAATAACCTTATCACATCATAACTTCATCAACATATGATCCCAATAGAACCGTATAGGTAGGGTATGAAATCTAACAAAATTTATAAAGAGGGCCTTCCAACATGTTTTACAATCAGACTCACGATCAATTTTCTTCTAGAAATCCTAATGCCATTGTACTAGTACCTTATCAAAACCCCCATGTGCTTATCCCAAAAAGAGGTCCCATGGATAATTGCTTTGATCAAATGCATCAAACATACTAGACATATCTCAATTAAGCATGTAACTTCACTAATATGGCCTTGTAAAATACACCTATTATTAACCTAGCTCCTCGAATAGGAGTTTTAATAGAGTTGACATGCCAAGACAATAAGGGTTTAAACCCATTTATGCAAAACACTTTAGAATAAACCATGTTCAATACACCAATTATAGAGGAAATATCTTTAATTTTTATATAAGATACAAAGCAAAACATAGGGGATAATGTGCAAGCAACATCTAATTTAAACCAAAGTGGTTTTATCACATAAATAATCAATCTATATTAAAATGTGCCTTTAGCTAGTACCATTAGTGGTTCTTAAAATTAGGGAGTAGGAGCTTATACATCCCAACCTTAACCAACTACTTCTAATTCTCAACCAACCGCTTCTTCAAGTACACAACTAACAGGATTAAGTAGCCAACCAACAAGTATTACCACACCACAATAAAACATGTCAAATCTTACTCCTCCCCAAAATGTGACAAGTAGTATTCCTCAATAATATGCATAATCAAGTATCCCAATGCAACAGATTCTAAGCACATTTCCACCTCAATAGGGGACAACCAATGTTCCACCTCACTAGGTAGCATTGAACATACCTCTTCCCTCACAAGCCAATATACCAATCCAAAATCAAATGATATCTAATCAATACTTTATTCATATTGGTCAGTGATAGGTACCAAATATACATGAACCCACTTCTCAATAGGTATTTATGCAACAAAGAGGTTTTAATGTTCCTCAAGTACCTTCTAGGCAAGAATTTCCTTTTATGCAAAACATACCACAAGTTCAGAGACAGAGTCTTAGCTCACAAGTTCCCACTCAATATCAAGGTTTGAATAGTTGAAAACAAGTCCCTATTCAACCACAATAGGCATAATACAATTATATCCCTCCATCTTAGCCTTAATATCCATAAAATAAATTATACATATCCAACCCCAACCAAAATGTTGCACCACCATAAGTACAATGTTAATAATTATACCCTAATCCACATATGCACATTCTTAGACCATTCCATAGCCAATCTAACCTACCCCAAGAAATACTTCCATCATACCCCAATCCAAGTAATCTATTTGTGACTACCCAACCATCCATCCGGGCCAATATTCCAACAATTTTCTTTGAGAAAGAATTACAATAAATGAAAGATGTAATTGCTACCATCCAAGCTGGGAAATAGGTTAAAATTTTCAAATTGGATGATGTGTGTTCATATCCTTTTAACATAGAGTACTTATAGATTTCATTCCCTCCAGGATATGAGCCACCCAAGTTTGAAAAATATAAGGAGAAAGGTGACCTCAAAGCACATTTGATAGAGTTCTTTGTTGCACGCTAGTCAGTGGCATATAGTGACATTTATCTGTTGTTATTTCTAAGGATTTTAGATGAACAAGCCTTGGAATTTTTTTAGAAACTACCAAAGAACTCAATTTCTAACTTCAATGATATATTAGATAAGTTTGTGCAACACTTATCATATAATCTTGAGCATGAGATTTCACTAGTTGGATTAACATAAGCAAAGAAAAAACTAAGTAAAAGCTTCACAATTTATCTAAAATGATGGATATCCCTTACAAGCCACTTTACCCATAGTCTACCAGACAAGTAATTAGTAGTTGTGTTTACCAAAAATCTACACAGTGAAATATCCTACTATTTGGAGTTAGAGTGTGCACACACATTCAAAGAGATCATTGACAAAGGTTTAGTTTAGTGATCAAAAGAGCCATTATTAACAAAGGGAGCATAAAACTAGACTAAACCAATCAAAATAATGGTCAAAACCAAAATTAGATTAATAATTAGAACCAAAATCCAAACCAAGTGTAAGTGTCACAACTGATATAGTCCAAAATAATTTAACCGCAATAAGAATGTTATTGAGAATGGAGTAATAGAGTCATGTCATGTCTAAATGGTGTAAACATTGTCTACTCAACTAGTGCCACCTTTTCATCTTACTCCTACCCAACAACCTATTCAACAGCTACATCATGCACAACAAGCACAACCTAGGCCAGTGTAATAAATGCAATAATTCAAGTAGCCTTTGACTTTACAAAACCCACCTCCTCTAAGGAGAAACCCACCTACTCATCATCCTTTTACCAACCTTGGAGAAGCCATCAAAGTAGTCTTTCAAAATCTCATAGTAACTAACCTATTCAAATACCCTATTCAAAAAGAGTAATATCCTGAAGGTACAAACATACCCGATTGGTACAAGATAGAATAATTATGTGAGTTTCATAGGGTTAAAGGCCATAATTTTAAATGTTGTGTGCAAATAAAACATGTCATTCAAAATATGTTGGAGAATGGTGAGATCACATTGGATAGTGGAGCTTTCACATCCAATCAGAACCTTGGCATTTATCAAAACCCATTTCCTCAACATAACAATCAACCAATGCAACAACAACAACATAAATAATAAAGGTTGAATCAGTAGAATTAATAACAAAAGCAACAAAACCAAAACAAAGGATATAACCAAAGATATAACATTGGCCATAACCAACAAACCTACCATGCCATTGCACATGACTATAACTCAGTTGGAGGTCATATCTTAGGAGGTAGTCCTAACACCATTTACATCAATCCTAAACCAAATTTCAACTAGATAAGATAAATGTTAGTCATACTAAACAAATCCAATCATTTTGATAACCCTTCTTTGACTTGAGACCATATACAAGTGAACCAACAAGTAGGGATTCCCACATTAGGACCTTATAATGATAAATCATCATTTGTCCATGACCACACTCAAGTACATCAACAACTGAGACTTCTCTTATCTGTCCCCCCTCCACCATCATCAATTAGCAATAAAGTCTTGTATCTAATCTTGATTGTGAAATCACAACTAAATAGTCTAAAATTAACATACTAGGTGCACAACCACCTACCACTTCACCCATCATCTAACCCACTGTTCAGCCTCAAAATAAGCCATTTAACATTATTCAAGAAAAGACATTTGATATAGTGAAACAATTACAAAATATTCTAGCACAAATATCTATTTTAGATTTGTTGTGCACATCAATAATCCACAAAAAAATATTAAATGAATACCTTAGCCAATCTACTATTCTAAATGACATATCCCCTAACCAATTTCAATCTTTGGTTGGACACCTAACTCTAACCCAATAAGTCACATTCAACCAAAGTGATATGTCAACTATTGGCCCACTACGTAATAATCCATTATTCATTGAATTATATATAATGCAACACAAAGTGAAACATGTCCTTATAGACAATGGCTCAAGTCTGAACATAGTGTCTCTCAATCTCATCAAGATTCTTGGGTACACAATGGAAGATCTCCTAGAAAAAATGATCACCATCAAAGCATATGTCAATCAAGAGCATGAATCATAGGGCACCATTAGCTTGCCAATTATCATTGGGCCCTTGACTCATGATACCCTTTTCCATGTGTGGGATCTTGATTTGTCATACAATATGCTTCTCGATAGGCCTTGGTTACATGAGATTCATGCATTCCCATTGACTTTGCACCAATGTATCAAGTTCTCCCATTCAAGGATGGAGGTTAACATTCTAGGATATTTACATCCATATGAGCATTGTAAACATCTAGAGGCTGAGTGCCAAAGTTACAACTACCGTTTTGGCATGAATATATCTAATCAACATGATAAGGGGAAGGTAATACTCCTCAAATTTCCAAAAGATAACTACATTGATCATAATACCCTTGATTCTCTTAGTCACATGCCACCTCCTAAAGTATCCAATCATTTTACCATATCAGTTAATGGCCCAAGAGAGTCCTTGAACCATGATACATTTAATATTGTAAAGCTCCCTCAGAACCCAAAATCCTTTGGAAGACCTAAATCTATGACACACATGCACTAGAAAAGAAAGGGCAAAGGCCATGTTCATAATCAAGGACCAGTCATTTTTATACTAGCTTCTAGCTTAGAACAAGACCCCCTTGAAGGAGATGAGTCAGGGTTGTATAAAGATAATTTTTATGATTTTTATAAGAAACCTAAGTATCTCATTCCCAATCACATCATGGAAAATCAATATTATGAATGAAGGGGCCTCAGGGTAAATCTATAGGGAATGTTGGAACCTATTTCTATGACCAAGTATGAAAGAACCTATGGACTTGGATTTAAACTACCTGGGAGTGACCCCATATACCTTACTCATGTTTCATCACCATCGACTAGTGATGAGGATGCTAACAGTGAAGCAGAATCCAATCATAACTTATTCAATGACTTAGCCCAGACCAACCTATTTGATAATCACACCATTTTCACTCTTCACTAAATCATTCATAATAATCCCCTATGATTATATTATGCCCAAGTTATATATTGAGACCAACAAGAGACACTCATACCAATTGATGAGTTTTAAAATGATGAAGCATTCTGTGATTTTCAAGGCCTTAGGGACAATGTTCTATTGGGAGATCATAAATCAGGATTCTCAATCAAATTAGATCCTGAGGCCTATTTTTGAGAATGGATAAACACCCTTAGCCAAAATAAAATAAATAAAAAATCGAGGTGTCAAAGTGAAAACATATTTTAGGTGCTTTTTGACTAGGGAAATAGTAAAGATAAATGCCAATCTAGTAGTGAAAACTTGTTTCAAGCACCACTAGATGGGGGTGTTCAACCTTTTTCATGTATAGACCAAGAGACCACCAATGATGAACTTGTCTATGAGTCTAAATTTAGTATTGAAGAGAATTAAGATTTTGAGCAAATCATGCAAGAAACTAACAATGATGAAGTTCACTATGGATCTGAGTTCAGCCCTGAAGAGCAATAGGATTTTGATCGAATCATTCAAGAGGGTGCTAATAAGGAATATGATAATGGGTCTAAATTAAATATTAAAAGGTAAGAATCCTTTGATCAAGTCATACAAGAATTTCCAACTATCTTTGTCCCATGGCCTAATCTCCCATTATGAGATTCTAATTCATCATGTCTTAGAGAGCTTGTCAAAGAACTAGTCCTAACAGAGTACTCTAATGTTTCCAATCAGTTCAAATCATTAACAACTATCCTTGACAATGGTTTAACTCTTCTAATGGAATATATAATAGAGGTTAACATCGGGTCCCCAAATGACCCAAAGTGGATCAAGCTAGGTGCATCCCTTACTGATAAGGAGCATGAAGTGTTCATAGCCCTACCGAGAGAGTTTGTAGATATATTTGCTTGGGAATATTTGATATGCCTGGTTTGGACCTCACCTTGGTTTTCAAACACCTTGTGGTTGATCTTGATACCAAAATAATAAAACAAAATCTATGAAAGATGCATCCTCACATTGCTATATTAGTTAAGAAAGAGTTGGAGAAACTCTTAGAAGTAGGATGTATTAGACCATTTTAATACTCTAAATGGATTTCCAACATAGTACCTATCAGTAAGAAACCAAAGGGAATCAAAATATGTACTGATTTCCATAAAATTAACAAAGCATTCCCTAAGGATAACTTTTCATTGCCTAACATTGACATGATAGTCAACTCTATAGTGGGTTATGAAATGCTTTCACTAATGGATAGATTTTTAGGTTATAATCAAATTAGAATAATGTTAGAAGACCAACATAAAATAGTATTCACCACTTTATGGGGAACATTTTATTATCAGGTCATATTATTTGGCCTTAATAATGTAGGGACCACTTATCAAAGAGCTATGATAGTCATATTTCATGATATGATGCATGACACCGTCAAAGACTATGTCAACAACATACTAGGCAAATCCAAAACTAAGGCTGACCATCCAATATCATTAAGGAGGATATTTGAGTGACTATGAGAATATAAAGTTAGGATCAACCTTAATAAGTGTGTGTTTAGATTTACATCAGGAAAATTATTGACCTTTATCATATCTCATATGGGCATTGAAGTCAATTCAACTAAAGTAAGAGCCATAATAGAGATGGTGCCACCAACCAATCTGAATAAGTTCTATAGTTTGTAGGGAAAGATCTAGTCCATTCGACACTTCATATCTTAGTTATCAAACAAATTCCATCTATTTACACACCTACTAAAGAAATGTGTCACATTTCATTAGGATAACGATTTTCAAAAGGCTTTTCAGTAGCTAAAGGACTATCTCATGAATCCCCTAATTCTATTGCCTTCGATGTCAGGGAAACCATTCTTGTTATATCTTTTTGATATTGATAATGCTTTGGGAGCACTTTTAGCTCAACATGATGACAAGGGAAAATAACATGTAGTGTATTATCAAAGCTATACATTGATTACATATGAGCACAACTATACACCCATCAAAACATCTTATCTTGTTATAGTTTTCATAGCTCAAAAACTACACCACTACATGTTAAACAATAAGACCATGGTTATTTCCAAAGTAGATCCACTTAAGCATCTACTATCAAAAACCACTTTTTAAGGCCATATGGCCAAATAGATCATGTGACTCAATGATTTGGAGATAGAGTATGTAAACCAAAAAGCAATTAAGGGGCAAATTCTAATAGATCAACTTCATGAAGCACCTCTCAAAGACATAGAGCCATTAACATTCCAATTTATTGATGAATCAATCATGACCATCATTGAAACACCTATTAAGGAATATCCCTAGAATTTATATTTTGATGGATCATTCATTGCACATGGATCTAGGGTAGGCTTTTTATTCATAACACCTCAGGGGGATCTAATCCCCAAGTCATTCAGAATCAATTTTCTTTGTACCAATAACATGGTCGAATATGAAGCACTCATCATAGGGATTTGATAGGTAGTACAATGGAACATATGTCATCTAATAGTTTATGGTTATTCTTAGTTAATCATCAATCAGGTTATAGACCACTTCCAAACTAAATATGATAAGTTGGTTCCATATAAGGCAATGGTTGACACTCTCCAGCAATAGATTGTCAACATTCAATTTGAGCATATACCAAGAGTGAGCAACAAAACAACAGATGCCATGGATATCATTAGATCATTGACTCATTATGTAGACATAGTTAGTATCAATTTCTTGTAGAAAATCTAATAACACCAGCTCATAAACCTTCAATTATTACAATAATATGTGATATTGTTGGTCTAATCTCTAATTGGTACTCAAACCTATATGCCTATTTACATGAGCAAATCCTCCCACCATACTTATCTCAAAAACAAACCAAAGCTTTCATCCATAATGCCCAATGTTATACCCTACTCAAACCAACCCTATACCACTGTAGTTTTGATGAAACTCTAATTCATTATTTACCTTCAACAGAATCTATACTAGTGTTATGGAAAGTTCACAAAAGAGTATGTGGATCCCACACCAGTAAGATAGTCCTATCTAAAAAGCTCTTACGTACTAATTACTATTGGCCAATAGTGGACATAGATACAACTGCATATGTCAAGAAATGTGACAAGTGTCAATAGCATGCTAATTTGATTCATACACCCACCAAGACCTTAAAACTAATGATGACACCATGGTCATTTTCTACATGGGGCCTTGACCTCATTAGGAAGATAAACCCCACCTCATTAGATGGCCATAAACACATTCTTACCGCTACTAAATATTTCACTAAGTGGGTCGAAGCTATACCCCTCACTTACATGATTAGAAAATAAATTTCCAAATTCATCTTTAACCATCTCATCTACCACTATAGTATCCCTTCTAACATTCTATCTAATAATGGAGGATAATTTAAGAATAAGGATGTCTAAAATCTATGTGTTGAATACAAGATCAAACAACACTTTTCAATGGTGTATTACCCTTAAGGTAATGGCTAGGCCAAAGCATCAAAAAAAACCATTATTATTATTCTCAAAAATATTTTCAATGATGCCAGTCATGATTGGAACATTTGGATATTTTATGCCCTTTGGGCATACCATACCAATCATTGTACACCCATAGGAGCCACTCCATACTCACTTGTTTATGTTACTGAAGCCATACTTCCCATTAAGGTCAAGTTTCCTTCATTACACATATCTTACAAGCATGTTATTGATGATAATGACTATCAAGTAACTTGCTTACAAGAGCTAGATTTACTTGATGAGAATTGCATGGATGTTATGAATAATCTATAGGCCTATCAAAACTGACTTTAGGGTTAATATAATCAGTGTGCAAAATGTAGAACATTTGAATTTGGTGATCTTGTCCTAAAAGAGAACCAAAAGAATACCATGGCAAAAAAAAACATAAATGAAATTTCAAACCCAACTGGGTGGGTCCATTCATCATCACTACAGACTATAGAGCTAGAGCATATAGGCTCACCACACCAGATGATAATGAACTTGATTAGTTGATGAACATTATTCACCTCAAGCAATACTATGCTTGAGTAACTTGATGTATTGTCTATAAGGACCATTTTAAGTTGTAGCATATTCTCAATATTCTTGTTTTTACCATTATTAAACTATTTTTTCTACCATCCTCTCATTTTGACATTTCAACTATATCGTCTAACCATTCCATTCCTACTCAACCAAACATGTTTTTAATCATATCAACCTAGCCCATTTGACCTTGGTTCATCCACTAGTTTCACAATTTTAGCATACAAAATTAGATCAATTTCAACAGTTATTTCAAGCATTTTAGATAGAGGCAGTATTTTGGAGTAGTATGATAGAAATTTTGGTAGTTTCATCCTTCATTTATTATTCCCTTCTTATCAAGTTTGTTTATGTGAGCTTGATTATATCACCTATTGGGGAAAATCAATGTTCACTAATCTTGATACTAATTATATTTCCTACTAGGTAAAATTGGTATCTTTGATCTATCAATTGTATCCTAGTTATAACCAACTATGGGAAAACTAGGGGTAATATGTGTTTATTGTGCCTTGACATATCACCTAGCCATTCTTATGTCGTACTATGCCATCATACCAACTGTGCCTTTTTTTTGAATTAACTACTATACTAGTCAGATTCCTCCACTGTGAGGTGAACTACTATGAACTAAAACCATTTCAGGACAATGTGAGTCATGTTTGATTCATGTTGAGGTCAGCTCAATCCCACTTTAGTTACACTCTCACTATTTTATGAGCATCATTTCAAGTTATAATACTCTCACTATTTTGCGAGCAACTTTAGCCATGCTCTCACCGTTTTGAGAACATCATTTCAAGTTTTCACGTTCTCACCATTTTGTGAGCATAATTTCAAGTTATAATGCTCTCACCATTTTATGAGCATTATTTCAAGTTCTCACACTCTCACCAATTTGAGAGCATCATTTCAAGTTATAATTCCCTCATCATTTTGTGAGCTTGGACTATTTTAGTGTCTTGTCATTCTTGATTGAGTTGAAATGCTTCAAAAATTCCAAAAACATTTGAAAATCATTTAGAAAAACCAAAAATATTGACCACTTATTTGATTTAAGTATTTTGGGAACCCTCAATAAGTCCTAAAAAAACCACTTGTTCCTTAGTTTCTCCATCTTTTTTGGCCTTTCATCCTACACTATCACCATTTTGTGAGTTCATCCCTATTCTTATATCACATCCATTATATTTTTTTCATCAATCATCATTTTCTTCCCATTTCCTGAGAGAACTAAATTTGACCTAAATTTTCATTGGATCATCATATCCATAAAACTATGTAAGCAACATCCACTTACCTAATACATATGGAGATAGTTCATCTACTCCCTTCCTTTTATTCTATAACCCCATCTTGTTTGTTTGTTCAATTGTCACCTAGTTTTTAGGGGCAATTTTTGTCATGTTATTTATACTAACATAGGGACTAACACTTGTTTGTTTATTTATTTGTCTTGTTTATTTCTTTATTTATCTTGTTTGTTTCTTTTTTGTCTTTTTTGTTTATTTGTTTGTCTATTTTATTTGTTTGTTTATGTGCCTATTTACTTACATTTAGCAATGTGGCCTTGATTCAGTCTATGTGTGTTCATTAGGTGATCCCTTGCACATTATTCTTGAATCTATCCATATTCAAATGTCTACATTATCATCATAGTTTTTATCATTGGTAAAATTGTTTTCCATTGAGTATTGGATATCGAGAGTCAGTCCTTATGAATATTTTGGCCAAGCTCCTATGGTGTTCTATCATGAGTCCTACCATCAAATGTTATAACAAAAATCAGCTTTGAGAGGTCTACAACATCAATGCAACATCACCATCTTGTCGTCACTAGAATTAGCATAAATCCCAATCATATCCCAAATAGAGTAATTAAGTAATAAATAATTTCAAACTTTGTTAGTTCAGATGAGCATCTCTCCACTAGTAGGTTGTCCCAATTTATTTTTATCCTTTGTATCAACTTATCAATCATCAACCATCAATCATGTTTTCATAATCAGGGTATATTTCATTAACACCGTACACCATCCCACATGCATTCTCAATGATTATATTGCCTACTAGGGTAAATCTTTGTGTTATCACTAATTTTCCTTTCTTTTTTGTCTATTCTAACTGGGGCAGCTCTATCTTCTCAATGATTACATTGTCTATTGGGGAAAATCATTATGTTATCATACCATGTTGCCACTATTAAGGTATAATGCTTATAACTACCTTTGTTCAAACCATTTTACACCATATCACTTGTATTTTTAAGTGATTTTACCCAAATTTGGGTAAATCATTGTGTTTTCACCCCATCCTCTTCATTTGTTTGGTCCCCTCATTTTACTTCTTTCTTTCAAAGGACCATTTACCAACCCTCTTGACAATCATTCCCTTAAGGGGGCAGTTATAGTTCAATCATTACCATTGTAATTGTAAGCATAAAGAACCATCTTATTCTTTGAAAAGATGTTACTATGCTTATATCTTACAACATCTTCCCAAATAGGGGAAAATGGTAGACATGTAAATTTGGCCACCAATGGATTCGCATCAAACTATTAGACCAATTATTACCAATCATCAAATATTTAACCTAAAAATCTTTATTAGTCTCAAATTTGGCTTCATAAATTTGCATTAAATTAATTTAGCCTATTAAATAAATTAAACAAAGTAAATACACACATTAAATTAATCTGAATCAAACAAATAACCGAATGCCTAAAATAATTAATTGACTTGCACATCCTAATTAAAATCAATTAGTAAGTTAAATAAATTTAAAATCATAATTAATTTCACCCATGAGCTAATAAATCAATTATTAAAAAATAAATTCAAGAGCATCTAGGAACATCCTAGAATACACTCATTACCTTTGTGAGTTGTCACTTTTGGAAAATATCTAAAAGAATATCCTAGGAATATGTCAAACTCAACCAAAGTTAATAAAATCAACCATGGTTGTGAGTTGTAACTTTTATAAAATATCTAAAAGAATATCCTACAAATATGCTAAACTCAACCAAAGTTAATAAACTCAATGATGGTCAGATTTAACCCATTCCAAGGGATTTGAAAGATCATAAAAGCAATCCTAGAGCTCTTCATTTAGAGTTCTCAATCAAAGTAGAGTTATAATGCAAGAATAGATTAATGAAGTTAAAATCCTAGTGTTATAATTTTGAAATTAAGCCAAGCCATATCAATCAAGCTAAGCATTCAACAATGGTGCATAGAGGAGATGATGTTAACCATATTTCATTGATGAAGACTTCTTATGCATAAGCCAAGCAGGACAAATGAAAAAATCATTTAGAACTCTCAAGGAAGGTAAAGATTGTTGTTCTTTTCATTTTAGTTGGGTTTTTAATTGTTGTTTGTTCATTAATATCCCCCTAATATCTAGGCTTAGAGATGTTAGTAAGTCAGTGTATTGATTTCATGGTTTTATGGACTAACACTTGATCTAACCTCCTCTCTTTATCAAACTACTTGGTCAAAAGTAACTATAGTTGGTTAACATATTGCTTTATTAGTGGTGGCTAAGGTTATGAAGGCATAAAGTCTTGTTGTGGATGAAATCTTCTTTGTGGTTGATATTATTGATTTGATCATTGACATGGTGATTGTTGTACCCAATGTGGAGTTGGTTTTGCCACTATGCCTAAGGTTGATTTTGAGGCATTCCCCACATTTTTGGCATCCATTCTTGAGTACCCGATGGTTTTGGTTTTAGTAGTCCCCACATTAGTGGTGTGACTTATGCATCCCATGATGCCATCTATGGATTGGGAGAAAATCTTGGGCAAATTGATTTTGAGGCTAGGAGTATTATTTTCCTTGTCTTTAAATAAAGTTCACTTCCTCAACTATATGTGCTTCTTGTTTTACTTGGTTTCTTATGGTAAGGGGTTTTCAATTCTTGGTGTCATTGTTTAGGTCACAAATACTACATACCTCTATTTTGTCTACAGGACAATCTTTTACTGCATGTTTGAGTCTACATCTAGGACAATATATTGATAATTATTCAGTGTTGGTAGCATTGGATTTTGATTTGAGGCCATCTAAGGTAGATTTAAATTATACTAGAATATTTTTTTAAAATTGGAAAATTCTTACATTAATTTTCCAACTTGAGGTGATTTTCCTAACCTTGATTTCCTTATGCTAGGTCTTGTCCTAGAGTAGTTAGTACACAATGCTGAAATTTGATTAAAGGTTAACTTGTCAATGCCACCCTTTCCCATTAGATTTAAAAAATTATGTTCATCATCATCCAACCCTTTAATAAATACTATATTAATGACCTCTTAAATGAGTTGTTAACCACTCTGTTTATGGGTAAATATAAACCTATCAAGGTAATCTTCTAAGGTTTCATCTTCATTTTGTTTGAACTTGAAAAACTCTTCCTTTCATTCTCTGACTCTACAATAATCTTGATATTTATCCATAAATTCAATTTCTATTTCATGCCAAGTGGTTATGGAACTACCCTCAATGCCCATGAAGCATCTCATGGCTGCATCCTTGAGTGTAGATGGGAATAACTTTAAATTTTGATTATCTGTAACATAATCATATGTCTAGCAAAAAAAAATGAAATTCAAAGAAGAAATGATCTAGATCCTCTAAGGATTTACCTTGAAAAGTAGGTAAAATGGATGGTGAGATATTTTTCATGGAAGTTCTTTCATCAGGGGCTAAGCTAATTGGATAGGAAAACATTATATCTTATTGAGGCTGTCGATTAGGGTTTTCCACATGTGTATGTTCATCTCCCATATTTTATTTCTAACTTTGGTTATCAATACAATCTAAATTCTCTTCTTGGGTGATCAACCTATGGTCTATCTTAGGAGGAGAATCTTTTTTATTAATCATATCTTCTTTTTGTGGATCAAATACAACTATTCTATAAATGGGATTTTTAGGATCAATTCTCCCTATAGGAGAAGATGTTTTGAATAAGATTCTTCTTGTAGGATCTATTTGTGAGGATGAATCTTGTTCAGGAGAGGAATTAAATAAAGTTTGTATTGGATTTCAATTGCATTTCTTTCACTTCCTAATATTTATAGCAAGTATTGGACCCTCTATTCTTCTTGATTTATTTGGGATCCCTTAGAGATAAAATGTCCTTAAGAATCTCTTGGGTAGTTCATAAATCTAAAAAAAATGGATTATTTTTGTGTTTTTGAGTTTTATGAATGTTTTTGAATGTCCCTATGTAACTCTAATGTAGGATCTCACTAACACTTATTGATGAATGTCCCTGACAATGGTGCCAAAAATTATAGGTTGTCATTATACCTCTTATTTAACCAATCAATGGATTGGTGTCATTTTATACCAAGGCCAGTGTCCAAGGCTATATGCAAGTAGAACATTGCATATTGGAGTTTATAGTTCACTGTTTGGGGATTTTACTTCTATTGTGATATCTAAATCCTAATAACAGTAAATAAGATTATAACTTTATTTTGTATAAAAGTAAATCTAAAAGGTTTGATAAATGAAGACCTCCTATGACATTCACACCATTAACATCCAAAACTTAAACATCTTGTATAAGACATTATGATGTCCTCACTCAACTTGCTTGGATGGGTAGGATAGTGTGATATTTCATAATATGAGGATACTGTCTATTGTCACTTAAACTACTCCTAACACATTTCTAATATGAGATGAATTAACAAACTTTACTTTCCATGAATTTGAAAGAGACACTCTTGCATAAAGAAAACTCACTTATATTGAATTGAAACAACCTCTGTATGTAATGGAAACACACTTGCATGAAAGGAATTTAATAATTTGATTTTGAAAATAAATTCACACTTTTCTTTGAAAAGGAAATTATACTTGTATTGAAAAAAGAAATCACACTTGTGTTGAAAAGGAAATTCGCACTTTACAGTGAATGAATTATACCTAGATTGAATAAATAGATATAAACTATAAACTAAAAATACCAATTTATCTTGATCTTTGGAGAGAAGTGAGCCCTTGCTCTTTCCTTATAATAGGAACAAATTTATTTAGTAATGACAAGAAATGTTGAACTTTATTTCATTATCAAAAGAACATTTACAAATATTCATAACTACACTAGAATGTTTCATATGATTAACTCAATGATTGACTAACTTTATTCACTCTCTAAAATGAGGAGACATGTATTTAAATCATATCTCAACATCTATTCATAGATTGCAAAATCTAGTGATCTAAATGACCAAATCTACTTATTCAAAATATAGACAATCTAGGAATTAGATCCCACACTTATAGGAAGGCATTAGAACTGACTCAACTAATAATAGATGGAAAATAACTAACATAGATCTGAAGAGATTTATCTAATTTTATAAAAAAGAATTAAAAATATATCTAGATCATTTTATACCATTACTATGAATAGTAATGTCTAAAATAAGATATCTAAATATGAAAAGTCTATTTATATATAATAGATACCTTTAGAATCGTTATACTGATCTATATGATCTAGTTGGACATATTCAGAGCATGCCTAGGCATCTTCAAAGCATTCTATATAGGTCTTTAGATCACCTTTAAAGCATCTTCAAAGCATATTTGGAGCACCTTTAGAGTGTCTTTAGAGCATCATTGAAGTGTCTTTGGAGTGTCAAATCTTCACAGCCTCTTTGTTGAATCCTCAAAACTATTGTCAAAACTATTTGATGTCTTCTCAAAATGATCCCACCATAGAGATGTATTTATGTACACATAATTGTGCTTATTTCATCCAAGTTAGACACAATAACAAGATAAATAATCAACAATGTATCACATACAAACAAAGGATAATTACATTCATTTTTTATTTATATAAGACCTTAACTATTAAATGTAATGCAGTATATAACTAAAAGGCAACACTTATGGATAGTTTATATTAGATATAATGATCTATATGGAATGATCATTATCTAATGTATCAAAAATTGAAATTTTAAGTAGGATCTATCTTTTCCAAGCTAGGATTGCTTTATAGACCAGTTACATTTCCCTTTGCATACAGTAACTACAGACAACATACTTGTTATTGTAACACAACTAAGACAATTAATATGTATACCAAGGTTGTGATTTAATAAAATACATCTCAAATAATACTATGCCAAATGGTTTTAATGTACATGATAAAATATCTCATTAATGTCTGTAATGAATATGAATAGAATAGAGATAAACCATAATAAAGGAGATAACTAGTCAAGTTTTATAAAATCTTGTTGATAGATCCCAAAGTCATGGGAATAAAAAATATTTAATTGAAACTCCTATTTATAATGGGGACATGGGAAATTAACATCAAATAATTAAAACCTTAAGTCTAGAGCCTTACAAAATTTCTATAATGTATTATAATGAAATACCTCAATCTAGTATTAACAAGCCAATAAATAGTAATGATGTATCCATATGTAATAAAGATATTTAAAAATGATATAATTGGTGTATCTAAGGTGCACATGTTTTAGGTTTATTTTAATTTATTTTCCTAATCACAAAAATCCCTAATACATGTCCCTATTGTGTATGGGGGTCACCATCAAACATAGGTTGTGTGATTTCACAAACATTATCTAATTTGGTTTATAATATTAATATTTTTTATTTTTACATTATTTCTCATTTATTTTGTTGAGTTGTATGTTATATTAATAGTTATGTACTTTAAAAACTAAAATATCCTTGTAATATATCTTGATGTGAGATTATTTAAAAACTATGCATTCATCCCTCTTTTAAACAATAAACAACCAAAATAATAGTATGATAATATGTGAAAAATCTCATGACTAAATTATTTAATAGACATAGAAAGTTTGTTGAAGAAATTAGTGTATGTTAAATCCATACAAAACTTAATTAATCCTTTAAGAATCTTGTTCTTAAAAATATGTTTCCATAAAAATTGTGAGATTCATTAATTTCTAAATAGGATCATAACATATAATGAATAAATCCCAATCAAAATGTTCTAGTTCTATTAAAATGTGTAAAATATTATAAATGTTTCTATTATCACTTGGATTTTCACCCTTTAAGGAGATGTCCTTGCTCTCCTCACCAAGTGGCATAATGGAAACACCTCTAGACTTGTGGGTAGCCTAATGATGAGGTGAATCTCTAAGTAGGGATAATTGATCCCTAAATGTACCACTTTGGATTACAGCTACACCTAAATTTCATGAGGGGAAGGGGGGCGAGGGGGGGGGGATGGAGATAGATAAATAAAATAAAACTATACTAAAGGAGGTGACATACCAAATAAGATGATGACTTCCAACCGATAGTATGTTACACATGAAAATAAAGGACTAACCAAACATACACCCTTTCAATCTGCATCTTCTCACATCAATGTTACATTATGAGGTTATGGATGAATGTGAAAATATAGGTGTAATATACAAGAGGCCTTGGATAGAACTAGTGAATATACTAACTCACTCAATCCTTGACATTTCCTAGAACATTTAACATGCCCTACAAGAAGAAGCTTTCCAACTGCAAATAGGATGAAAGAATGAGACAACATGCTAAGAGATCCATAGTCTTCACTAAGAAAGATCCAAAATTCAAGTATAACACACTATTAATATTCATGAAGAGGTAAAAAATTAGTAGTTGTATTGATCAAACGGTATGAAAATGAGCAGGGCTTTGTCATACTTAGGTGGAACATAAGTTAAAATAGCTAAAATGGCTAGCTCTTATAGAACTTGAGAGAGATAGGAGAAAAGAGAAGTCAAAAGGTCAAAAAGATAGTTTTAAATCTAATAAAATTAATTAATTGTGCATTATAATAGTATTTGGGATGAAACATGTAAGGTCAGGATGCACAAGTGTCAATTCCAAGCATGAAACTCTTGCAAAGTGGCATATAACTCCTCATTCTTGCTCATAAAAATTGCCTTCATCATTTGGACCTATTTGAACATCTCAAATTTTATTATGGATAAGTTATATGATTGGGATAATATGGAAGGATTTCAAAAATGTCTCTCTATGCATTGGTTTTAGGCTTGGTCATTTGGAATCATTTGTGAATGAGCCATCATCATCTGCAGTCCAAAAAACTCTTCTTTTATGCACCCTACACACTTGGCCTCAAATTTCTCTTAAATTTTCCATGAAAATACATGTGAGGGAGTGGATGAAAATTTTAAAGACCCTATATTTCCTTATAATCATTAGTGACACCTTGAAATACCCCACTTGAAGTTTTCCACCCTTCTCACTAGCTTGTCTACTATGCCAGTTTTGATTGGCTAAGATGAAGCATCTAGTTTAGACACTCAGGAGTTTTTTAAAATCATCATATGGAGATATGTAAATATTAAAATTCCTAATATTCCCCCAAAAATTTATTTAATCTTTTGAAACCTCTTGTAGCTTGTAAAACACATAAAATAGTCAATAAAACCTTATTTTACACCTTGTCCATATAGTTATGTACAAATAAAGAGGGTGAGGAGGATATTGAGAGAGTACCCTACAAGGTCCAATAACTTTCATGATAAAACTATGCCATTAGATCAACTTTCTAACCACATTTCTCCAAATTGGTCTTGACTGAGGGTTTGTAAGGGTTTTAGGCCTATTTTCGCTCTTAAGCATTGCTCATAACACCTGACATTGGAATCTCAAAAAAATTCCACTAACATGATTTTTAGGGTCCATAATAACACCTATAAACTCCTTTTACATCCATGCAAATCCTTCTAAAAGATGTGAGCAATCAAACCTCTCCTATCAAGCTTATTTTCCTCTTTTCCTGCATGCATGAGTTATCTTTGAGTCAAAAGTGGAAATTTTATGGTTTATACTAAAATTTAAAGGATAAAACATGTCTAAAATTTCCTCATAAACATTACCTAATATTTTTTAATGCTCACTAAAAGATGCAAATGAAGTTGGGCTCCTGTTTGGCTTCTAGGCTTAGCCATGCCTAGTAGGCCTATCTGCACCTCAAAGCTTAAATATGACCTCCTTAAGATTCCTCTACATTAATAAATCTATATCACCTATATTTTTCCCCTATTAACATGTTTATATGAATTGTAAATCTCACTTATATCTAGAAGTGATAGTGAACTCTTATTTGGACTCTAGGCATACCCTTGCCTCATGAGCATGTTTGCATACTTAAGAGTGTAGGGTGACCTATTAAACTCCATTATATTTTTCATGTTATAAAATATTTAAATATATGTTTTAAAACTCTCCAAACCTTCCTAAATTGTTTATTTAACTCTTAGTTTCATCTTTTACCTTTCTTTCTTAGGTTGCAAGTTTTGTGCATGAGGGGAGTGCCCTCTGCCTGAGATAAAATAGAGTGAACTCCCCTTATTTTTTTAAAAAAATTGAATATTTTATATATTTATCCACATTATTGATACCCTATACACCAAATTTTAACCTTTGGTTAGGTCAATAACCTTTCAACTCTCCCAATCTCCAAGATGGACTATGCAAAAGATAGACTGTGTATGACAGTAATAGGTTGACTATATATTGCCTTTGAAAAACACTTTATTTGCTTAAAATACATGATTATAGTTTAATTATTATATTATAAAATCTATGAATATGTTATAACATTCAACCATCCCTCCAAACTTTGCATGTTCTTCATATTCTCTACCTAGTCAAAACTAGTTACCTTGCCTATCTTCCTCAACAGCAAAACCTGTAAGTTGCTTGTCACCATTTAGCTTGAGAATGATGTTTTTAACCTCCCTATAGTCTCTTTTAATCATCCCACACATTTTTTTTCATTATTTTTATTCTTAAGCATTGCCAACACCTCAAAACCCTCAAATTGTTCATTGTTACATCACAGTCACCTCTAATGGCTGTAGGTGCTCATAGGGTCTTTAGGAACCTATGTAAGCTTGGTTTTCATTAATAAGGGTTAATTTATATCATCATGTATTTTATTTATTTTTTAATAAGTTTTATTTATCATTCTAACACCTTATATACTCTCTAAATGTACGTTGAACTCAAGGACTGAGTCCTTCCTATTCTGACTATGAAACCCTTCCTTAATGACTCTTGTAGGTTAATATTAGATTTAATTAAGCTTGGTCATGGTGTTTAAGGATTTATTTTAATCCATTTAGGTCAAAAAGTTCATTTTTATACCTTCACTCACATTATATTCCCTATATGTTCACCAAAGCACCAAAGCTAGCTCAATGTCCACTTGTTTTGTTGTAGGTGGACATTTCCCCTAAAAAGGACACCTATAAGTGTCCATGAACATTGAAAACCATGTATAAACCTCAAAATAATTGTATTCATGACACATTGTACACCATTAAATCTATGGGACCATTCAAGTGTGAATGTGTGGTCTAACTTATCAAGTTTGAAAATAAAGGGTTCCTCAAACTCAAAAAATCTTAGATGACACTGACTATTCTTAGAGCATAAATGGACAATTTGGGGTCTCCAAAAAACCAACTTCCATTCCTCATCTTCCCCTCAAAACTTTATAATTCCTTTTCCTAGATGAATGTTTCAAATTATTTTCATAAATATGCTTTAAAACTATCTATAACCTTGTCATAAGATGCTCACAATATGCCCTTGGACCTCTATTTTGCACTTTTAGGGAATTATGTCCCTGAATTAGTCATTTGGTCTTTTGAAGGTTCCCACTTCTTTGTTTATCAACCTATCCATTACAAAAGTTATTCCATGATGTTTTAAACTCGCTATGGCCTCAATCAAGGTTCAAATAGTTATTTTATCACCTCAAAAAGGCCATTTAACCCTCTGTGGTACCACCTGTAGGTGGTCATCAACATACACATGTAGTAAGTATGAGTTTTAGGTAGTATGTAAGATGAACAAGTTTGTAAACACTTTTATGTCTTAACCAAGCATCCCAATGCACCTATATAAATATTAAGAGACTGAGACCCATATCAACCTTTTTACCTTTTAACATGATGTCATCAAAACTTTTGTAGGTGTACTTTAATGGCTACCAAACTGTATATGTTGTACATGACTACTATTAAGGTATTTTGTGCTACGTTGGGTATCTGATATGACTTATCATACCATACTAACATGAGAATAACCTTTTATATTATAATTTTCTCCTTTATAAGCATGATCAAAGTTCAAAAAACATGGTTATAACTAAGAATACGTAGAGAGTTGATAGTGAGTGTGACAAGATTGGGTGTAGAAGACAAGGTATGATGTTTCAAGGTCAAAAATGAAATTAAGGTGGTATTTATAGAATTATAAAATGCAAAACACAACATCACATTCTTATGAGACCTCTTCTAAGAACCAAACATTCTGCAAATAAGGAAAACTGACTGAGATTATACATGGTGGCACCTTCCTAAAACATGAGATAATTTACTTATATAAATGCCATGAAACATGAAAATATGTATATAATTTTATAAGGTATAAAATATCCTCTAGAGTCAACATCATCAATTGGTTCATATGGATTTGACCAAAATGGATCAAAACCTATAGGGTGCATGAAACAACAAGCAATAAAACATAGTCAGCTTGTAAATGATGATTCATAAAGCATAGTTGATAAATACTTACACTATTTCTATGAAAATTAAGGTATTTAAATTTAATATCACCTCTCAAAATAATTTTCTATGAAACCTCTTGAGTTATCCATACTAAGCACAAACCTGAAGGTCACTTCTGTATGTCTAGGAAAGCAAAGAAGGAGAAAAATTTTGGCTTAAAAATGAAAATTTAAGATCATTTAAATAATTCATATGTCTATTAGGAATATTAAAAGGACTTCCATGATCTTATCCCATGTGGCACACTTCCTTATGAGTTATACAAGTGCTAAATGCTCCCTTTTTTCAGTTCGTTTCTTGAATTTTAGGTAAACAATCTATAATATTATGATGTAATTGACATACCTAATAAGTAAACCAACCTATTTGATGCTTTGAAGGAAAATAGGACACAAAATCACCTTTTTAACCATGCCACTTGCATTTATGACCCCTAAAAGCCCAATAAATGACCTAAAATGACAAATTGACTATTATGACTAAGACCAAGGCTAGGATGACATTAAATAAAATGAAATAACATAAAATACACCCCATGACAATATATTAAACCTCTTAAAACATATAAAACTCATTTTTTGCCTATAGGGGTCCCAATTTGACCTAAAAGTCAAATTTGGTCAACAAATTGGTGGTTCATAGGGGTAGTATACCTACTATACTAACTAGACCAGTAGCCTTATTAGTCCATTGGATTCATGAGTCATCTAAACTTTGAGACAAAAAATAATTCTTTTACCATTGACTACAAGATTTTATCAAGACAAGACAAATGACTACCTTAACCACACAAAATAAAAGACACACACAAAGTAAAAGTAAATACACATGTGCTTCATGAGCACATATGGAATGAACACACCAAACTAAACAAACTAATTCAAACACTAACTAACCTAAGATGAAAACTCCCTCTTGGATCAAATGGGAATTTTGAAACTCTACTTGTTTCATGACATGAAGGATTTAGTGAGACATGTATCCTTTTGTCCTTTAGCATTGATGCCTCCAAATTTTTCATGATGTTTTTCAACTTCATTGGCATGATGTTCATTGAAAAACAAGTATTTTCAAATATATTGGATATGGAAATTAACTCTTCTTACATCCAAATGACTTAACCTCCTCATATGAATCCTTAATTACAACCTCCTTCTTGATTTCCATGGTGCTCTCAATAAGATTGGGTTTCTTCTCAGCTACAAGCTATTCTAGATCATCAAGGAGCTTTGTATACTCTATAAAATCTTGGTAATTATCCTCCATGGAAGACTCTTTCTTCACCTTGTCGTGTTCTTGGCCCTCAACTTGGCAAAGCTCTTCAAGATCTTGAAAGAGCTTCATTGTAGCTTCCAATCATCCGTGTCCCCTTTATCATTCAAAGCCACTACCTCTTCAATATTCTCTTCTTGATGTATGATTTCATCAATATGGTGTTCTTAAATCTCCAATAAATATAATGGTGATTCAATCTCAAGCTAAGATATTGGTTCATCTTAAAGAACAACATTTTTGGACATTGGTCTTAAGAGAGTTTTCTAGGGTTTCAACCTCTTTGAGAAAGACTTAGAATTATTCTCCATCCATAATAGCACATTTATCTTCATACTTTAGATGATTATCCACAAATTTTTGATTATATGTAGAGTCTTCTTCAAGGGATACAATATCTTCCATCTCTTTCTCCTTCATGGTGATGCCAAAGATAGGCATCTTGAAATCATGTGACCTAGCCCAATGAGGCTGTCAAGCAGGTATGTCTTCTTCAAGAGAGAGTTCTAAAATTTTATCAAACAAGTGTTCCTCTTTAGGCTCCCATACCACAAGCACATCAAGGAAAATGGTGATGGGGTGAGGACAAGATGAACTAGTTGGTAGAGATGGCACATAGAACTCAAAATAAGATTGAGGGTGAAGTGTAAGGGAGTATTTTGGAAGCTCTTAAGGAGAGGCAGACCTTGAGCTAAAATAGCTTGGTTTTATTCTTTCCATTTGATAATCATTCCATTTCAATCTTATTGGGCTTTAGCATTCTCTTGATGAAGTTTATATTCTCTTGAGGAAGTTTATATTGGGTGTGTTTAGACATAAGATCTTCTTTTGGGTCTAAACCTTCCATCACACCTTGACTTAACAATTTCATCCTTGACTCTAACTCTTCAATTTTCTTGGCTAGGTTCTCTTGGAAAATTATCTCTTGGAGTTGATAGGCATCATCATGAGGATGAGGATTACAAGAGGGCTCATATGGAGAATAAGAGGATTATTGAGTAAGGATGGGAAGGGCTTACAAAGATCAACCTAATTCTCAACTTCACACTCCTTATTAAGACTTTTCTCCTATTTATTTCCCCATGAATCCACTATCTTATTCTAGCTTAGGATTCTAGGATTAGGAGTCTTTTTTTGAGGTGGTGATTCAACTTGAGGAGTGAATGAAGGGTTAAAGGAACTTGGGATCTCCCTAGGCTTGGATTCTCCACCTTGTCTCCAACTTGGAATCTCATATCTAGAGGTCTTCTCTTGAGGAGGGGATGGTATGGGAGAGGGAAATGAGGGCTTATATTCCACTTCTTTTGCTGATGACATATACTTTTGCACATGCATATTAGCTAACACAATATACCTATCAAGATTAGCTTCAAAAATAAGGTTTCTCTTTTCAAATCTCTCTTCCAACTGATGAGACCAATATGCCACAAGACATTATGAAGGCTTGGATATGTTTATTTGCAACTTGATCATTTTCTATATAAAAATTTTAGAACCGCTTCCTTGACCTCTCATTTTAATGGGCCAAAACTAACAACCCAAAATGTTTTCCCCATTAGACATAGGGAACATTAGGGTTGGGATGAACCAATGCCATTTTTGCAATCAAGAAGGTGCAAAAACTAGGTACTTCTTCTCAATGGAGTATCCAATCTAACTTCTAAGGGAGGTTCCTTGAAATGTCTGAAAATCATATTTGTAAAATCACCTCAATCCCTAATAAATTTACCAAAAATTATTAGCTCCAAAATTTGTCAGGGGGACAAATTAGTGACTTTGAGTCAATAGTGTGGGAAATGAGTCCTTACGTTAGTCAACAACACAAGACAAACTCCCTCTCCTATTATCAAGTAGAGCTACCTTTATTAAAAGCCAAAAAAAGAAAAATAGAGAAAAAGATATTCATAACTATTTACATCAAAAATGTTTTCTATTGGGGTTTTGATACTTTTAACCTAAAATTACATAAAGGAGATAGAAAGGAAATGAGGGAAAAGAAGGGAAGGATAGAAAAAATAAATGAATAAGGGAGAACAAGGTTATTATAGTCATTTAAACACATAAACTACCATGATAACCTTAGGAAAATTGAAAGATGAATCTAGGTAGTTAAATTCAAAAACTTACCAGGATAGTCCAAAAATGGGAAAACACCATGTGCATGGAAATATTTCTCATTCAATGGGTGGTAAAGACATAATTACACCCTTAGGAAAAATATATACTGAGACAATTTTTAATACTAATAGTAGACCAAAGATAACCATTTCATATTTACCCACTAAAAACAATTAAAATGTTGCTTAAACCCCACCAAGATTTCACATTCATAAAAACAACACAAGAAGATTCTAAAATATATATTTAATGTAAAATTATCATTATTTGAGAATTTGGTAATGATTATGAAAATAAATTATAAGTACAAATATAAAAATAAGTGAATCACATATAAAGATATAACTCATGAATAAATTTCAAATACAAAGCTTGCAAAAACTCCTAATTTCAATATTTATTGAGATGATAAAAAAGCTCAGCTCTTCAAACAAAATATTTGTATAGTCTCACTACCAAAAGTCCCTTTACAATGAGCCTTACACTCATATTTATAGCATGGAAAGGTGGTTATGGTGTGTAACCACCTTTTCTACATTTTAGAAGTTGTAAAACTAATTTTACAAAAATGCCCCACTTAAGTGGTGTAAAAGTGTGTTGGTGCAATTGCACCATGTGCAAAAGTGAAATTACAATTTACAAAGTTGGCACAGTGCATTTTCACGATTACATTTGTGAGTTTGCACTTATATAATTTATGACTAGATATTATAAAACAAGATTCAAAATTTTTATGAAAAGACCAGAAACATGTGATAGAGCTTATTCACCTTCACTTTTATCATGTGAGAATGTCCACCTAAAGTGATCTTCATTGTCTTTCATTTTTCTAGTTGCATGGATGAGATACTAATATCATAATTCATTCTATATTAATTCAAAATAGTATAACACCTAGATGATTGAAAACATGCATATGGTATATAAAGGTCGTATCTCTCAAGTTCAGCATACTATTCACATGTCTTATCCCCATTTGACCAAATGTCTCAATAAAATTGATTCAATTTGTTTAGATATTGGCCCATTTACATGGTACAAATTGGGAGAATGCTCATAAAGGTTGTATATTCAGATTTACACTTGTCAATTGTATTTTATTCTTCAATGTTATGCTTATTTTATGTCTTACAATTTTATTGAACTCTACCTATGTGTCTATACATTATCCATATATCTGTCACATGTAGTTTTCAATCGGTCCACTTACACATAAGCCTTTTGGCAAAATGACTCAATGAAAATTTGTGCCTAATCACCATTGTTTCCAATCCATATTCTTCCCTATACAAATTCATTCGGATCTTTTTTCAACACCACCTAAAAAATTTTAATTTTTAGCTCAATTACCATTTTTGGTTTTGACTTCTTTTTTGATCAATCACTTTATAGTTATAACACAGTCTTTCCTGGCAAGTGTAAATAAGTTGAAATTTGATTTCACAAATTCTTATTTTTTTATTTTAAAATCCTACTTCCCTATTTTATATTTTTATCTCAGTCTAAAAGCAAGAATAATACAATCTACCAATTCCATATTTGTTTCCTCCCTGGGCATTCTCATATAATAGAAATTATAGAAAAGAAAAATTACAAATTTACAAGTCAAGAATAATTTCTCTTAATTTCATTTTTGTATTCCCTAAGTGTGTACCTTTCTCTCTTGCTCCAAAGAAATTAAAAATAATTCTACCACTTTTTGTTATCTTCTCCAACTTATTTAGCCATACAATTTTCATATAGGCAGATGAAAACTTTGAAAAATAAAAAAATTATTTTTATCCGCTCCCCTTGGGCATACGGCTCAATTTTTACTCATATAAAAGTCAAATACAAATAAGAATCATAATTTCATTTCATGCAGGTCACATGATGGGTTGATAAAGGAAGTGGGGAAAAGAAGTTAAATATTTCACAAAAAAAATTGCACCTTCCACTCTCCTATGCAAGTCGTACAGCTGGTCGTATAGTTTAGCTTTTGAAAGATTTTTAAAAAAATGATTTTTTAAAATCTCATATTCCTTTTTGACATTATACAGCCTAAATAATTTGAAAATTCGCTGTTAAAAATTTAAATCTTTATCTTCCACTTAGACTAGGTGTATTTTCCTCTTTAGAACATTTTGTAGATACAAAACAAAATAAAACTACTCATTTTTGGTCTTCAAATTTCTCTTTTCATTCCTCTTTCATTGAATTCACTTATACAGCCTCTTCTTGGTTTTTTTAAAAAAATGCTTATTCAAAAATTTCTCTTTTATTCCTGGGTGCTCTTGCACGACCTGTTTCTAGCTGAAGAAGAAATTAAAATAACCTATATTATGTCCACTTACTTGCCTTTTATAATCTTGAATATATTTCTTCTAGCAGAAGATGACTAAAACACCAATGGAAATTCAATTTTTAATTTTTTTAAAATTTTAGAGTTGAGCATGCAGGTTGAAAAGATTTTAATTAGCAACGGTAATTTGCACCGTTGAAAAATGCAATTATAACATGGAAGTTTGCATTTACACTGCTCTTAGAAATATAATTTGCATTTGCATGATTTGGAAAAGCATGATTTTCATTTGCATGACTTTTGAAAATAGAATTTAGAATTTCATGGAAAGAGAAAACTCAAAAAGATTTTATAATTTGCACGAAAACCCAAAACAAATTTATAATTTGCACAATTACCCAAAATAAAATTATAAATTGCATGAAAGTTGAAAAATATTTTGTAAATTTCAAAGAATTTGATAAAGATTTTGCAAATTTCATGGAAGCTAAAAAATATTTTACAAATTTCATGGAAGCTAAAAAAGATTTTGTAAATTGCATGAAAGAAAAAGGGAAATTACAATTTGAACAATTTTTGGAAAAGCAACATGTGTTTGCACAACTTTTAAAAAGTTAAATGGATTTTATAAATTATGAGAAATGTTGATAAATTTTTTGTGTCGGAGGATCAAATGCATTTTAGAATAGTTTGGGGTATAAAAATGATTTGTTCATGAATTATCAATTAATCAATATTTAATTAATTAATTAAAAATTTTGAATTTTTCAAAATTTTGATAGTTTTTGGCTCAATTCAAAAAATTAGCCATTTAGGAAAAATTAAATTTACACCAATTTTTACCCATTTTCAAAAACCATGACAACATATAACAAGACATATTTTACATTAGGCACATTGGATTTTTGCTTCAATTGTGCTACTTGAGCATATGAGATATTATCACTGATGTTAATTGAGAAGTGTGATAAAACTATATCTACTAATGGATTGATTACGCTGATATATTGATTTAGAATATCATAGAATTGTAGACACCTAAATCTAGCCATTGATAACCTTCAATCAGGGTTTTTACTAATTTCCACCCAAAGTGCACAATTTGGCCAAAAAACACTAAAATTCATTAAATGAGTTGAAATTGATATATTTAAGTGCCAATTTTGGTCAGGGTATCCATAAATGGGACAATACAATTTATGGGCCAGCTAACTTTGATCAGATCATTCTGAGTCAAAATGCCAATTTTGCACCTAGGTGCTCTAGATTACTATTTGCTATCAAATCTCTTACATAAGATGTGCCTTTGTGATTTACTATTGGTAAAATCTTAAATGAGATAATAGATCCAACACATCTAATAGTGACTTTTAATTCCAATTTAGTTAAATTTTGGACCAATAACAAGACATTTTGATCAATTTGAGTAATTTGTGCACAAAGTGCTTAAACATGCTTAAGAGCTAATTAACCCAAATCAAGGCCTAATTAATAATTTTATGGAAACTTGTTAAATATTTGTTTTTATAAATGAATGTTGAATATCTACATCATCAGATAACCTCATTTCTTAAGAAGACATCCCTAAGCCATAAATGCTACAAATATCAGGATTCATGCCCTCCATGCTCATCAATGCCTTCCATGATACCCTCCATGCCTCATAATTTCCCCTTCTTCTAATGTCATGATGAGGATAATTATAAACTTAATTTCAAAAATTGAATTAATCTTCAACCATACATCTCAATCTCAGGATGGACGGTTCAGGTTTATTTTAATCAATCTTCAAAATTTATAAATAGGAAGCCTTACCACATCATTTCTAAGCTTAATTTATGCAAAGTTATAATGTAGAATTGGTTCCAAAAGATTCAAGATACTAGTGTTTCCATGCCAAATTGATTCCAAGCCAAGCCAAGCCACAATCCAAAGGTGTCAATGAGAGATAGAGGTAGCCAAGCTTCCATTGCCAAGGATTTTACGAGTACAAACCAAGCAAGCCACTACAACAAGCATTTTATAGCATCCAAGGAAGATAAAAGAAGGTTTATTTTGAATTTTAGTTGTGTATTTTATTCATGTTTGTTAACTAAGCTCTCTCTAGTGTCTAGGCCTAGAGATGTTATGCTAGTGTATTTTTTCATTTTGTTTTCATTTTGAAACTAACACCATACTAACCATCTTCTCTTGAGTCAAATTCTTAGATTCACATATGGCATGCCCAATGGGACCAAACTCATCCCACACATGAAGAATATCATTTTGCATCTTTAAAATCTTCATTTGGATCATTAAAATTCTTGCAAATTGATTTTCTAACTTTGTTTTGTCATTTTTCTTTGTCACAGATTTACATAGTAACTGATGTGGGTTAGTAAAATTGACATAGGTTGGATAGATGTCATCAATCACTATTGGTATAACCAATGTTAGTTAGATAACCATCATCAGTTAACTAATATAACCATCATCGATTATATAACTGACGTCGATCACTATGTTTTTCTTAGAACACAAACTTGAGAGCTCTTTTTTTAAATTTCATTATTTTAAACCTAAAAGAGATTCAAGGCTAAAGGGCATGCTAATGTTTTTGTTGCAGGACCAAGCTTGATATTTGCTAAAAACATGTCTTAGATCACCTTTTGCATGCTTAAAAATCAATTAGGAACCTTGTTTTGGTGTTTAACAAAAAATTTAGATGTTTATGGTGAATGTTTTTAAAGTTTGCAACTAAGACCAAGGGGTCAAACGAACACCACCTCATTTTCTATTTGGGCTTTAAAATGAACTCACCTTTTCAAGATTTTTGTATTCACTTAGTTTTTTAAATTAAATTTTTGTTTGATAAAAAAAGGGATGTTGCATGTATGTTCTTCCATTTATTCTTTTTAGAGAACCTTGAAATCAAAAATTCCATTCCTATTACAAATAGCCTAGTCCAAGGCTTAGAAATAAATTCATCTAAAGCACTCCTTAAAAACTCGTCAAAGTTTGAGTGACCTTGAAAACAACCCTAAAGTCTTTCTATTTTATGTTTTCTTTATTTTTATGCAAACTTACCTTACGAGGGGGACTTCATCACCTCCTAAAAGTTTTTTATGTAAGATTTGACCTGGGGTTTCATCTCCTAACATTCTCTTCACTTACTTCTTTAGAGTTACACATAGAACATATATGCATTTAGACATCATACTACACTGAGTGAATAGCAAGATGTAGTGGTTGTAAAAGGGATTAGACATTTTTATAACTAGCCAATGTCATAGTCACCCAATTTCCATGCTTGTCTTGTGCATCATTTGACATGAAAGTCACTGTGCAATTGATTCCCCTAAAAACATTTGAAATATTGCTAGTTTATTCAAACCCACATTACCATACCCTTGTTAGGATTTGGATTATTATACTTAGTGTATTTTTGGATCATTTTCTCATTTGGTATGCTTTGAGACTAAAACTTATTTATTTGTTCATAAACTATGTCAAAACCAATTTGTATATATGTCACTCTTTTGTCGAAAGAGACATTATACTGGCCATTTTACACCACACTTGTGCCTTGAAATTTTTGCTAAACTTGTTTGTGTGTGTCATTTGAATTGATGAGGGTAGTGTTTTGACGCCCAAATCATGTTAAAACCATTATATCTTTGAGTATTTTGAATAATAATATAGATCACATCATTCAAGCATGCTTGCATCATTAAGCTACTCAATTTATTTCAAGATTTATTTCACCTTATGCCAAAAACCATTTTTTTCACACCATGTCACATCAGTCATTTATACCTTGTTTATGTGTTGTCATGTTGTCTGATCTTGTCTAGCTTATTTGGTGAAATCCTAATTTTCAATGTTGAGTTTTCAATTAGCTTTGTCAAGTTTGGATTCAAACATTGATTGATTTTTATTTAGGCCTTAATTCATGGGGTTAATACATAGATCTTTCTCTTTTGGGTTGCATAACTTCAGTTAATCGATTACCTAAATTTGAAAACTATTGATGGTTTGTTTGTTCAGTGCCTATCCTTATCATTGTTTGTGCCTTTATTTTGGGAAAACATGATATTTCTTTAAAGAGCCTTTTATCTTATGCATTATGCCCACTAATCATGTTTATGTTTGATTCTATGTGTTAGGTCTATGTCAAAGTTGCTTCCAAACTTATTAGATTAAATCAAATCATATCAACCTTTGTTTCAATTCTAGATTTTGACACCATTTGGCCAAAATTCCTAGCACATGCATGTTTGTTTGAGCCTAGATTTGACTCTACCTTTGGACAAAAGACCTAGTCACTCAACTTTTTCCTTTCCTAGTTTAGTCCTTGTTTAGAACAGTTTGACCTAGACCATTGGCATGCCAATTTTTATTCAGATGCTTGACCTTTTATGTGTATGACACTTGACATTAGACATTTGATGTTATACTATTGTATGCCAAATCCTATCAAAAATTATTTTGGAGATACAAATCCACTTTCAAACCATATTGGAGATATAGCTCCACCCCTTTGACCAAGTTAGACCAAGTTTGAACCATTTTTCCTTTAGACATAGTTTTTTTAGAGTTTGTATAGCTCTAGGCCTTTTTGTTTTTATATCTTCCATCATTTATGTGGATATTTCTAGCTACACTTATGGTGGAGTCATGTACAATCCAACTTATGATAGAATGGCTGCAAAAAATGACTTTTATGGCTTTAGTCAAGACCCCAATGATGATAATATGGTTTGTGAGATAGATTTATATTCACTTCATAATAATCATTCATGAGAACAAAGTCATGAACCAAATCATGATCCAACCTAAGACCTGGATTGGTATGAAGAGGCTTATGAGGACTTTGAAGACCCAACTATAGAAATGTCATTTGGTATATGGATACATACCCTCTTTACAATAATCAGTACATGGAACATAGTCAAGAACTAGCTTATGAGCCAACTCACGACAGGGATAATATAGTTTATGAGGAAGACTTGGATGCTTTGTCTTGTATAAGTAACCTAGTTCCATGACATCCTTATTTTATCCAATCATTGACTAGCCCTAACCCTCCTTTGGATTATATGAGCTATCAAGCTCTACAATATCCAAATAATACCATTCCTAAAACTAGTCCTTTGGCTTGTGCGAGCAATCAAGCTCCATAATGCCCCTTCATCATTCTAAGACCTAGTCATTTGGCTTGTGTGGGCAATCAAGCCCCATAACACCCTATCATTACCATTTCAAGACTTCATCTTTTGGCTCATGTTAGATATCATGCTCCACAATGCCCTACCATTATCCAACCATAAGTCATTCCTCATCTAGTATCAATCCCATCTAAACCTCAACCCATCCAATCAATCGAAGACCAAGCTATGTTCAAAATTGGTATTTTCCAAATCATTGGAAACCAAGGTGAAGATAACCAACCAATCCAAGATGTTTTTGTTGAACCAACCATTTATGATAAGTTAGCCTATGATGAATCACCTATTGATCCTATCCCAGTTGTCAAGGAGTCTCACTCTAATGAGCCAATATTTATTGAGTCACTTCTTCATGATTATAACTACCTTTGGGAAAATCATTACCTCAACCATGTGCCTATTTTTCAAGAGCCTCTTGTTGACACAGTGGATTGCACCCGGGGCAAGAGGCCAAGCTCCTACCTTCCACATGCAATAATGGAAACTTCCCTCTCGCCTGTGGGACCGGTGAAGCTGGAGGGGAGAGTCTCTAGATGAGGGCTAGCTCCTTCTGATGTATCTTTTAGGCCCTAGTTTCTCCTACTGCTAAAAAATAAAATGAAAAAAAGGAGGGGATGAAAAGAGAGAGAGAGAGAGAGAGAGAGAGATGCTGAAAATAGAACCTAAGCTTTAAAAAAAGGTGATACACCAAAAAAGTGATGACCCACCTAGCCTAAATATACACTTTTCACCAGGAAGAAATGCCCATACACTTCATCTGAAGTGGGAAGCTCTTCTGCAATAGTCAGCTAGGGGTCTATGGAAGTACAGGGAGGATAAACTAGCAAAGGTGTTTTGGGACACACTTTGACAGCCTATTCACAGGCACCTATATTCTTTCTGTAGACACTTCTGGCAGACTTACAGAAAGGAGACTTCACAATGCACTAGACATGTTGTAATCGATCTGTGAAAGCATGAAAGACAATGACTTAACATAAAAGGAGAAAATAGACATATACTTTAAAGTGCAAGTCCAGTTGGAGGTAAAAATACTAAGTTCTGATTCAAGGTAAAATCTGGCAGCTCTACCTTACAAGCCCAAGAGATTTTAGGGCAGAGTCTTGCCTTAAGGCTAAGAGTAATGGCCCCCTTCTCAAATGATAAGCTTAAAATATATAGAGGAAGAAAAGAGGCCTTTTGGCATCCTTTTTACAAATGACCCATGTGCATTCTGAGCATTGGGAAGAGGAATCTGCTTGAAGATAACGATGTGTCGGCCCCTGTCATGATTCAAAATTATGGGCCATACCATTTGTCTGCTCATCATTGCAAAATAAAAAATGGGTCACGTCATTCACTATTTGAACCTCTTGATGATTGCATGGTAGGCACTATGTCAACCACTAGAATAACTCCTTGAATTGACACTTTCCTGCACCACTTGGATTGCTTTGTCTATTTCTGTGCTTGGCTACTTTGCCTCCTCTAGCTCCTTCTGCTATTCCTTTGGCTCTTAGCTAAGAGTGCATCTACTTTTGATATGTGTCATAGTTTGCTTCTTGGACACTTAGAAGACACTTTGAAATATGGATGTTGACATGTGGTAGCTTTTGTAGAGTGATGATGGGATATGTGGTAGCATCTGCTTAACCTTTGAGGGTCCCTTGAGAGTCAGGTAGAAGTTGACATGTGGCTGCTTCCACTTACTCTTGAGATAAACTTACCATTGAAGCTTAAGAGAGACCCAAGGCCTCAGATGCAGACACTTATCACAGTCCACTGAGGTGGGCAAAGACACATGGTGGCATCCGCTCACTTTTAAGGGTCCCTTGAGGGTCACGTAGAGCATTTTGAGATTTTTGTGGAAGGTGACACGTGGCTGCTTCCACAGAGCCTTGAGCTACCTTTGGACGCCTTTGAGACTCTTTTGATTCTTGTAGACAGTGACACTTCGCATGCTCTACGTAGTCTTTAGTAATTCATTTGGGCCCACCACAGTCTTCTTTGAAGCTAATAGGAGAAACCTGTGATGTTGACATTAGGCAGCTTCCACTACACTTCGAGAGAGGCTTATCCTTGAAGCTTAAAAGAAACCTGAAGCCTCAGATGCAGACACTTATTGCACTCTACTGAGATGGGTGAGGACACGTGGTAGCATCCACTTACTTTTAGGGTCCTTTGAGAATCATGCGGAAGTTAACACATGGCCGCTTCTGCTTATTCCTTCCCTTTGATGATTCCTCTTTGTAAAATTTGATGTTTGCACCCTTGTCATTATTTAGCTTTATTGTTGAACTTGTCGTTGAATTGTTTCTCCATTGAACCTCATCATTGAACTTGTCATTGAACTGAAGTGATGAACCAAAGCTTGATGAAATCGTGTTACCTGAAATTATCTTTCTCCAAATAACAAGGGAAGAAGGGGACCGATTTTGGCTTGTAGGGCCAAAATGGTCAACAAATTGGTGACTCCCAGGGGAAGCATGCCTGTAATGCTTAAGGACCAATTACCTTAAAATCCATTGGGCACAGAGTTAGGATGTAGCTTGAAAATATTAGCAATAGCCCGATAGATCCAAGAATCAAACATGAAACTTTTACCCCCAACACAGAAGGGAAAAACACACACAAGGCTAAAAACTCTACTTGTGCAAACTGCACTTAGGGAAAATAGGAAAGAAAACTACTATATACAACTAACTAGGTATTCTCACCTCCCTCCTAGATTGAAGGGAAAATTTCTTAAGTCCCCTTCCTGGCTAGGGAACTTATGGTGCCAGACAAGCAGCTGAATGAGAAAAGGCTTTGGTGACCTACTCCTCTTGCCTGTCACCTTGCTTGGCTTGTATTCGAGTGGATCAGAATCAAACATGATTTTGACATATATGTACTCTGCTTGTCCTTAAAAGCTTGTTGAATGTTAGTCCTTCATACTAGTTCTTTTCACCAAGAAATCAGTGGCTACTAGCTTATCACTGTTAGCCCTTTGATGTGCATAATCCCCTTGCAGCACATCATGGTTTGACTTATTTCCTTTTGCTTTGTTGAATAATCTATCAAACTCCTCCTCTACTTCCTCTTGGCCTTCTTGTAGAAGGGTGACTATTGTGATGTCTGAAATGGAATCACAAATTGATTGCTCATCCCATAGAACATCACTTTCTTTTCCAAAGCTCTCTTCTTCAAGGCTTTCCTCAAGGTAGGTGGGTCTCTCCTTTTCCTCCTAATCTTCCTCCAATTCAGGCTCTGTGGCATAGTCATCCTCCTCATCGAAGTAACAAGGAAGTTCATCAAACAAATGAGGAGAGAGCTTACCATGCTTATGTTCCTCTTCGTACTACTGGAACATCTGCATGTATGCATGCCCTGCATCTTCTCCATCATTGATGAGGTCTTCAAAAGGAGCATCGATGATGATTTATTCTTCATCATCACTCATTATAGCCTCTTGGGAAACTGTAGATTGGATCTTATACTCCTCACTTGCCTCTTGCAAACCAAGTTCCTCCTTGAGAAGGGATGAAGTGGGACGCTGATGATTGAACCCATATGGAAGAGGAGGCAGCCCTCGAGCTAGAATCAAATGATTCTCCTCTCCCCACTTGGTCAGCACTTCATATATATTAGGTGTGGCCTGATAGCTCTCTTGGAGATGTGTAGATGGGGTGTGTTCAGACAAATCCATCACACATTGGCTGAGGAATCTCACTTGGGACTCAAACTCTGAAATTCTCCTAGTTATATCTTCTTGAAGGAGCCTTTCCTGGAGGTCACCAGCATCATCATGAGTAGAAGCAGCCTCAACTTCTTCAAGGTTTTGAGAAAAACCCTTCTTTTCTTCTTTCCTGCCCCATGATTCTACTATTTTCTTTAGTTCAAGATCTTATAATTAGAATTTTGCTCCTATGAATAGGTGGCAACTTTGTTTTATCCAAGGTCCTGGGGCTCCTCTACGAGGTTTGGAAGTTCTAACTCTCTTTCATGAAGCCATCTCATCTTAGCCTCTAAATCTTCAATTTGTTAAGCTAGATTATCCTAAGAAAGTCTTTTTTGGAGGTCATCAGCATCATCCTTTTCAAGGCTCTAGGCTGGTTCCTGGCATTCCTTCCTCCAACTTGGACTCTGCACATCATGTTGAAAGACTTGGGGAGGTTGAGGAATGCTAGGAAGAGACTATTGATGCACAGGAAGAGTCTCTAGAAGAGGGTTGTGTTGGCTCATGGTATTCCCCCCAATGGAGGATTCACAATATAAGGAATTGAGAAGATTGATCTCCATGGGGCATTGCTCTGATGCCCTTTGATGTTGGAAAGCCAGGCACATGGGATTGAGAGTAGATACATTAGATGGGCTAGAGTGAGTAAGTGCCATCTGATAGAAAGGATTTGGTGTACAAGAGGGGGATTTCTTTAGGATAGGAGGGGGTGCACAAGGCTGACTACCTTGAAAGAATGGATTCCTCCATTTTGCTACCTCCTCCTCCATGGATTGCAAGGCCTGAGCTTGCCTGAATAAACATGCCTCTTTGTACATTAGCTCCTGCTGATAACCATACTGCTCATCTAGTTTGTCGATCTCCATTACCTACTTTTCAAACTCCAATGCCACCTCCCTTATCATTAAAGGGCAATTAGGAGAGCTTCTTGAAGTGATTCTCTTAAAGTTTTGAGTCTGATCGAAGTCATATGAAGGAATACAAGACCCATGATTTTATGTGAAGGAATTATACATACAAAAAGTGATTTCTGATGGCACTAGGCTACTTAACTAGCAGATTGAACTTGGAGTCACCATTGGTGTTGATGGAAAAGCCTCCAAAGGCTAGTTGGTTGAAGAACACACCAAAAAAATTTCAACTCTTTGGACAAAACATGTCCTATTGGTCTGGTCCCACCAGACATGCCAAAAAACTATTGACATAGTGGATTGCACCCAGGGCAGGAGGCCGAGCTCCTACCTTCCACACGTAATAATGGAAACTCCCCTCTCACCTATGGGACCGGTGAAGCTAGAGGGGAGAGTCTCTAGATGAGGGCTAGCTCCTTCTGATGTATCTTTTAGGCCTTGGTTTCTCTTACTGCTAACAAATAAAATGAAAAAAAGGGGGGGATGAAAGCTAAAAATAGAACCTAAGCTTAAAAAAAAAAGGTGATACACCAGAAAAGTGATGACCCACCTAACCTAAATATACACTTTTCACCAGGAAGAAATGCCCATATACTTCATCTAAAGTGGGAAGCTCTTCTTTAATAGTCAGCTAGGGGTTTGTGGAAGTACAGGGAGGATGAACTAGCAAAGGTGTTCTAGGACACACTTTGACAACCTATTCACAGGCACCTATATTCTTTCTATAGACACTTATGGTAGACTTGCAGAAAGGAGACTTCATAATGCATTGGACATGCTATAATTGATCTGTGAAAGCATGAAAGACAATGACTTAACACAAAAGGAGAAAATAGACATATACTTTAAAGTGTAAGTCTAGATGGAGGTAAAAATGCTAAGTTCTAATTCAAGGTAAAATCTGGTAGCTCTACCTTATAAGCCCAAGAGATTTTAGGGCAAAGTTTTGCCTTAAGGCTAAGAGTAATGGCCCCCTTCTCAAATGAGAAGCTTACAATATATAGAGGAAGAAAAGAGGCCTTTTTGCACCCTTTTTACAAATGACCCATGTGTGTTCTGAGCATTGGGAAGAGGAAGCCGCTTCAAGATAATACTATGTTGGCCCCTGTCATGATTTGAAATTATGGGCCACACCGTTTGTCTGCTCATCATTACAAAATTAAAAAAATGGGTCATGCCATTCACTATTTGTACCTCTTGATGATTGCATGGCAGGCACTGTGTCAACCACTGGAATAACTCCTTGAATCAACACTTTCCTACACCACTTGGATCGCTTTGTCTATTTCTACGCTTGGCTACTTTGCCTCCTCTAGCTCCTTCTGCTACTTCTTTGGCTCTTAGCTGAGAGTGCATCTACTTTTGATACGTGTCATAGTCCATTGCTTGGACACTTAGAAGACACTTTAAAATGCAGACATTGACATGTGGCAGCTTTCATAGAGCTAATGATGGGATATGTGGTAGCATCTACTTAACCTTTGAGGGTCCCTTAAGAGTCAGGTGGAAGTTGACACGTGGCCGCTTCCACTTACTCTTGAGAGAAACTTACCATTGAAGCTTAAGAGAGACCCAAGGCCTTGGATGTAAACACTTGTCACACTCCACTGAGGCAGGTGAGGACACGTGGTGGCATCCACTCACTTTTAAGGGTCCCTTGAGGGTCACATAGAGCATTTTGAGATTTTTGTGGAAGGTGACACGTGGTCGCTTCTGCAGAGCCTTTAACTGCCTTTGGAAACCTTCAGGATTCTTTTGATTCTTGCAGATAGTGACACTTGGCATGCTCCACGTAGACTTTAGTAACTCATTTGGGCCCACCATAGTCTTCTTTGAAGCCAATAGGAGAAACCCATGGATTTTGACACTGGGCAGCTTTCACTACACTTCGAGAGAGGCTTATCTTTGAAGCTTAAAATAAACCCAAAGCCTCAGATGCAGACACTTGTTGCACTCCACTAAGATGGGCGAGGACACATGGCAGCATCCACTTACTTTTAGGGTCCTTTGAGAATCACGTGGAAGTTGACATGTGGCTACTTTCACTTATTCCTTCCCTTTGATGATTCCTCTACTGCAAAATTTGATGTTTGAGTGCCTATCATTATTTAGCTTTGTTGTTGAACTTTTCATTAAACTATTTCTCTGTTGAACCTCACCATTGAACTTGTCATTGAACTGAAGTGATGAACTAAAGTTTGATGAACTCGTGTAACCTGAAATTGATTCTCTTAATAGCAAGGGAAGAAGGGGACTGATTTTGGCCTGTAGGGCCAAAATGGTCAACACCTCCTATTGACAAGCTAGTCTTTGAGGAGTTGTCTCTTGACCTATTTCCCATCCTAAAGGAGTCTCACTTTGACAAACTAGTTTTTATGGAGCTCCTTATACCATCATAGGATATTACTTATGCAATAACAAATATTTAGTAAGACACCATTATAACAAGGTACCCATCAAATGAAGAATCAGAGTTAGAGTCATGTTTTATTCTTGAATTGACATCGAATTTAGCATCATAATCAAAATCAACATTAGATTCAGAGTCCCTTGAGTTATAATTAGATTCAAAAAAAGAATATGTTCATGTTTCTTATAACATTGGTTACACATGCCTTATAGATCAATTTGAATACATTTGTGATCCTTCTACAATTTTTGAGGATGATTAATTTAGCTTTGACACAAGTGATCTTAGTATCTCTTACAAGGATTGTGTAGAATCTCCCCATTCCATTACCATTCCATAGGTCATTACCATCAACCAAAATATCCATATAATTGACATTCCATCTCCCACAAGTGTTGATTGGGATTAACAAAATCACACGTTATTGAACTACATTCATGGTGACATAGCAGTTGAAGAAGAGCAAGGAGGATAAGACCACATTCATATACCATAAGAACACTCTCCTAGTGAAACCTTTTCAAAGGTATTAGGGGATAATCAAAGTCAGAACTTAGCATCTTTTAGTGAAACTTTTTTGTAAGTGTTAGAAGACAATCAACGTCAAAAGTCTGCATTCCTTAGTGAAACCTTCTTGAAGGTGTTATGGGACAATCAAGAAAATTTCATTAGTAAAAACCTTTTTGAGGCACCAATAGCTGAGCACAAAATTTATTTACTGCTTGATGAACACAAAATCAAATATCAAATCAAAATAGCTTCTAATATACAACCTAATCAGATGGTATCTACTCTCAAGATTAAACAATTGAAAAATCTAGTGGTCCTATTGAGAGAACAAGTCTTCGGCCCCACCACAACCAAAATTATGTCCAATCTAGCATTAGCAACATTATGTGTGACTAAAACTCCTAATCTTTATTTCTTTCCCCACCATTATACATTCCATTATCATCTACCATTCCATTTCACAATCAAACCTACCATCCATTATTTGTTCTTATTTACCATCTATAGCTACACTTTCCCTTGACGAGGCTATAAAGATACCTTGTTTCGACACTTGAAGGAATCAAAATCAATGACCAATGAAGATCACAAAAGAATTCTTGAAAACCAAATTTGTAGGCTATTTTTGATATAATAGTTATTTAGATGAGGTGTGGGCTATCAATTAAAATGATCGAGTATTTTGTTTGTATCATTTATTGATTAGGGCGTGCATCTCCCCATCAATAAGAACAATAAAATCAAAAAACACACCCAAGCTAACATGTACCATACTATTTCACATTGTCATGTCATTACCTTTATTACATATCCTTCCATTCACCCCATCACTTGGGGGTAAACCCCTTACCATTTTTATACATCTTTTCATTCTATTCCTATCTAGACCAAAGCCTATTTTTAGTCATCCTACCCAATCCTATTTTTCTCTTGGTTCATTTGGTTCTTCCCACACTTTTTGTGAGAGGATTCTAATCAAGTTTCAACAATAAATCCAATTTGTGTTATAATTATAGTCTATACAAGTAGTGTGATAGTTTATTTGGTAAGATATCTTTCATCCTATCAATTTTGTTTATGTGAGGCTGATTATAATTGCCTTTAGGCAAATCAGTGTTCCACCAGTCTTGCTACAAATTATAACTGTCTATGGGCAAATTAGTGTCATTGAATTTTTTCATTGTATCCTCTTTATAACCACCTATGGGTAAATTAGGTGCAACACTTGTTTATCATGCATTGTCGCATCACCTTGTCATTACTATTTTTATTTGACTAGCCATTTGTCAGATTTGAGAACTTATTGGGATCTAGTTGGTTTTTCCAAACCTCTTGTGTGGATGGAATTACTATGATTTGAGGTCATTTTAGGACTATGTGGGTTATGCTCAATTCATGTTGAGGTCATCTCAGTCCCCCTTTCCATATGTTCTTACCATTTTATGAGCAACTTAAGCCAAACGCTCTCACCATTTTGCGAGCAAGTATCTTATCATTCTCTAATGAGTTAAGATACCTCAAAATGCCATAAACATTTGTAATATTTCAAAATCCAAAAATATTTGTCCTATCTAAGCCTAGTCAACTATCCTTAATCTACCTTACTAGGGCATGGTCATTGTTAGGATACTTTCTTTTGCTTTTGTTTTTATGCTTTCTATTTTTTTATTTATTTCAAGTTGTTTATTTATTTGTTTGTTTTTCTTTTTAATTTTTTTGCTTGCCTATTTGTTTGTTTCTAGCACTATTACCTCAACTCAATCTATATGTGTTCAATGGGTGATTCCTTAAGCACATTATTCTTGATTCCATCCATATTCATCTATTAACATTGTCATCATGGTTTTTATCATTGGTGCATTATTTTCAAGTGTTTATTGGATTGAGAGTTAGTCTTTATGCATATTTTGGTCAAGTCTTCATGGTGTTCTATCATTAATACTATTGTCACATGCTATAGAAAAAATTAGCTTCATGAAGGCCTATAATCAATGGAGCCACAAAAGTTTCTCCTTGGTACCTTGGCAAATCCTTCCATCTCACCCTTGATCAAATCAACCTATTAACCATTCTAGTTATATCATTGTTAATAAGGATGACCATCTCCTTTTTGGTAGGCATAACTAGATCTTTTTTATTGATCAATCTTATTCTTATATTCATATTTTTCATCACTTTTCACCCACTCATATTTAATCTATATTCTAGGTTATATCCTTGAGTTATGCTTGCTAATCAACCCTAACTGGGCACAACCATCAATTTTAGCCAATCCAGGTCATCTTCATGATTAGAACCACCTATGGGAAAATTATTATTTTGACTTTTATTCATGATTATAACCACCTTTGGGCAAATCAACATATTTTTTACATCAATGCATGCAAGCACTTTCTTATTTGGATTAATCTCAACCACAAATTAATTCTACTTTTCTTCTTGTTTCTTTTTTAGGGACCATCCATCAACAAATCTGATGGCCACTCCCTCGAGGGGGCATCATCATAGGCTTCTCAAAACCATTTAGAGCTTTGTTATTTAGTCATTATCTTCTTTTTGGCATACAGACTATTTCTCATTATTTGAGAAGATGTTACTATGCTTATAGCTTGTAATGCCTTCCCAAATAGGGGCAAACTGTAGACACATAAAACTAGCCACCGATAACCTCCAATCAGGGTTTTGACCAATTTCCATTTAAAATGCATAATTTATCTTAAAAACACTAAAACATATTAAATGATGTGAAATTGACATATTAAAATGCCAATTTTATCCAATATATCATTAAATGGGGAAATTTAATTTATGGGCAATCTAACTTTGATCAGATCTTTCTGAGTCAAAATACCAATTTTGCACCTAGATTCTCTGGATTGATCTTTCCTATCAAATATCTTGCATAATACATGTGTCTTCATTATTTTTTGTTGCTAACATCCTAAATGGGATCATGGATCCAATGCATCTGACATTGCCTTCCAATTCTAATTAAATCAAATTTAAGACTAATAACAACGCATTCTGATCAATTTAGGTAATTTGTGCACAAAGTGCTTAAACATGCTTAAGACATAATTAAACCAAATTAGATCTTAATCAAAAATTCCATGGAAACTTGTTGAATAATTTGTTTTAGAAATGAATATAGAATATCTACATCATCAAGTGACTTCATTTCTTGGGAAGACATCCATAGGCCATAAATACCATAAATATCAGGATTTATGCCTCCCATGCCTTATCAAAGCCCTTATGCCTCTTAATTGCTCATCTATCCTAAATATTGATGAGCCTATTTATTAATTTTAATTACATAATTGGATTAATCTTTAGCCACACATCTCAATCTTGAGATGGACGGTTTAGGTTGATTCTGATCAATCTCAAAAATCTATAAATAGGAGGCCTTACCACATCATTTCTAAGTTATTTTGGTGAAAAGTTATTATGCTTAAATATCTTTAAAATTCATTATTATGAAAAGTTTTAATGCACAAATATCTTCAAGAAGTCATTTCAATTAGTGTTACCAGGCTAAATTGATTCTAAACCAAAGCCAAGCCAAATCCACAAGGTGCCAAGGAGAAGCAAAGGTATCCAAGCTTATTTTGATGAAGACTTCATGAGCACAAACTGATAAAGCCACTACAACAAGTATTTTATAACATCCAAATAAGGTAAAAGAGGGTTTCTTTTGCATTTTAGTTGTGTGTTTTATTCATGTTTATTAACTAAGCTCTTCCTAGTATCTAGGCCTACAGATGTTATGCTAGTTAGTGTGTTTCTTTCATTTTGTTTTCATTTTGGAACTAACACCATACTAATCACCCTCTCTTTAATTAAATTCCTAGATTCACATATATTGAATTGGTTCCATATATACAAGGTGAAAATGGTATACACAAAATTGTTTGAAATAAATAGTTTTTTATATAAGGTGAAACAAGTCTTAAAACAAATTAAGTAGCCTAATGACGTAAGCATGCTCAAATGATATGATCTATGTTATGATTCAAAAGACTTAAAAACAAAATGGTTTTAATATGATTTTGGTAGCATAACGCTACCCTCGACAACTCAAATGGCACACACATAAACAAGTTTAAAAAATTTCAAGGCACAAGTGTGGTGTAAAATGACCAGCATAACACCTCTTTAAACAAAAGAGTGACATATAAAAAAGTGGTTTGGATATGTTTTATACACAAATAAACAATTTTAAGTCTCAAAAACACCAAGTAAGATAAATGACCAAAATACACTAAGTATAATCGTTCAAATCCTAGCAAGTGTATGACAAAATGGGGTTGACTAAAACTAATTAGTTTTTTTATCATTCTAGGGGAATAAATTACACAATGACATTCACATTAAATGATGCAAAATACAAGAATATAAATTGGGTAATCATGGAATTGGCTAGTTGTAAAAAGTTCTAGTTCTTTTTACAACTACTACATCCTGTTGTTCGCTCTGTGTAGTGTGATGTCCAAATACAGATGCGTCTCATGTGTAACTTAGAAGGAGTAAGTGAAGTCAATGCTGAGAGATGAAACCTTGGATCAAAGCTTCCCTAAATAACTCATGGGAGGTAATGATGTCCCCCTCATAAGCTAAGTTTGCATAAAACCAAAAAAATCATGAAATTAGAAAGACTTTAGGGTCATTTTCAAGGTTAACCAAACTTTGATAAGTTTTTGGAGAGTGATTTAGATGAATTTATTTCTAAGCCTTGGACTAGGCTACTTGTAATAGGAATGGCACTTTTGATTCCAAGGGTTCCCTAAAGGGGGTAAATGGAAGAGCATACATGCAACATCCCTCTTTTTGCCAAACAAAAATTTAAATTAAAAAACTAAGTGAATATAAAAAGCTTGAAAAGGTGAGTTTATTTTTAATCCCAAATTCAAAAAATGAGGTGGTGTTTATTTGACCCCTTGGTCTTAGTTGTAACTTTAAAATCTAATGATAAAAACACTTATTTAATCACCTTAAATGTTACTTTAAGCACCAAAATATTGTTATTAATCTATTTTTAAGCATGCAAAAGGTGATCTAAACATGTTTTTAGCAAACGTCAAGCTTGGTCCTACAAAAAAAAATGTTAGCATGTCCTTTAGCCTTGAAGCTCTTTTAGGTTTAAAATAATGAACTTTAAAAAAAAATCTCTCATGTCTGTGTTTTAAGAAAAACATAGTGACTGACATCAATTATATAACCAACGATGGTTACACTGGGTAACCAATGATGATTATGTAACTAACATCAGTTATACTAATAGTGATCGATGATACCTATCCAACCAATGTTAGTTTTACTAACCAACGTCAGTTACTATGTAAATCCATGACAAAGGAAAATGGAAAAACAAATTTAGAAAATTAATTTACAAGAGTTTTAATGATCCAAATGAAGATTTTAAAGCTGCAAAATGATCTTTTTCATGTGTGGGATGTGATTGGTCCCACTAGGCATGCCATTAGCTCAAAAAATAAGTTATTCACTACTTGATGAAGACAAAATCAAAGATCAAATAAAAATATTTGAGCATAATATGTGAATCTAGGAATTTGACTCAAGAGAAGATGGTTAGTATGGTGTTAGTTCCAAAATGTAACAAAAATAAAAGAAACACACTAACTAGCATAAAATATCTAGGCTTAGACACTAAGGAGATATTAGTTAATAAACATGAATAAAATGCAGAACTAAAATTCAAAATAAACCCTCTTTTACCTTCCTTGGATGCTCCAAAATGCTTTTTATAGTGGTTTGCTCAGTTTGTGCTCATGAAGTCTTCATTAAAGGAAGCTTGGCTACCTCCGCTTCTCCTTGACACCTTATGGCTTTGGCTTGGCTTGGCTTGGAATCAATTTGGCATGGTAACACTAATTTTAAATGATTCTTGAAGATATTTGTGCATTATAACTTTGCATAATCATGTCTTAAAAATGATGTGGTAAGGCCTCCTATTTATATACTTTTGCAAATGTCTAGAATCAATCTGAACTATCCATCTTAGGATTGATATGTATGTTTAAGGATTAATCTAATTATGAAATTAAATTTGATAAATAGGCTCATCAATATTTGGGATAGAGGAACAATTAAGAGGCATGGAGGGCTTTGATTAGGCATGGGAGGCATGAAACCTAATATTTATGGCATTTATGACCTAGGGATGTCTTCCCAATAAATAAGGTCACCTGATGATATAGATATTCCATATTTATTTCCAAAACAAATAATTCAACAAGTTTCCATGAATTTATTTATTAGGCCTTGATTTGGGTTAATTAGCTCTTAAGCATATTTAAGCACTTTGTGCACAAATTACTCAAATTGATCAGAGTGCCTTGTTATTGGTCCAAAATTTGATTGGATTAGAATTAGGAGTCAATGTCAAATGTGTTAGATATGTATTCCCATTTAGGATGTTATTGACAAAAAATAACAAAGGCACACATCTTGTGCAAAATATTTGATAGGAAAGAGCAATATAGAGCACCTAAGTACAAAATTGGCATTTTGACTTGAAATGATCTAATCAAAGTTAGTTGGCCCATAAATTACATTGCCCCATTTAGTGATATCCTAGCCAAAATTGGCACTTTAATATGTCAATTTCAACTCATTTAATGTATTTTAGTGTTTTTAGGCCAAATCATTTATTTTAGGTGGAAATTGGTCAAAAACTTGGTTAGAGGTCATTAGTGGCCAGATTTAGGTGTTTATAGTTTGCCCCTGTTTGGGAAGATTTTGCAAATTGTAGGCAAAGCAATGTCTTCTTAAATAATGATAAATGTCCTGTATGCCAACAAGAAGATGATGATTAAATAACAAAGCTCCAAATGATTTTGGAAATCCTATGATGATGCCCCTCGAGAGAGTGGCCATCACATTGTTGATGGGTGGTCCCTCAAAAAGAAACAAGAAGAAAGTTGGAATTAACCTGTGGTTGAGATCAATCCAAATGAGAAAATGTTTGCATGCATTGATTTAAAAAGGATATTGATTTCCCCAAAGGTGGTTATAATTAGGATTAAAATTTAAAATAATGATTTTCCCATAGGTGGTTATAATCATTAAGAGGACCTAGATTGGCTAAAGATGATTATGCCCTAGTTAGGGATGATTAGCAAGCATAACTCAAGGATATAACCTGGAATATAGATTAAAGATGAGTGGGTTCAAAGTGATGAAATAGATGAATAGAAGAATAAGATTGGTCAATGTGAATGATTCAATTTTACCTACCAATGAGGAGATGCTCATCTTGATTAGCAATGATATAACTAGAATGATCATTGGGTTGATTTGATCAATGGTGGGATGGGATAATTTGCCAAGGTGCCAAGGTGAAACTTATGTGGCTCAATTGATTGGATACCTTCCTGAAGCTAATTTGAATTGTAGCATGTGATGGTAGGATTCATGATATAACACCATGAAAACTTGTCCAAAATATGCATAAGGACTGACTCTCAATCCAATAAACACTCAATAATAATGCACCAATGATAAAAACCATGATGACAATGTTAATGGATGAATATGGATGGACTAAAGAATAATGTTTGCAAGGAATCACCCACTGAACACATATAGACTGAGTCAAAAGCAACAGTGTTAAAAGCAAACAAATAGGCAAGTGAACAAACAACTTGAAATAAACAAATAAATATAAAGCCTAAAAACAAAATCAAAAGAAAGCATCCTAATAATGATAATGCTCCAATAAATTAGATTGAGGATAACTAACTAGGCTTAGACAAGACAAATATTTTTTTATTTTTTGAAATGTTATGAATGTTTTTTAGATTTTTGAGGTATCTTAACTCATTAGAGAATGACAAGATACCTACTCACAAAATGGCAAGAGCATTTAGCTTAAGTTATTCACAAAATAGTGAAAGCGTATGAAAAGAGGGACAAAGGTGACCTCAACATGAATTGAGAATAACCCACATAGTCCTAAAATGACCTTAAGTCATAGTAATTCTCTCTACACAAAAGGTGAAGTAAAACCAACTAGGTCCCAACAAGTTCTGCAATCCGACAAATGGCTAGTCAAATGAAAACCATGATGGCAAAGTGATGTGGTAATTCATGATAAACAAATATTACCCCTAGTTTTCCCATAGGTGGTTATAATTAAGATACAATGGCATAGGTCAATAATACTAATTTTCCCATAGGTGGTTATAATTAGTAGCAAGACTAGTGAAACACTAATTTTCTCATAGACAGATATAATTAAGCTCACATAAACAAACCTAATATAGGATGGAAAATGAAAGATACCTTGTCAGATCAATTGTCACACTACTTTCATAGAATATCATTGTAAACATGGATTGGATTGATTGTTGAAACTTGATCAAAATCCCTCCATGAAAAGATGTGGGAAGAACCAAATGAACCAAGATCAAAATAGGATTAGGTAAGATGACTAAAAAAAGGCTGTGGGATAAATAGGAATAGAATGATAGGATGTATAAAATGTTAAGAGGTTTTTCCCCCAAGTGATGGGGTGAATGGTAGGATATGCAACAATGGCAAAAGGATATGTAACAATGGTAATGGCATGGCAATGTGAAACGGTATGGTATATGTTATCATCATGGGTGTGGTTTTTTATTCTATAGTTCTTTTTTATGGGGAGATGCACATCTTAATCAATAAATGATACAAATAGAATACTCGATCATGTTAATTTTTATCCCACACCTCATCTGAATAACTACTCTATTAAGAACTAGTTGCAAATTTGATTGTCAAAAATGCTTTTGTGATCTTCTTTGGTTATTGATTTTGATTCCTTCAAGCATTGAGACAAGGTATATTTGTAGCCTCTACAAAGGAAAGTGTGACCATGGATGGTAAATAGGAAAAAATAATGGATGGTAGGCTTGATTGTTAAATAGAATGGTAGATGACAATGGAATATATAATGGTGGGGGAAACAAATGAAGATTAGGACTTTCAGTCACACGTAATGTTGTTGATGCCAAATTTGACATAATTTTGGTTTTGGTGGAGCCAAAGACTTGTTCTCTTGATAGGACCACTAAAAAAATTTGTTATTTGATCTTGGGAGTAACTACCATCTAATTAGGTTATAGATAGGAAGCTATTTTTATTTGATCTTTTATTTTATCTTCATCAAGTAGTGAAGAACTTTTATGCTTAGCTATTGGTTTTCCATTTAGGGAAGAACTTTTGTGATCACCATACCAATCCCATAAATTGTATTTCCCCATTTAGGGATACCCTAGCTAAAATTGGCACTTGAATATATTAATTTTAAATCATTTAACATTTTTTAGTGTTTTTAGGCCAAATTATACACTTTGGGTGGAAATTGGTCAAAAGCCTAATTAGAGGTTATCAGTGGCCATATTTAGGTGTCTATAATTTGCCCTTATTTGGGAAGGCATTGCAAGTTATAAGCATAGTAATGTCTTCTCAAAAAATGAAAAGGTCTTGTATGTCTACAACTACAACAATGATAAACTAACTATATTATGCCTCCTTAAGGGAACGATTGGCAAAAGTAGGTTGGAAAATGGTCCCTCAAAAAGAAAGAAGTGAAATAAGGGGGCCAAATAAAGTAAAGATGATGGGGTGAAAACATAATGATATTTAAAAATTAGTCAAAGTCATTAAGAATGCAAGTGGGACAATATACAATGGTTTGCCCAAAGGTGGTTATAAACATTGTACCCTAGTAGTGGCAATGTCGTATGATAACATAATGATTTTTCCAAAGGTAGTTATAATCATTAAGAAGATGGAGCTTCTCTAGTTAGGATAAACAAACAAAAGAATAGCATGCCTCTATATGAGCAAAGAAAGTAAAGTGGTGGCAACATAATGATCTGCCTAAAGGTGGTCATAATCATTGAGAAATGTGGAGGGACAGTGTGCAATGATTTACCCATAGGCAATTATAATCATTAGACCTTGATTATGGAAAACATGATAAACTTGATTGAGGACTATGATAACTCAACACAGAGGGTAATGATGAATTGGAACAACCTACTAGTAGAGAAATGATCATTTGAACTAATAAAGGTTGAAATTATTTCAGGGTTAATTACTCTATTTGGGATATGATTGGGATTGAATCGAGATATCAATGCTAAAGAGATGTCACCATTGCTAAATAAACTTTTTGAAGTTGAGGTTTGTTTTAGCACATGTCGGTAGGCATCACGGTATAACATCATGAGGACATGGCCAAAATATGCATAAGGATTGACTTTCATAATCTAATACTCAATAGAAAACAAAGCACCAATGATAGAAACCATGATGACAATGTAAACATATGAATATAGATGGATTTGAGTATAAGTGTGGGTAAAGAATCATCTAATGGACACACATAAAATGAATCAAAGCAATAGTGTTAAAAGCAAACAAATAGGCACACAAACAAAATAGCAAAGAAACACTCAAAAGAAACCATAAGAATAGCGCCCCTAGAAAATAGGTGATAACTTTAACAAATGAACAAAATGGGGGAAATAAAAGAAAATGAAGGAGGTGACCAAGTTGTCTCCATATGCACTAGGCAAGAGGACACTACCTACATAGTTCCATGGATATAATATCCAATAAAAAAAATCCAGGCCAAATGTAGTTCTCCCAAGGAATGGGAAGAATGTGATAACTAATGAAAACAAATAGAATGGATGTGAGAGAAGAAGAGGAATGGTCTTGAAAAATGGCAACTGCATGAGAGAAAAAGGCCAAAAAAGATGGGGAAACTAAATGGCAAGTCATTTGCTTGTAACTTAGTAAGGGTTCCCAAAATCCTTAAGGCAAAGAATTGGTCATTGTTTTTGTTCTTTTCTAATGATTTTTCAAATATTTTTGGAATAATTTTGGAGTATCTCAACTCAATCAATAATGATGAGACACTAAATGGTTGAAGCTCACAAAATGGTGAGAGTGTTCAAACTTAAGTTGCTCATAAAATGGTGAGAACGTGGCTTAAGTTGCTCACAAAATTTTGAGAGAGTGGCTTAGGTTACTCACAAAATAGTGAGAGCATGGCTTAGGTTGCTCACAAAATGGTGAGAGCATGGGGAAAAGGGTGAATGAGCTAACCTCAATAAGTATCGAGTGCTACTTATATAGTCTCAGAGTGAGACCTCAAGTCACTATAGTTTTGCCCTATAATGTAGGAATTCAACTAGTGTAGCAGTCAATTTAAATAAACTAGGCACAATTGGTAAAAAGGCATAGTATGACATAGGAAGTGTTAAGTTGATAATTCAAGGCTAAAAAAATAAATAAATGTTTCCCTAGTTTTCCCATAGGTAGTTATAACTAGGACACAATGGAATGAATCAATGGTACTAAGTTGCCTAAAGGTGGTTATAATTAGTTAGAAGACTGAGGAATTTGAATCTAGGAATTTGACTCAAGAGAGGATGGTTAGTATGGTGTTAGATCCAAAATGAAAACAAAAGGAAAGAAACACACTAACTAGCATGGCATCTCCAGGCCTAGACACTAGGGAGAGCTTAGTTAATAAATATGAATAAAACACACAGCTAAAATGCAAAATAAACCCTCTTTTACCATCCTTGGATGCTCCAAAATGCTTGTTGTAGTGGCTTGCTCAGTTTGTGCACATCAATTATCCATCAAAGGAAGCTTGGCTACCTCTGCTTCTCCTTGGCACATTGTGGATTTGGCTTGGCTTGGTTTGGAATCAATTTGGCATGGTAACACTAATTTCAATGGCTTCTTAAAGATATTTGTGCATTATAACTTTTCATAATCATGACTTTTGAAGATATTTGAGCATAATAACTTTGCACCAAAATAGCTTAGAAATGATGTGGTAAGGCCTCCTATTTATAAATTTTTGAGATTGATCAAAATCAACCTAACTATCCATCTCAAGATTGAGATGTGTGTCTAAAGATTAATCTAATTATGCAATTAAAATTGATAAATATGCTCATCAATATTTGGGATAGAGGAGCAATTAAGAGGCATGGATGGATTTGATGACACAAAGGAGGCATGAATCTTGATATTTATGGCATTTATGGCCTAGGAATGTCTTTCTAAGAAATAGGGTCACCTGATGATGCAGATATTCAATATTTATTTCCAAAACAAATTATTCAACAAGTTTCCATGGAATTCTTGATTAGGCCCCAATTTGGTTTAATTAGCTCTTAAGCATGTTTAAGTACTTTATGCACAAATTACCCAAATTGATTAGAATACCTTATTATTGGTCTTAAATTCAATTAGATTGGAATTAGAAGGCAATGTCAAATGCGTTGGATCCATTATCCCATTTAGGATGTTACCAACAACAAATAATGAAGGCACATGTCTTGTGTAAGAGTTTTGATAGGAAAGATCAATCTAGATAATATAGGTGCAAAATTGGCATTTTGACTAGGAATGATCTAATCAAAGTTAGTTGGCCCATAAATTAAATTGCCCCATTTTATGATACCTTGGCCAAAATTGGCATTTGAATATGTCAGTTTCACATCATTTAGCATGTTTTAGTGTTTTTAGACCAAATTGTACATTTTAGATGGAAATTGGTCAAAATATTGCTTGGGGGTTATCGATGGCTAGTTTTAGGTGTCTACAGTTTGCCCATATTTGGGAAGGCATTACAAGCTATAAGCATAGTAACATCTTCTCAAATAATGAAAAATGGCCTATATGCCAAAAAGAAGATGATGATTGAAGAATAAATCTCCAAATGATTTTGGGAAGAATATATTAATTTAGAATATCATAGAACTGTCGTAAGGAATCATCCTTTAGACTATATAGAAACAACTTAGTGATGATCTAATCATTAGACACATAGTCCAAACATGTTGCATGGAAAGATTATAGATGGTGATATGGGTCATCCTTACCATCATATAATGTAAGTTTTATCACCAAATATTTCACCCTATAGTGGGTTTTTCTATCCTACTCTAAGATTTGGGAAAAATTGTAATACCTCTAGGCCTATGGGTTACCTATGGTAGAGGTAGACCTCTAAGTTTAAGGGTAAGCTCTCTAGATTGATCCTTGAATGATTATCACCTACACTAATTATTTACTTGGATAAAAAGGGATAAAAGTGCCATGGAAAAAACCTACTCTACTGAGGTGATACATCAGAAATATATCCACTAGACTACCATACCATTGCACTAAGAAGAATGACTCATAACACTAGTCTTAAAATATTGAATTACTCTAACATTAGTATTTCAAACATGGAGGTGATATAAATTCAAATACTCAATGTGAGTGACCTAGAGGTCATATTACACTTAATAAGGATAAATTTACTAGCTACACTTCATGTGACATGTTAGAGAAAAGTCTACTTGCATCAAATATGAAAGGGTTGAGAGAAAGCGAAAATAAACATTAATCACTTGACCTTTCACTATACACCACTTCACACACTTAGACAAGATAGCTGGTGGACTCAAAACCAAATTTCATATCTTATTTCAAATGCAAATTATAATATCAAACTAACAAGGCTTCACCATACCAAGTGTAGAATTTATTACAAAAGCCAAAATGGCTTATATTTATAGAATTTATGAGAGGAGAGATAAGAAGTGGATCTCAAAGGTCAAAATGAAACATGTCAAGGCATTAAAAATAGTTACATTATAGAATAATTAAGTGGATAATAGAGGTTTAGAGGGCTCTTATGATTAGTTTCCACCTAAAGCATAAAAAAATCTAAAACTGGTGTAGAGATCCTTCAATTATCTTATTAAAACTACCTTTATGATTAGGAATCTTTTGATTACTCAAAATTGGACTAGGGATATTTGACACATGTAGAATATCTTAGGGGGGTTGGAATCATGCCATGACAATCACCATATGCATCCCTAATTGCTAGCCATTTTATAAACACTTGTACTCATCATCTGTAGTCATTCATTATCCCTCTTGGCCTCATTCCACATTTATCAACCTTAAATTGCATAATAAAATCTATAGAAGAGGTGTTAGGACACTTTTCTAAGACCCATCTTGCTTCCACTCCATGAATTAGACCTTAAAAGGATCCCTAATTAGACTTATCATCTTCTCACTTGGTAGTCACTCTTCATTTTCACTATCTATCTAAGACTGACTGAGATGAATGAGTCAACAAAAGTGTTTATATTCTTTTATATAGAGATATATGGACATAAGTAGTTATAAAAATTCCCATTTGACCTCCCCAAATGAATCTTACCTATTTATTCTTCTATATACCCATAAAATAATCAAATCTTTGTGAAAAACCCTTTTTCAAGCTTGTCCATACAAGTAGGGTATAGAACAACTAGATGGGAAGGATCATGGGAGAGTATTAAACAATTATAGAACAATTTTTAGGCCAAACTATCCCCTTTGAGTAAATCTCCATCATTTTCTTCTCTACCAGGTCAAAGATAGGGTCTTAGGAGGGTTTTAGCAAGTTTTGGTTCTTAGTGATAGTTCATAAGATTTAAATGTTAAAAACTCAAAAACAATTCACTAATAATTATTTATGGACCTCCTTTAACCATTCCTATATCTTTATGGCACCATGCTTGGTGTCTATATAGGTGTGAGCTCTTGAAGATAGCCTATCAAGCTTTAGAATGCATTCTGCATACCTCTATGATGGAAATGGGTCAAAATTACCAACCTAAGTTATTCCTCTACAAAGAAATGGTTAAAAATCATCCTATATCTCCATTTTAAGGTCATAAAATGTATGGCAAGGTTCATCTTAGTGCTATAAATTAAGTTGAAGCTCATTAGGGCTTAGGCCTAGTCTTAGGCCTAATAGGCCTGACTGTGTTTCATGGCCTAAATCCACCTCCAAGTGGTTTATAAATACTATGAGTGTTGAATCACACTTTTTCACCTTGTATTAAACTCATCACATCTTTATCTAGCACTTCAAGACTTCCCAATACACCCTCTTACCCTCTTCTCACCAAGTCTGCAATCTAAACTTCGTGGGAGTGTCTTCTGTCTGAGACAAAACATAAGGCATATAAAATATTTTATAATACTTTTATAATATATATTAGGTATTATAGGTGATTTTTTCCAAGTTACAAGGCTTGGTGGCCTCTGCAAATCCCTAAACATCACAAACCCTTAAACTGGTTTTCAATATTGTGAATTATCTACAAGGTTTTTGAAACCTCAGGTCTATGACTGTAGGTTGGTGTTAATTATTATTGAGATCATTTTCAACGTTTCCTAACCATTGTTATATTATTCTTATCATGATAAATATATCATACATATCTTCCATCCTCCAACTTTCACCTTTCATAAACCTGCACTAGTCCATAGACTATGTGTAAACTATAGGTGGCAATTTTGGGAGAAACAAGAACTATTATAGGTGATGAATACTATCACATCACTATATCATGACTCTTTTTACTTCTCCTTATCTCCTTAGGTAATTTCCAACTTGCATGAATAACCATTTTTGTAAGGTTTACTCTTTGTTTCTCACCATCTACATTGTGGTCTACATACTGATTGTACGATGTTCCCTTTGAGAAACCATGGGGTCCTTGTAGGTGCTCACCTATATCAAAACATTTTACATAAAATTATATAATTTATCCTTATAAATAATTTCATCTATCACCAAATAAGGTCACTTTTTCTACATCCCATATTTCCATGTTTCACATTATGTTGTAAGGCCATTTAGGCTTCAAGAGATGTAGATTTCGTTGAATGTCTACAATAGAAACTTGTTAAAAATGGAAACTTATTTACATTGTCTTATAATGAACAAACAATCACTCTCTCATGTCAAGACATTTCCCTTATGCTTTGGATATAATATAGAAACCACTAGACTAGTTCATACTTCAAGATACTCCATAAAGAGGTAATTTTTGTTATGAGTAAATACCTTATTCAAAGAGAATAAGGTAATATGTCTCTCTGGCAACTTTTATTACTTATGAAAGTGGTTTTAGGTCTGTATGCATATGATAGTCTCACCATGATGCTTCTTTATCCTCCTATACCTATGTGAATATCTCAAGTGAACTCAAACCTTCATATCATCATCTTTATGCCTCCATGAGTTATACTCAGGCCCCTATTAGAGTTACATGTAGGTGTCACTATAAGGTGTAAGGTAGTGTGTGGTAAATTGGTTCTACAACCAATCTTATAACTCTTTGAATATTCCAAACTGATTCTTCACCCTTTGAGACTTATCATCACTTTGAAAGATCTATGTGTCATGGACATAACTATTTAAGGGCTTAGTTCACTTGGTTGTATATGACAATTGCAAGGAAACCTAACTATGTGAAACTTATAGAACTTTCACTTCACCAAGTGTTACTATTTGAGACTCATCCTAAAAAATAAAAGACTAATTATTATTCTTAGAGAGGTTGATACAACATGTTACCTTTATTTTGAAACCACTACAAGAAAGAGAACCCTCTGCTACTGATGAAACTTGTCTACAGACTATGATGTAGTTTCTAACTAGTAGAATGATAAAGATAATGTTAACTCCTTCACACCACACATACACACCAAATAAATAACCATGTGAGAATAAATTTCATGACATCTTAGAACATGTGCAACACCTAGTTTTCATATAATTATGCAAACAAAGAGAAAACTTGAAGGGTATGGGAATGAGTAGGCAAAAAAGAATCACTAGCACTCTAAGCAATGGTTCATAGAGAAAAATAAACCAATCCTAGAACACTAATAATTTATTTTAGGTAGACAAAGAGTATTTTCATCTTTCAAGTGTACTTTCTTTAACTCACCTCATCCTGGCTATAGCATGCAAAGATCGGTTGACTATTCTTGCTTGCCTAAGAGAGAGACCAAGAAGATATGATGGTTTTGATCAATTTCAAGTATTTAAAATCTCATCAAGCATTGAAATGTGTTTTTGGATATGAAGGGATGTTTCTAAATCCACCACATGTGCCAAACTATGGTACAATCCAAATAACCTTCAAAAACTCCTCTTTTTCCAAGAAATCTTATTTTAAACATTTAAACCTATAAAATTCAGTTACAAAACTAAAAAATAACAATTTTTGACATCATACATGTTTAATAACACCTTGACACACTTCTATTCCCATGGGAATCATACAATTCTATTAAATGACTCAAAAGAACTTAGAATGACTTAGGGCAAACTAAGATAAAGGTGGCAAAGATGAAAATAAATGTTTGACCTTATTAGAGACCATGGTACACATTTTACACCCTATGGGACCCTATTATAAGTTTTAAACTATAGAGAGTTGACCTAATTTGACTTTTGGTCAAATTAGTCAACTTTCTTGGCAATTTCCTAGGGGTGATAAGTTAGCTATGCAAAAGACCAATATCATTTTCCTATCCATTAGGATATGGAGTCACCTATACACAAATTTGACACTGAATTACCTCTAAAATAACACCAAACACACACCAAACAATAATAAATAGACACATAAGACAAGAAACTAAGCAAACACACTTGTGTTCTTAAGAACACTTATGGAAGACACACAAAACTCAAACAAACTAAATTAAACACAAACTAACCTAAATGAATCTCTTCCTCTTGGATCAAAGGGGAAACTTGAAATATTTCTTATTACATGAAATTAAGGAGTACATGAAGCATGTTTCCATTTTTACCTTGTCATTGATGCCTCCATATCCTTCACGATATTTATCAATCTCCTTGGCATAATCCTCAATGTAATTAAGGCAGCTATAAATAGATCACCTATTAAGGTGCACTCATCTTGCACTTCAACAACATCAACCTCATGAGACTCCTTAGTTACAACTTCTAATGGTGATTCACCCAAACTTATCTCCTTGATTTCCATGGTACTTTGAGAGAGGTTAGATTGTCCACCAATTGTAAGCTCATTAAGGAGATTTGTATAGAGTCCATCCAATCTTGATCATTTTCCTCCATGGAAACCTCTTTCTCTATCTATTTATGCACCTGGACCTCAACTTTGTAAAGTTATTTGAGTTATTGGAAGAGCCTCATGTGTTTCTACCAATCATCCTTGCTCGCTTCCTTTTTTGAGAACCACCACTTCTTCAACTTTATCTTATTATACCTTAAGCACTTGATCAAATTCAAAGTTGATTGCAACTTCAATAGGTTATGATGGCATAAGGTCATCTTTTTAGAGCACAAAACCAAGAGGTAAGGCAAATTCAAGAGTGTCTTGAATTGAAACAAACTCCTTATTAGTTGCAAGCTCATTAACTTCCACTTTAACAAACCTCATACTTTGGGAGTTATCATGTTATACTTCAAAAGACAAAACATTTTAAACAACATATCTAACTAGGATATCAGGAGGTATAGCTCATTTCTATTTCTCATAAACATGAACTAACTCATCAGATATGGATTCCTTATCAAACACCTCTTTTTTAATGCCTTGACTAAGTTCTTTATGGATAGCTGCAACATGTCCTTCAACATCTTTTTCTACACTCAAGAAGACTGACTTACACTTGCCCTCACCAAGGGGAGTTCCTATGGTGATCTCTTCTTCATAATCACTTGAATTATCTTCTTGATTAGCTGCAAACTGAGCTTGGTCTTCTTTTATTACCTCCCATAATATGGGTTCTCATTCAAGAAGGGATGAGGTGATAGGGTGATGATTGAGTTCATGCATTGGAGAGGGAGTATGAGGTGTAATAGAGGGATCATTAATGGGATTGAGAATGGATGTTTATTGAATGAACTCATGGGGAGATGACAAATTGGGTTGAACAATAGGAAATACACCTTCTTCAACAAGAGTTTCACTTTGCTCATAACCTTATTAAAGTTCTTTAATGGTTGTAGGCTCATTTTCAAACTCTTTATTTTCCCACATTCTTAGTCTATCTATTGAGCATTAGACACAACATTTTTCCAAGTACATTTACAGATTGATATTATTCTAGTTTTAATTTTCAACTTCATTCCACCCATCCATCAACTTTTGAACAAAATCTATTAACCACTCCATGAGATAGTTAGGGAGCACATCAAACCTTCATACCATGTTCTCATCTTTTCTTCACTATCTAATAGACTTGGTATGAGTGCCAATAAGGATTTGGTATGAAATGGTATTGGATTAGGAGGATAAGGGTAATAGTGGGGATTGTGATGAGCTTTAATTTGTTGAATTATGAATTCATATTTTGCTTTGAAATATCTTGCTTTACAATCAATGGGATCATTATATTCCTCATGACAAGACTGGTAAGAATCATCTTGAGATTGATATGCATCATGATAAGGTTGATGGGAGGCATATTGGGGTTGATAGGAAGGCACTTATTGATAATATTTTTGATATTCTTCCTCATAAGTTTATTCATAAGGCTACTCATCAACATGATGTTCATATGGAGGAATAGGATTATTATAGGGTTGATATGACTTGTAGGACTGATAGAAACTTTGATAGGGCTATTGAGGGGAATAACATGGGTCATAACAGGGTTAATAAGGAGATGTATAGTAAGGATTCTCATCATAGCCATCTATATCAACTTCATGAGTCAAGTAAAAACAAGACTTGATGAAAATCTTCAATAATAGATACATGTGCTACTTACAACCAAAATATTTCATTTAGAATCACCATTAGTACTTACTTGAATGCTTCTAAAAGCTGATAATAGGAAAGACACACACATAATCTTTCCACTCTTTTGGACCTTTGTCCAATCGGGCATACTATAACTATTATCACCAAATCTTGCACCCTAGATTTGGTTGTTTAAGCCTAATCTAATATTTGGGTAACATTGAAATACCTCTAGGCTTGTGGATTGCCTATGGTAGAGGTAAACCTCTAGGTTTAAGGGCTAGCTCCTTAGATTAATACTTGAATGCTTATCACCTAAACTAACTATTTTTTCAAATGAAAATGGATAGAAGTGACATGAAAATAACCTAATCTACTGAGGTGATACACTAGAAAGATCTCCACTAGACTACCATACCATTGCACTAAGAAGCATGACTCACAACACTAGTCCTAAAATCTTGAATTGCTCTAACATTAGTATTTTAAAATGGAGGTGATATGCATTTAACTACTCAATGTGAGTGAACCAAAGGTCAGATTTCACTTAATAATGATAAATGCACTAGTTACACTTCATGTGACCTATTAGAGAGAGGGCTACTTGCATAAAACATGAAAGGGTTGAGAAAAAGTAAGGATAGACATTAATCACTTGACCTTTCATTATACACCACTTCACACACTTAGAAAAGATAGCTTGTGGACTCAAAACCAAATTTCATATATTATTTCAAAGGCAAATTATAATATCAAACCAGTAGGGCTTCACCATACTAGGTGTGGAATTGATTACAAAATCCAAATTGACTTGTATTTATAGAATGTGTGAGAGGAGAGAGAGAAGAAGTGTAGCTCAAAGGTCACAATACCACATGTCAAAGCCTAAAAAATAGTTACATTTTATATTAATTAAGTGTATAATAGAGGTCTAGATGTCTCCTGGGATAAGTGTCCACCTGAGGCATAAAAACTCCTCAAACTAGTATAAAGAGCCTTCAGCTATCTTCTTCAAATTGCCTTTATGAATAGGCATATTTTGACTACTCAAATTTGGATTAGGGAGATTTGATAGATGTGCATTGTCTTATGGGGGTTGGAAACATGCCATGATAGTCACCATATGCATCCCTAATTTTTATCCATATTTTGGACACTTGTACTCACCATCTATAGTCATTCATTATCCCTCTTGGTCTAATTCTTCACATTTGTCACCCAAGTGGGGTTCAATTACACAATAAAATCCATGTAATATTTGTTATGACACCTATATAATACCCCTCTTCCTTTCACTCCATGAATTAGACCTTAAAAGGATCCCTAGTTGGACTTATCATCTTCTCACTTAGTAGTCACTCTTTATTTTCACTATATGTCTAAAACTGCTTGAGATGAATGAGTCAACAGAAGAATTTATATGATTTTATGTGGAGAGACATAAAAATATGGATTTATATAAAAATCCCACTTGACCTCCCTAAATGATTCTTACCTATTAATGTTATTCCTCTACCTGTAAAACAATCAAATCTTTACAAAAAACCATGGTTAGGCTTGTCTGTATAAGTAGGGTATATACCAACTATATGGGAAGGAGAATGAGAGAGAATTAAACAAGTATATAAAAAAAATTAGGCCAAACTATCCCCTCTAAGTGCATCTCCATCAGTTTCTTCTCCATTGGGCCAAAGATAAGGTTTTAGAAGGGTTTTAGCAAGTTTTGGTTCTTATTGATAGTTCATAAAATCCAGACATTCAAACCTCAAAAAAATTTCATTAAGAAAAATATAGGGACCTCCTTCAACAATGCCTATCTCCTTGGGTCACAATTATTGGTATATGTACATGTGTGAGCTCTTCAAGATAGCATATCAAGCTTTAAAATGCATTTTTCATACCCCTATGATAGAAATGGGTCAAAATGACCAACTTGAGTTATTTATCTACAAAAAAATGGTTCAAAACCATCATATATCTCCCCTTTAATGTCATAAAATGTATGGGAAGGTTCATCTTGGTGATAGATATGAGTTGAGCCTCATTGGGGCTTTGACCTAGTCTTAGGCCTAAAAGGCCTGACTATGTGCCATTGCCTAAATCCACCTTTGAGTGGTTTCTCAAGACTGTTAGTTTTTATTCACACTTTTTCACCTTTACTTAAAATCATCACACCTTTAACCAATTATCCAAGACTTCCCAACACACCCTATTACCCTCGTCTCACTAAGTCTATAGTCTAGACTGCTTGGGAGTGCCCTCTATTTGAGACTAAACTAAAGGCATCTCCCCTATTTTCCTAGCTTTTCTAAGAATTTTAGAAGATATATTATGTCCTATATGTTAACTATTCCAATTTATAAGGATTCATGGCCTCTAAAAATCCCTAAACATCGCAAACCCTTTAACTAGTTTTTAATAATGTCAACTATTTGCAAGGTTTTAGAAACCTCAAGTTTGTGATTATGGGTTGGTGTTAATTCTTATTAAGATGATTTATAATGTGTCTTAACCAATATGATATTGGTATTATCATGATCAATATATCATACATCTCTTCCATCCTCCAACTTGCACCTTTCACTAACCTGCACTAGTCTATGGACTGTGTGTAAACTGTAGGTGGAAGTTTTGGGAGAAAAAACCATTTTTGTAGGTGTTGATTCCTATCAAATCATTTTATCTTGAATATTTTTATTGCTCCTTGTCTCATTAGGTCATTTAAAACTTTAATTAACAACCATGTTTATAGGGTTTACTCCTTGTTTCTCACCATCAACATTGTGGTCTGCATATTGATTGTAGGGTGCTCCCTTTGAGAAACCATGGGGTTCCTATAGGTGCTCACCTATATCAAAAACTTTTACATAAAATTATATAATTATTCCTTTTCAATATTATCATATATCATATAATTATTTCACTTTATCTATAGGCCATATTTCCATGTGTCACATTATGTTGTAAGGTTATTTAGGCTTCATGAGTTGTAGATTTTGTTGAATGTCTACAATAGAAACTTGCTATAAATGGGAACTTATTTACACTATATTCTAATGATAAAAAAATCACTCTCTCATGTCAATACATTTCCCTTATTCTTGGGATACAATATGTAAACCATTATACTAGTCCATACTTCAAGATACTCTTCCAAAAGGTGACTTTTGTTATGAGCAAATACCTTATTCAGAGAGATTAAGGTAGTATGTTTCTCTAGCAAATTTTCTTAGCCTATGAAAGTGGTTTTAGGTATGTATGCATATTATAGTCTCACCATGATGATTCTCTATCCTCCTAGACCTATTTTAACGTCTTAGGTGAGATCAAACCTTCATCTCATCATCTTTATGCCTTTATGAGTTGAACGCAGACCCCTACGAGAGTTGCCTATAGGTGTCACTGTAGGGTATAAGGTAGTGTGTGTTAAATTGGTTATACAACCAATCTTATACCTCTTTAAATATTCCAAACTTATTTTTAACCCTTTTATATTTCTCATCACCTTGAAATATGTGTGTCATTGACATAATTGCTCAATGGCTTAGTTCACATCTGACTATGTGCAACTTTTAGACTTTTCACTTCACCAAGTGTTACTATTTAAGACTCATCCTCCACAATAAAATACTGATTATTATTATTATATAGGTTGACACAACATGTTACCTTTTTTTTTAAACCACTATAGGAAAGAGAACCCTCTATAACTGATGAAACTTATCTTTTGACTATGATGTAGTTTCCAACTAGTAGAATGATAAAGATAATGTCAACTCCTTCACACCAAACATGCATACCAAAAATATAACCATTTTAGAATACATTTCATGACGTTACAGAACATGTGCAACACCTAATTTTCACAAAACTATTTAAACAAAGAGAAAACTTAAAGGTTATGGAAATGAGTAGGTAGAAAAGAATCACTATTACTCTAAGCATTGGTTCATAGAGAACAAACAACCAATATCCGAACTCTGACCATGGATTTGTATTATAAAATATTATTTTCATCCCTTAAGTTTAATTTTTCTTACTCACCTCCTCTTAGTCATACCATGTAAAGACCGATTGACTATTTCTACTTGCCTAGGCGAGAGATAGAGAAGATAGGATGGTTTTGATAAATTTTAGGTCTTTCAAAGCTTATAAAACATGGAAATGAGTTGTGGGAAGTTTAAGGTATGTTTTTTAAGCCACCACATGTGCCAAAATATTTTATATTCTATACAACCTTCAAAAACTCCTCTTTTTACAAGAGAACTTATTTTCAACATTTAAACCTACCAAATTTAGTTACAGAACTAACAACTGACACTTTTTGACATCATAAATATTTAGTAACACTTTTACAGACTTTTATTCTCATGGGAATGATATGATTCTATTAAATGACTCAAAATAACTTATAATTAATTAGGAAAAACTAAGATAAAGGTCACAAATATGAAAACACATGTTTAACCTTATTAGAGACCATGGTACACACTTTACACCCTAGGAGACCCTATGACAAGTTTTCAACTATAATGGGCTGACCTAATTTGACTTGTGATCAAATTATTCAATATTAATCTTAAGTTTCATGAATCCATATGGAAAAATAATTGTCGTTATGTGATGTACCAAAGGTGTATGTAAAAGAACATGAGAATCCAAGGCATGTGATGGCCTAGTAGCTTCTTTCTCAAGATGTAACACCTTAGCCTACAAAGAATGAATCTCATACATAAGGGATTGTACATATAGAGAGAAAGAGTTATCGAAAGGAGGTTTATCTTCCATTAAAGGTTGTTGAGTTAAAATTGGTTGTTGTACAAGTTGACTTGGCCCCAAAGTAGGTGTAATAATGTTATTATCTAGGGGAGTAGAAGATTAACCATTATTTGATTATTAAAGTTCTTCATGGATAATATTAATGATATCATATTTCATATTATAATGTTTGGAAATGAAATCTTGCATTTATCTCTTATCAATTTCATCAAATTGATTATTGAATTCTGCCATTCTAGGTTGGGGAGTAAGAAAACAAACAATTGTATATTTTTAACCTTTAAATAAATTTAATCTATGAAAGATTGCAAGAATTAAGTGTTGAAATAAATATGATATTTTATAACTAATGTCTAATCATAGAAAACAAAAGGATAAAAACCCTAAGAGAATATAAGGTTAGGGTTTTAGTAGTATTCAAAGTATGTCGGGTTCACCAAAGGTTTTAACTTTTTAGGACTTAGTGAATCTAAATCCTAGGATGTTAAAGGTATGAGTATAGTAAATCAAGGTATAAATATGTAATAAATAAAGCCAATGATTTATCATATAAATGACATAATTTTACATTTCTAAAAATAGCAATAAATAATGTAAACAAGTACTTAGCTTGAAAAAGATTGAAACAGGAGATCTAGAGAATGTAAACTAAGATAGAGGCTGATCTAAGTATCACAGATAGGATCTAGGTGTCAAAACCCTCCCTAGATAGTAGTGCCATAATTATATAGTATCACCATGTGGTGCTAGTGTCCCTATTTTGGTGGTAGTGTCCTCTATGTATAACTATTCTAAGCTTTAAGGTACACCTATGTATGGGTTTATCAACCTTGTTCCTATATACATGAGTTCTAAATCTATATAGATGACTTTTTTTAACTAGTTTTATGTGTAAACCTTAATCTTCCATGTTCTTAGGTAATCTAATTGACACAAGTAGTAAAGTATGATTTTTTTTAGTAGGTTGGACATCCTCAACACCTCTTTATGATGAGAATTGCCTACATACCAATACTTCTAAGAGGGGTTAGATCTGATGTAGTTATCCCCACCTAAGTGCTAGTGTAAGTGTAAGTGAAGCTAGTATGAATGTTGTATTGAGTGCTTTGAATATTCTTGAGATATAAAACTTGAGTAACTTGAGCTTAGGAATGTTGTAGATGGTTGTATGCAGAAGTAGGGCAAAATAGGGATGTATAACTTTAATTGTGCATAATTTATTCAAAGTTTGTTTATGTAATTTGCATCTGATTTCCATCTAGTGGTTAGATGGATAAAATTTATGTATATATATCATTATGGTGCTTATGGGAGTCTTAAAAGAGGTATAGGATGAACCTAGGTGGTCTTTGATTTGAAAAGATATATGTTGGTAGAAAAAAGAGGGAAAAAGATAATAGTGCCAAAACTGGGATATTAGTGTCATGGGGCACTACTTCCTTATTATGGTGCTAGTGTCCAAATGGCATAAATTGAGGAAATAAGGGCTAGGATGTCAAAAATAGGGTCTAATACTGTTTTAGGGATGTTTAGGGATGCCTATGGCCCACATAAAGGCTAGATTACTGTGAAAATAGGCCTTAAGCTAGGTCTAGGGCTAAGCTAGGGATGGGTGGTCTCAAGTACTATTATTAGCTCTCAAGTGTAATTTTTAGGTGATTAAAATTATCAAAAGCTAAGTCATATGGTATATTCATATGATTAATATTGTCACATGAAATCCTTGCCTATCCTTTTCCTACTAGATTTGTAGCTCTTATATTTGGATTATTCAATGTTAAGGTGATCATTATCACCATGTCAAGTATTTATTTACTTTGTGTCTTGAATTTGTGCATAATGATAAAATGTTCATGAAACTTTTTCCTATAATCCTTAATTATTATGCTCTTTATTAGTTTTACACTTTAGTATCTAGATACATACAATCTTGAATTCCTAGGATGATAGTTTCCTAGCTCACTTTTAGATCATCATTAGCATGAAGGTCATATTTTCAAAGATTTCCCAGCATAAAAAATAACCTAATGATAATTTTAGAGAATTATATGTTTAGATTAAAAACCATGTTTACCAAGTTGACTCACCAAATACATGATAGTGAATTGCAGAGTATAGCCTCTCATAATTTACTCCAACCCATTAAAGAAAAAGTGTTCTTCATATCTTGCCAATATTTTGATGAATACACACACATAAGTAGACACATATTTTTTGTTAAGGTTTTAAATTATTTTTTATTTTGTGATCTAAATGAGCTAAAACTTGGATAATTCATATTTCTTAAGATATATCATAAATTACAGAGATATAAATGTAAAAGTGAATTGAAATTAAGCTTAATATTTATAGAAATGATAAGAGGATATGGTGCTTATCTTTCTCATTATTATTTTTTGATCTTTACATGTGTAAAACAAATTGAAATGCCTTGAAATGAAAATATGGCTGCTTAACTCATAAGATTGGCTATTTGATTATATTACAGCACCATTGCTAATGCTTGAATGTCTACAGCAACTAGATATTTCTATTGACTATCAAATATAGCATATATGTTTTTACTTGTTTGTTCTACCATATAACATTTCATCTTCTTGTCAAGATGTTTTCTTTGTAATTTTACATGTTCATTCCTATGTGTTGATTTAGATTTGCCTTCCTTCACCTAGAAAATTAGCTCCACTTTATACACTTTTTTTGGCCTATAAAAGGGGTTATAAAGATGGGGTTGATAGCCCCAACCACACCCCACTTAGTTGTTGAGCATTACCTACATTCCAATACATTTAAGAGGGTTCAAATTTCATGTAATTCTTATACCAATGTGTATGTGTGCTTAATAGCAATATGATAGAATTTATGCAAATTATATGGCTTTTGAAATGTTATAATATCCAATTTTGTCCTTAAATTAGGTGTTCAGACTTGGCTTAGGTACTATTCATTTGAGGAATTTTTAGATTTGTATGCTTTAGTATAGTGCCTCAAGTATTTGAAAATAGATCTCTCAATGTGAAATTATTTTTCCAAGTGATCTCTAAGTGAGAGATAAATATCAATATCTTAATGTTTGATGCATAAAACTAGATTATTCTTTGGGTAATTACCTCCATAGTTGGCATGTGAAACATGTGATCCAATTAAATGGAATGGTTTAAATTTGAATAATATCCATTTAGATACCTATGAAACTACCTACAAAGGTGGACATTATTGGTAACTAACATCATTTTATTATTGTCGACACTATCTATGATGGGAAAAATAATGATCTATAATATGACGATGGTCTGCTTAGGATTATAGACTATAGGCATAGACTAAGGAGATCTTGTATATGAATGATGTAAAATTTGGAAGGCCAAGTCTAAATATAGGTGAATAAATAGGAGTAAAGGTGTGAATGAGTCATACGTGAATACAAAATTCATGTATATCAAAGATATATCAAAACTAAAATTGTCAAGAATCTAATACCAAATTTATGTGTCTAAAATAGCTCAATTTTAATCTAGTATTGAAAATTCTAGATTAAAAGGATCTATTTGAAATTTTGGTACTTGACTATAATTGCATTAGGTATTTTTAGGTATGCCTTGAATATCCATCTTGATCCATGTAAAACATACAATGAAACATGCATAAATTAATGTCCACTCATGATATAAAATATGAAACAACCTAGATCATTAAAATAAATGAAATTAAAAATATAAAGGAACAAATACACATGTGGTTATGCAAACCAAGTTGCCCTTTGAAGTCATTGAAGAATGGGATGATTATGCCCCAAGGAGATTCCAATTTTAAAACCATGTGTTGAGAATAATATGCCTCAATTGACATTGGAGATTGAGAAGTGATAGCAATTTGCATCATAAAACTTGAACTACATTAATCAAAATATCATCATAGTTATTTTGGAGGAACCTCATACTAGGTTCATATGAAAATGGTAAAACCCTACATCAGTTTCATATGTGAATCCAAAAATTACAATTCAACCAATGAAAATAGATTCTATATTCAAAGTGATCAAGTATTTACCTTTGTTACATCATACAAAATAGAAAATTGCATGCATGAACAACATCCATGACCCAAAATATAATCCATATATACCTCCATGTGATATATATTGTCATATATTTATGTCACTCTATCTAATCTAATAATCTGACCTAATCTAATAATATAACCCATATAATTTGATAATCATGTTCAATCTAACCCATGTAATATGTCTCATTGTGTCATATAATCTATCATATTTTCCAATAAAATGCTTAATTATGCTTTGCATAAGTGTCATTCTGTCAATCTATCCTAATTTGACTCATGATATGTTCCAATTATGTTTATAATATATCCCAATTTACTATTTTTTTAATGTTAAATGTTGTAACATTATAAGGTTATACCATTATGATTATACATAATACCAAATTCCATTCCCATTTTCTCCATGTAGTTGTAATTCTAGCCAAGAAATTTGTTTTTTAGTTTGTTAAGTACCATTGGTTGTTTTTATTTAAGTATTGATGATAATAAGTGTTTGCGATGAATCACTTTTCCTTCCTTCTAAGCCTCCAAACTGTATTTTGAGTTGCATTTCAGCCAAAGTCTCCAAATATATTAAATGGTACTTATAAAGTTAGGTTCATTTCTATGCTCATAAAATTATTATTTTGATGGATTAATAATTGTGTTATTATTTTTTTCGTAAGTGAGCCAATGGTTGGAGTTTGAGAGAATAAGCAATATTTTATACATATTTCAATTACATTGTAGCAGCCCCAGGGAACATAATTTTTTTGTAAATTTAATTATCTATAACTGAAATAAATATAGAGTTATGATTAGGTTTGTAAAACAAATATGATTTCCATGTGAGTTATGGATTTATGTACAATTGTTAGTGGTGAATTACAATCATTTTTTTTTGTAGATGCAATGTGAAATTTTAAACACACAAAACTATTAAATCATCTATATATTTCCTATAGTGTTTCTATCCTTTACTATGAATTATATGGGCAATGTTGAATAACAAAACTTTTTAGACCTTTTGAACTGGACATATTATGTAATAAAATTATAAAACTTAATCATTCACTAAGTTAAGTTGATTATGGATGACTTTGGAATGAATTCATATTTCTAAAGTGACTCCTAGTCCTCATGGCTATTACTATAAATGATAGACAAGGGCCATATACATGGTTTTTAGGTACACCTATATGTACCAAAGAAAATGTGTGTAACAAACAAAATATGAACCAAAACAAGCAATTTAATTGAAAAAATAATAATCTAAATATTATATTAATTAATATTATTATTGTTTCATATATTTATTTATTATTTTAAATTAATAATTAAATAGCATAGTAAGTAAGATAAATCTATGTAAAAGACGTCGAGAAATATCCTTTCAAGATACCCCATTGCATTTATTCAAAAAACCAAAATTGTTATATCCTGACTTCTCACTAAGCTGATTTTCTTAATTATCTATGGATTATTATGGTTGTTAAAATTGATTTGTTATTTTTTAACTAAATTTTAAGTCATATGTCGTTATGGGACAGTTGTATGTTACTTGGATTTCATGATTTCATTACTATGAGTTGGCTATATTGTGAATTATATACATAATGATTATGTTATATTTATTGTTACAACATTATTTTATGATATATATCATGATGTATTAGACTAACTACCTTTTTATCATGATTTGGATGCAAGAGAGGTCATCCTTTAGAGCATGATGGGAGAGCATCATTGGATAGGGTGACATAGAAGGAGATGGTGAAGGATGACAGTGGAAATGCTAAGACCCATGCACACACCACATTAAATTTTATATGTATATGCATTACATGTTTGGATCGTTAGAGTTGGTATGTTTTTAAAGTTAATTACAGTTAAACATTAGATTTTGCATGTTATAAATTTTAGTACTTAGATATGGGATAAATAATGTATGTGATTGCATTTTATTTTACGTAGACTTAATGCTTAATGTTATCGTATAATTATATAACATTACTTTACTAATATTTGTTTATGATTACAGGAATGTAAATCTAGTAGATGATATCTAATTACTATTATATATACACTAACAAAATGTCTTAGTAATGTGTTAAGAATTGTAAACTTATTATTATTGATATTTGATATTTTCAAGATACGCCAAGCTATTAAAAATAATCAAAGACATATTTAGCCTATATAAACCAGTAATAACACAAATGATTATATTGTTATGATTGAAATAAATAATTCTCTTCTATTATTTTGAAGTAAGAAGATAATTGACATGTGTTAGTCTTATTACCATGAAAATAAAGGAGATAATTACATTTATTATTTATTGAAGAAGGTTGAATTATCCTAAATACTATCCTAAGATCTACGCCTAATCTTGTTGTCATGCATGGACTACATTCAAGTGGAAGTAATACTTATCATTGTTAATAATGTTTTAAGTGGACTTTTAAGAGTGAAATACTCAAACTTGTAATGTAAAAGTAACATGCATAATTTTGAAATGAATATATTATTGATTAAATAAAAAGAGAAATTTTTGAATTAGGAATTTCTTAAGCATGTTTAATGGCAGTCAACTAATTTTAAGTCATTGTTAAAAATGAAAAAGCACGGAGTTGCATGGTCACTGTGAGTTGGGAGAATTTTCATGCAAGGCTCGATGTGTGAGTTGAAGAGAATAAGAGGTGAGATGAGAGGATAATAGGGGATGGTGAATAAGAGAAGAAAAAGTACAAAGCAAGGAGGAAGAAGATTACAAGTTCATCTTGACTCAAATTTGAAATCGACTGACTAGGTTGGTGAAGTAATCATTTCATATGCTTGTAGATTTATTGTTTATGGTTTGAATTCATAAGGTTTAAAAATGTATGAAATTTTGAAATAGAACACAGGATTAGTCATGTGGATGGCTTGGCCATCCACAAAACTAATCCAAAATACTTTCTAAATCCCTAAGACCTCAAACTGATATGTTTTTAGGTGTTGAGCCATTAGGGTATAAAGGGTTAAATTTCATAAATATAATATGCCCTAGTTGAATAAAAATCCTAGGTAGATGTTTATTTTAGCATACATATATATATAACTGATATTTAAATCTTTTGGGAACAGGTTATTTCTTTATTTTTGAGTTTTATAAATATATATATATATATAACTTATGTATAAGGATATACATAGATCCATAATGTTTTTATACTAAGTAGGTCTGAGTTAAAATGATTTTTAAAGGATATATATATATATATAACTTATGTATAGCGATATAGACAGATCCATAATGTTTTTATACTAATTAGGTCTGAGTTAAAATGATTTTTAAAAGATATATATATATATATATATATATATATATATAAAACTTATGTATATGGATATACATAGATCCATAATGTTTTTATACTAAATAGGTCTGAGTTAAAATGATTTTTAAAGGATTAAATATATAATTTTAACTATTATTGATACATTTTATTAATTATTTATGAATTCAATGAATACCCAATTGACTTGATAAAGGCTATGTAAAATTTGATAGGTAAAAACTGTGAGCATAATTTAGTATATTTATGTATACAATGGGTTTGGGTATTTAGGAAAATAATATAGTCGTAAGGTGTATTATATACATATATATTCATATATGACCTACATGTGTACATAAATAGGACATATATATATATATATATATATATATATATATATATATATATATGTGTGTGTGTGTGTGTGTGTGTGTGTGTGTGTGTGTGTGTGTGTGTGTGTGTGTGTATTTACATGTTACACAAAATATTGAGTAAAGATAATTATGTGAATCCATGTTTGAACATTATGAATTAACAAATAGATGGAATTTATAATACGTTCCATAATGAATAAACATTTATATTTTATGAATGGATTGTTTATTATAACCTTAAGGAAAGTTTATACATTTAATAATGACATTGATTTATAGTAATCAAGGTGAAAATAATATGAAGCAAACTGTGTTGAACTAGGAACATATGGAATAAGGTATGTGTCGATAGGGAACATATGGAATAGATTTTGTTTTGATTATAAAATAAATGTAAGATTATATCTTTTACATGATAATGGATAGTCGAACTAAGGAGAAATTTTATAGTAGAAACATCCTCTAAATGTAGTTAAGAAATAAGTCAACTGTATATAGGCATGGATGGATGACTGTGAATAAATGTACCTCCTTTGGAAAGTTTTGATTTAATGAGGTTTGTTATGGATGTTTTAGAAATCAATTTGAATCTTGAGTTTTATTTAGAACTTCAGAAAGGATATATAAATCTATATGGTTCAAAAAAGCATAGTGTTGGTCTTATGCTTATTATATTATGTTTTCCATTAATATGTTAATAGTTGAGGAACTTTATAAAGTATAAATAGGGTATTAGATTTAGAACTGTTTTGGGGTCAAAATCCCACCACGTCTAATATAAATTTTATTGTGAATCTAGTAAAGGCTAAATAAAATATTGATACCCTTTTTATATTTATGTACTTGTTTATAAAAAGATTATTGAATCATATAGCATTTAAATTAAAAAAAAAAATGCCATAGCATGGAAAAAAGATGTGTGTGTGTGTGTGTGTGTGTGTGTGTGTGTGTGTGTGTGTGTGTGTGTGTGTGTGTGTGTGTGTGTGTGTGTGTGTGTGTGTGTGTGTGTGTGTGTGTGTGTGTGTAATGAACAAGTATAATAAATATGTTATATATTTTTATGTGAACTCATGTCCACATACATACATATGGTAGATATGAATATATTGGATGATTACCTATTATTTGTAATTTTGATTAAATACTAAATTAAAAAACCTAAAGGATAGAGTGCTTTAAATATATACATAAAGCCTCCATATAGGTATAATATAAAGAAATATTATGTTTTGATTTATATGTTATTTATGTCCTTTAAATCATTAAAATTATTGTTGTAATTAAGAAGTTTGTGCAGTATATTGTGAGAATGATGATTTTATTACATTACATTTACTGACAAAAAGTAGAATTTATATTATGAGTTGTATTTTACCCATTTGGTAAATAAATTTTTTTGTCATGATTATTATTTATGTGATGAATAATAATATTAGAGATTCATTCATACGTGTGATATACTAAATGCATGTAAATTGATTATTCTTATTTATAGCTTAAGTAATACTTGATAGTATTAATCAATCAGTATGAATTTATTGGTTATTGGTATTTTAACCAAATCTTATATTGTTGGTAATAAGTAGTGAGACGGGCTTCAGTAGCTTACTTAGCACCACCAATGTCAGATGAAGATAATCCAATCAAGTGGTATGTATGAATTTGATTGATCCTAGAGATCATAAGCTATTTAAAAACTTTGGCCAAAGTAATGTTTAGATAAAAATTAAGATTTCATATGTCTGATTTACATGTTTGTGTGAACATATTTTATATATAGTATACATCATGTAGTATAATCTTACATCACATGGGTACTAGCATGTCTTTCTAGATTCTCATACCATCACAATCTACCTATCCATGAAGGGAGGGCCATTCCCTATTTGGTGGATCATGCATGGGATTGATGGTTTGTGATTGGTGTGGAAAAATTCTTAGATGATGCTCTCCCTCCCCAGTGCAGTACTTAAATAGATAATACACTTGATATTATCAGATATACTTAAGTTAGAATGACTCATGCTCCGTGGAGCATTGTATCTGTTATCATATATATGTTGAGGCTTAATTCCTATTGGAAATTTAATTGAATAATTATTGTACATTGCTAGGAGTGACTATATTATTATACCAATCAGGGCTAGAATTTAATTATATTACTTTCCTTACGCAATTATGATTCCTTACATATGATGTTAGTGATCAATAACTATTATTATTACATGTTTACATATGTTTAATATGTTTAGTAGTATGTTAAGATCACTAATTATATTCTCATGGATTAATCTAATGAAAAAATAAGTGGTATGTAAATTTTAAAAAAATACTGCATTATTCTAGTAAATCCCTATGGGGATGTTACAAAAATCATATAAGGACCTCGAGAATGATATCTCCCAATGCCATTGACATATATTTATCATAACTACATAAGACCCCCAAGATCATAGTAAGTTATTTTTCTAAGATATGTATGCTTTCCCAAGGGTCTCAAAAACCAAGTCATAAGGTCAATTCATATGATATATTACTTAATCATTTGGTACATGAGATATTTCCCTTTCCTTTGCATATTGACCTTGTAGCTCCTATGTTTTAATTATTCAAAGGGAAGGGTGATAATTTTCACCATGCCAAGTATTTATTTGCTTTTTGTCTTGACTTTGTGCATAATGATAAACTATTCATGAAACTTTTCTCTAGAATCCTTAAGGATTGTGTTATTAATTATTTTTATGCTTTGTCATATATATCCATACAATATTTTAATTCTTAGGTTGATAGTTTCATATCTCCCTTTTAGATCATCATTAGCATGAAGGCCATGTTTTCACATATTTCCAAACTTAAAAAATAACCTAATGATAATGTTAGTGAATAGATTTTTAGATTCAAAACCATGCTTACCAAGATGATTCACTAAATATGTGAAAGTGAATTGTAGAGTATACTCTCTTAGAATTTACTCCAACTTATTAAAGACAAAGTTTTCTTCAACTCTTACCAATATTTTGATGAACATAATAACTTAAGTAGACTCATATTTTTGTTTGATATTTTAAATTATTTTGGATTTAGTGATCTAAATGAGCTAAAACCTGGATAATTTAGATTACCTAAAATATAATATAAATTATGTAGATCTAAATGTAAAATTAGATTGATATTAAGATAACATTTATATAAATAATAAGAGGAGAGGATATTTAGCTTTCTCATTGTTATTTTATGATATTTACATGTGTACATACTATTAAAATTCTCTAAAATGGATATATGGTTACTAGAATTAAAATATTGATTGTCAAATTCTATAGAGATGTCATTGGTAATGCTTATATGCTTACAATATCTGGATATATATATTAAATAGAAAAAATACCTTGTAATTTTACTTATTTTTTTGACACATATCTTTACATCTTGTCAAGATGTTTTTTGTGAAATTTCATATGTTTGGTCCTATGTATCAATTTATATTTTTCTTCCCTCACCTTGAAACCCTAACTCCACTTTCAACACTTTTTTGGGCCTATAAAAAGTGGTTAGAAAGATGGGTTTGACAACCAAAACCACAACCCACTTAGTGATTGAGCATTTCATACATTTAAATACTTTTACAAGGGCTCAAATTACATGTAGTTCTCCCACCTATGTGTACGTGTGCTTAATAGTGATCTGCTAAAATGTATGCAACTTATATGGCTTTTTAAAATTGATAATACCCAAATTTAGCCTTGATTTAGGTATTCATACTTGGATTATGTACTATTACTTTGAGGGACTTTCATATTTAGATGCTTTAAGATAGTGCCTTAAGTATGTGCAAATCGATCTCTGAAATTGAAAGTAATTTTCCAAGTGATCTCAATGTGAGAGATAGATAGGAATAGCCTCAGGTTCAATGGGTATGAATAGATGACTCTCTATTTAATTTCCCTCCTTAGTTTACAAGTGAAACATGTGATCCTACTAAAGGGAAGGGTTTAAATTTGAAGAATATCCAATTGGAGACCTATGAAACTACCATCAAAGGTGGCAACTATTAGTAACTAATAGTGTTTTACTATTGTTATAACTATTTAGGATTGGGTAATGAATGATCTAGAGTATGTAAATGGTTTGCTTAGGATGATAGACTTTAATTTTCTCTTGTTTATGAAACTCAGAGTTGGTCCAAGATGTCATTAATGTATGAAATTGGGTATCGGTTCTTCACTATTATCTCAATAAGTGTGTGATAGTCAGTGCATAGTATCCAAGTGCCATATTTATTTTGTGAAATGACTATCAATATTCCAAAATGAGAATATATAGGGTTGATCTTGCCTTAGTCATGAATCTCTTGGAATTAGCATTGGATTTCATCATTCTTCCAAATGGACTTGTGATACAATCGATAATTTCGAGGGGATCCAATAACCAAATCAATGTGATGTCTATCCATGCAATATGTTAGCATATCCTTTAGATATCCATATTTTTGTATTATCTTACCAATCTGGTGTTTTTATAAGCGAAAAAACACTTTCTCTCCTATGTGGGTGCTTGAGACAATGAGTAGTACAAATTTTATGTGTGCAAGATGAGCTTATGACATTGTTTGGTAGAAACAAAAGTGATTTTAGTCATTAAAGATGACTCCAAATGGTTTAAAAACCTATCTTTGGCATGGATATTTTATTACTACAACTTAGATTTATATGTAACATTATATTCATACAAATACAACCTTTAAATAAAAATGTCACAAACCTTAACTAGTGCAATGTCACATGTGACTTTGTCCTCCATGGGCTTAAGCTTGTACTATAAATTGCATTTCCATTAGACTTGTATATCTTTCCTAAATTATATCCATCCTAAAGAGTAAGGTTTTGGATGCATGTTAGTGGTAAGGCCAAGGCACTTGTTTTTACCTTATGTAATGATGTTATTCTAACTCCCATTGTCAATGATGGCATGGAGAGGTTGACCCTTCACCTAGAACTTGGTGTAGAAGAGACTCTATAATTAATTATGGATGTCATGGTAGTGACATTGATGCTCAAATAAGTATCATATGGATTATTTTCACTATTTTTTTTGGGACCTATTATAGAATTCACAATCAAGGACGTTAGAGATGCCATTTTAAATCGATGTGTGAGCTTGTGTGGTGTCGATGGAAAAAATTGTCACCTTGACTCTTATTAAATTTGTTTGGAACATAAGACGCTAAAATATTTTTTTATTATGAATTATGATTAGGTTTTTCCCCCTTACACAACATGTTCTAGTTATGTTCAGTAGGGTTTGATGGTGAATTCTGTGTGAGGTAATTATTAAACACATTATTGGATGAAGAAGAGAAATTTTGCTTCATCATTCCCTTAGAATTTATATTGGAGAAATTATGTTAAGCTTGACCCAAAGTTTCATAAGTCAATAATTCCATATTTTTGTAAAGACATGTTGAAATTCTATTAGTGAAACTTAGCACCTTGTGTTCTTTCATCAAGTTCTCATACAAACACATAGTGTAGTCATGGAACTCATTTATCTCTTCTTCGATTGATTTTTCATTAACTTGGTGCAACTAGTAGAACTTGATGTATTCATCATCATATTTTTTTATGGGGTAATGTTCATAATTTAAGACATTGACACAATATTTCTAATATTTTTTTGTAATTTCGATCAAAGCTACCCACCAATGGGGCATTGAAATGGACATTTACATCATGGCGAAGGTGATCTCAGAATCAATGATTTTTTTAGCTTAGAATTGTTAGAGTTAAAATCATTGAGAGTGGGGGTGAACCAATGAGCTCAAATATTTCAATTCCAATTTTAATCCTTTCTAACTATAAAACAATCATCTTATATCAACTTGATCAAGCAACATTAACAAGAGAGCTCATTCATTCAATGCATACATAAGATCAAACACACAATACATAGTTCATGTGGGAAACCCTCATGGGGAATAAAACCCACTCTCTATCTTGTAGCACATGGACTATTTTTCCTATAAGAGATTACAAATAAGAGACTAGACAAGTCTTTTAGACTAGAAACCTTGATCAAGTCCTCTTGACCAAAGGCCTTTAGTGAAACACATGTTTCATAAGGAGCAACTGCCCATAAGGAAGATCAAGTCCTTTATACCCTCCTTTGAAAATAAAACATCCACCTTAAAACTAATGTCTTTAAAACTTGATGATGTATTTATGATTTTCTAACCCCTACACAAATTCCCTCTCCATCTCATATAGGTTTCTCACATAGGCATGCCACAAACTCTCTCCTTCACTCAAACTATCCTCATATGTACACTTGGACCTATTTTCATATCCTCAAAATATAATAACAATAATATATCATCATAAATATGACCTATAATTCATACACATAGTTAACAAATTATTTTTCTCATCAACTCATCTAACCGGCACACTACCTATCCTCTCTTCTTCACTTCAATGCATACTCCACACATACAAGCCTTATACAAGTCTAGAAACCAACACATTAATTTTAAATATTTATATAGAATTCAAGAATTATCAATTTCAAAATATTTATTTGTTGTCCATAATACATGCCTTCACCCTTAAGGCATCTAACATGGGTAACACTTAAGCACAACTCTCACTCAATAGGCCTAAGTCACTTTTAGGTCTTATGGAGGCCCATTCAGCTCTTTGAAAATTATCTAAGCAAAATAAGAAACATAAAAACATTTTATAACACATTTATTAATTCCACATGATCTATAGGTCCCCCTTAAGTGATAACAAACATCACAGCACCCTTCTGCTAAAGTTGAATTTGCTCAAACAACGTTCTGTGCACATAAACACCATCAATGAATATAGATTCAACTTATAAACTTTTTTTATAATAAATATGATTGATAAAACCTTTATAATTCACAAAAAATTTCCTTATGTGTTATAAAACATTATACAATATCTAATTCATCACGATACATCCAAACAACAACAAAATAAGCTCAAACATCCTTCTCTGGTCACGTGCAAAACATAGTCAAACACACAGTCAACTTTGGACCTTTAAAAAATTGACTATACATATTTTAAAACATTAAAATATATATTTTTATATGTTCCTTGAATTTCTCTACAATTTTTATTTTTAATTCATGGTCAAATTCTTCATAAATCGAAAGAGATGGCTCAAAAACTAGACTCTGGTCTTTCCTTTGTTAAATTCAAATATTTGAATTCAAATGGTCATAGTTAAACCTTGAACATGTTTATTTCATCACATGCACTCTTATAATATTAACTAAATACACACATTATATATTTATGTATCATCCTATTCCTTACCTTGTAGTGCTCACCGTTAGATCTTACTCAGAACCCCAGTGGTCATGACATTTGGCACCCTTGTGTGCCTTCTGAGCACTTTTATTGTTAAACATCAAGCACTTGTAATCATATCACTAAAAATGAAACACTTATCTTAATCTTTATTAATTCATAAAATCCATTAGATCTCCACTTTTTCTTGGTCTTTATCTCTTGCAAAATAAACTAAGTATGGGAACCATTTCAATCTATCTGGAAAACCATTTTTGGACCGCAATAACATTTTTTATGCTTAGATTCATGCTCTAAAATTTGGACCATATGATATCCTAAAATAAAATAATACAAACATGTATCAACCTGATCCTATAACCTTTTCATGTGAAATATATAATTCCATTAATCTGCTCATTCAGATTTTTCTGCCATAGACCCAACTATGTCTAAAATTGTTTGGAAGGCCAACTTTGCACATGCATATCTTTTGGTGCGCTTCATCATATGAACTTAAATTTAACACATATAAACTAGGAATAAAATTTAACAAACAAATATGATCAAATTATTATAAAACTACATGACTAAATCAAAATACCTACTCAAGTTTCTTGTCACATGTGAATTTAGCTAAGTATGGGGAAATACTATCAAACTGCCTGGGAGCCCAAATTTGCACTTGTATATATTTCTCCATGCTTATTCGCATGATTTTACATATATCACATAAGATCCTATCTCATATGGGAATTCATACATATATCAATCTAATCTTGAAACTTTCATACATGTGAGATATGATGTTACAAAACTGCTTACTTAGCTCTGTTTGAACATAGAAAACATTGGCAAAATGCCTGGAAGCCTAACTTTGCACACACATATATTTGGTTGTGATTAATCTCATGACTTGAGATTTATCACATAAAAAATTAGGGAATAATTTTATCACAACCATATGACCAACTCCCCCTAACTCATCCACATGTGTCAATTATGAAATCAATAAATTACCTACTCAGATTTTATGCCACTAGACCCAAAATGTCTAGATGAAAATAGTGATCAACAAAATGAAATATACTCATACACACAAGAAATAAAAGAATATAAAACTTCTTATGGGACCTATTACACATTCTCAATACTTTATATTCATCCCTAACCATCTCTAACCATGTCAAAATAGAAGATCAACTAAACCAATTTTAAACATACTAGGACAAGCACATTGCACACTTTGTCATTATCATGTAGACTATAAATAAAATTCATCTACTCACTTTTACACCTCCATTAAATCACCATGGCATCATTTAAAACTCTCCAAAAATCTCCCCATTTTTCATTGATATCAATAACCATCATATAGCAATATACAACTCATCTTCCTTCTATCTCTTCAAGCACTCCATAATAGGAACTTTATTCCCCTTTGACACAATAAAAAAATGGGTACCAACTGATCATAAGGATCTAAAAATACTAAAAATATGATAATACCATCTTATAAATATATCACAAACTCCCCCTTACCTTGAGCCTACTTCTTCTTGCCTTGACAACATCTTTCTTGCTCCATGCCAACAATCTCTTCAACCAAGTACTACAACCAATAAAGAAAGAACATATAAAAGTACTAAAATATGATGGAACTCACCAAAAAACAATGAGATTGAATCCCCTTAAGATTTATGATCAATTTCACCTATTGAGCATCTTTAAATCTCCACACACCATGAAAAACCACCATACATGCTTACTATCCTTCTATCTCAAGTTATCATAAGGACCACCAACATAACCTCATGCCACTCACAAAATATTTAACATGCTCTAAAAAAACCTATAAATCTCTTCAAAACATATATACCTTTATCCTTTTTAAACACTAAGTAAAAACATCAAATCTTCATACTAGACTTGTCTAGACTCCTTGTAGCCCTACCTAGAACTTGTAGAGCCCACAACTTTCAGTAAATAAATCTTCAAGACCTAAAACTTCATATTTAGATCACTCTCATATTACCATTTAATCACACCAATTTATAACACCTATCTCATCTTCTGCAATATACTTTATTCACAAACCAACTTGTTAATTAGGCCTTCATCTTGACAAAAAAATAATAACTTGAAAACCATAAACCTTCAAATCTTTGTGAATCCTGATTTTATAACATATTTGGCCCATTCATCATATTAAGAAGCCTCATATATCAACTCATAAGTCAAACCACTTTTCTAGCATAGCCGAAAACCTTAGAAACTTAAAATAAATAAGATCAACAAACCTCCTTCTGATCAATGCACACCTTTGAAACATATTTCAAACCTAGAGACACCCATGACACACTTCTAGGCCAATATTTAATCTTTCACACCTTTGGGATTTCATACATCCTATAACCCATTTTAGGACCGCTTGTCCTTAAGTAAAAACTGAAAAAACCAAGAATACTCAAAAATCTCTAATTTGACTTCAACATACCTTTAGACCACAAAAACACCTAAAAATTATCATAAATAAGTGAACAGACAATTTTGAGCACCAAAATATTCATGAAATTTCATTAACCTCATTATACCACCTGAAAACACCCATTTTAACCCTATACTATAGTTCATTCACAAACCTCTAGAGCAAACTCATGAACTTGTTGCTCCCCCTTAACCAATGATCTTCTAAGATCAATAAAAGTCTTTATAAATATTGGAATTATGATCTTGAGCACACAAATTTTATTTTCCATAATAAATATGTCTCTTAAGAAGCATATGTAGAGACACCCTAGTTCATAATGTTCTATAAAAATGTGAAACTAGGAGTTGCCCATAACTCTTCATATTCCTTCTCCTCCTTAGTCAACTGATGCTTATATTTATTCTTTTTAAGCTTAAGAGAAACAACATGCTCATCCACTACAACATTCTCTTTCTCTTCTATGATAAGATTTATAATACATAGAGATAATATAGATTCATGGCATAACTTTTCATCTATAGAATCTTCTTTGCAGCTTGAAACCTCATCACTAGGCACTAATAACTAATGTTATTTTCATAAAATTTGTTCAAAAATATTAAGATGTTCATTTAGATCCATACTCCCTTTAGAACAAGCCTTAACCAACACCTTGGTCTTGTCCTTGAGCTTGGTATCTTTATTCACAACATAAGCAAACAATGAGAGCACTTGGCACTCTTCACCTTTTGTAGCATTCTACACCATAACAAACAAATTAATTGGACTTGTAGTCTCATCATGATGCATATTTACCATCTTTGGCTTTCATGAGTTAACTTTCCTTCTTTCTTGCACTATAGGATCCTAAAGAAACCTATTCTAACTTATAGACCTTTTCTTAGAGAATCTAGTAATGTGACCTCTCTATTCATAGTTGTAGCAAATCATTCTTATTAAATTGGACTCAACTTGCCTTAGTTTAGATGGATAATGTTTTGCAAAATGTTTCACAACATGACAGTTGAAACACTCAACCTTGCTCACACCTTTTGACCTATAATTCCTATCATATTTCTATGCAAACTTAATTCTAACAGGTCTTCTACATTCTCTAGCTCTATGCCTAAATTTATTACAAGTATAGCAGTAACCATTAAGATTTGCATACCTCATGGCATTTTATTGTCTAATATAATTTGTCTTTATTATACTAACACCTTCATTCCTTGTTTGATGATTTATATTCAAATTATGATTATCTATGTTTACATTAGTATTCATCTTGTTTTGAGTTGTCTTCTCTAGTTCTTTTTTGTATCTAAGACTAGTTCTATCACTTGCATGCTTGAACATTTATCTTCTTTAACTTTTAGGGTTGTAGACAGGATTTCCAATTGACAATTGAGATGTTTGACCATATCTTCATGATTCTTGGTGTCTTCATTCACTTTTACCTCATATACACTAAGTTTATCCTCATAGTCTTTGAGTTTATATTTCATCTTATTATTGATCTTCTTCTCAATGTTCAGTTATTCAAGAGCATTTGTCAATACAGTCTCATAGTCTACCTCATCTTCATCATCATCTGAATCACTTCAAAAAGACTCTTTTTTATATGATCAATTACCTTCCTCAGCCATGAACAAGGATTCATATTCAATAGTACCATCATTTTCATGATCATACTTTGAGTTACTGACTTCACTCTCATCATGAGTTGCAATCTTCTTTGATGTAGAGACTCTTCTTATCCTTGAAGTACCTCTTATTATCAAACCTTATGAAACTATTTTTATTTTTATTAGACCTGAATGATCTATTTCCATCATCATGACCTTGATCATGCTCTTCATCATCATCCTTATTATACTTATGAGGTCACTTATTAACAAAATGTCTTATTGATGAGCCCATAAAATAGCTCATTATATCCATAAAATAACATCTTTTTTTTTGCATAGAAAGTGGATCTAAATGTAGTTTCTAAACTTATGGTTTATTTAAAATAAAATAGCAAGTATATATCATTGTTATGTATTTAGAATTCATTGTTATCTATTGGTTAGATATTTTTAATGATTATTAAAAAAAAGTCGTCAATAAGTGCATACATAGTTCATACTAAGATAAGAATGATTCAAAATATGAAGAGTAACCATTCAAGAATAATGTTGGAGTAGTGTAAATGTATTCTACAATAGATCCATCATTATAATCAAGTTACAAGCCTACTATAGAGTCCTACAAGCTTGCTATAATAACTACAAATTACATCATAAACTCCTACAGACTTATTATAGCAATTATGGATTACAACAAGGTTGCTACAGCAGCTATGGATTATAACAAGCTTGTTATAGTAGCTACAAATTATAATAATCTTATTACAGACCAACTATAGATTACATCAGACTAGTTACAAACCAATTATGAATTACATTAGATCGGCTATAGATTTTGGCAGGCTTGTTACAAATTTCAGCAAGCTGCTATGGATTTCAAAAGAATTGTTACATACTTCAAAAAAAATACTACAGACATGTTTGGAAAGTATTTACAAATGTATTCTAATTTTTTAGCTATCATAAAGAATGATTTTCATTTATCTTATTTATATATATATTTTTTTTATGTATAGACTTTTCATTATATATTGTATTCAAATTTATGTAATTTGATTTCAATAAATAACTCTCATATTAAGTCGAGATCAAGATTATGTTGTAATATATTTCATTATTAGAATAAATATCTCTCTTCATATTTTATGGAGATTGAGATATGATAAATTATTTTGATATTAATCCCAAATAAGGTGTTGGTTGGAAGCATGGAATTATAAATGCAACCTTTTACATCTGAATGAATCAATCAATATATTTTTTCCTTCTATTATTCTAAGCAGTCTATTCTAAAATCTATGATCTGAATAAATCCTCTTCTAAGGAATGAGTTGGCCACTCATTTCAAGGAAGATGGATCAATGTATTTATGTTTATTTATTTATTCTATAATTATTCTTTTTTCTATAAATTCTTACTCCATTTCTTTACTACTATAATCATTTCTTTTCTGTATAGTTTGTGTGAATTTGCAAGTGTTTTATTTGTTTATCAATTCAGTAATTTAATTTATACAATTGTGATTTACTTTCTACAAGTGTGCTTTGATTTATGCAAGTGTGATTTTCAATTCTAGCAAGTGTGATTTCCAATTCCAATAAATGTGATTTTCAATTCTTGTAAGTGTGGAGTGTGATAGAAGAAATAATTTTCCAATGATCTCTTTCTTCTATTGTATACAACCTTTAGACACCAGCCCTAGATTGACATTATTAAATGAAGGGGATTGATGACCCCCATCATTTTTTGCATTACTTCTAGGGAACCATAGTGTTATTAGGAGATTTAAGATCTGTTAAGGATATTTTTAGTGAGAGAGAATGTTTCTTTGTAAATTCGGTGACAAGAGACACTTAGTTAATGGTTTCTTTAGATTTTATTTTTTGCAACATAGATTAAAATTTGTTTTTATGCAATTAGAGATTTTATATTTTATTTTATTTTAAACAAAACCCCCGAATACTAATATTGATATGTATAAAATAAAAATTGTTAATATCTTGAAGGAAGATCTAATTGTTGATGTAGGATGAAAATAAAATTCTGAGATAGTTGTAAGATGGAGAAATCAACCTACTATATGAATTTATATCATTATTCACAACAAATCTAAAATAGATAATATTGTATCTAACATGTATATTTAAGGAATAATATGCATTTTGAATTAGTTATATTTATTATATATGGTTGTGAAAAACTTGTACAAATATAGTTTCACTTTTTCTAAAACCGCCTATAATAAATCACACATCTTTTTGGATGATTCTATAAAATTTTCATGTAATCTTTATTTTTTATAAGAAACAAGTGAAAATCATTACTAAATGTATCTCTGATTATTTTAAATCATCTCATACCTACATGCTTGCAATAAAAATGTTTTATTGTTTTCTGTTTGGTTGAAAAACACATACAGTTTCTAGCAAGATAAAGATTGCAAGTCAGATTTTGATTGTGAACAAAATCCAAAAATAGCTAAAGTATATAGGAAGATGGTGTTTCAATATGTGTACTTGTTGAAGTAATATTCTTGAGCTGAAATTATATGGGATATTTGATCTCCCAAATAAGCACAGTTTATTTCTAGTAATGATTGATATAACAATCATTGATCAAGAAATTGAAAAGAAAATAGTTACATGATCTATTGAAAAGGAATTGTTACTCCAACCAAAATCTTGGTGATTTTATTTGGTAAATTATTTTAAATGGATTTCATTATGATCTGGTATGGATGACCAATTTATATACATGATAATGGTTTTAATGGTTTTATTACTAATTCATGTTATGACGCAACAAGATTCATACAAATAATCACCAAGTCAAGACAAGTCAATGAATGGAGCAATTCATGAAGAGATTCATGGATGGAATACAAAAATATATCCTCTTAGAAATATTTCATATAATATTTCCATACATAGAAAGATATTTTAGATAAAATCCATGAGGGTCAGATAAATTAAAAATAGTAAGAATTCACATGCAAGGCAGATTATGATAGATGTAGATAAGGGTCATGCAATAGATTTGACATAATTAGTTTACAGCATGCAACAACTTTGGTAACATAAATATATAGCTTCAAATTTTGTGTGAGTCAAACATCTCAACATTGAAGGTAAGTCTCACATAATCACTGATTTTTACAAATTTTTAGCATGTACAGTTTGATGATCTAAATATTTCTATATCTATTTTCTTTTAAATTAATCGCTAAGTTTATACTAATTTTTTGTTTTTTAGATTCTATCTAAACTATAGTGATAATGTATGATATAAAATATCAATTAAAATACTTGAGATATTTAATTACATCAATCTCAGTAGTAGATGTTTGTTTTATTTTTTATGTTTCCTATTAATCAGCATGTATGAGGAAGTTTGTAATTAAAAAAAATGATGATAGTCTAAAAAAATAATCATACTTGCATCCCAAGATAGACTAGCATGTAAACCAGAATATAAAATTTACATATAGTCGTAGGAGACCATGTATTTAATAATTTTTTAGTGTTATAGATGCTAAAAATTCATAAGAATTACATGTTTTCAATAAGTTGTTTCAAATAACATGAAATCATTAAAAAATATTCAATGTTAAGAAAATATATGGTTATAGAAATGGTAAATTAGGCTTGGCTACATAGAGCTCTACCCCTTGACCCCACCCTCTATCACGATAGGGACTGTGCAAGGGGTGCTTCCCCTTGACCCTATTGAGGGCTGCCACCCATAAACCCCTACTTTTGATTTTCCAGTGAAGAAGAAGATAGTAAAGAAGCTTTCTCAGCATGATATAAATCTAGGTCAAATTATAGGTGAAAAACATAGAATTTTTAGTATCAAGAAGAGGCATGCAAAATCTATTTACAATAAGTAAGCCAAAGACCTCCAAAACCTAGTTATCTAGGTATATTTTTTAGTTTCTAATTTCCATCAAATAATTTAGCAATATCTTCCATGTATAAATAATAATTAGTATTTTATACATAGTTCATAAATAAAAATAATTGATGACATTTTAATTCACGCATTTTCATCTATCTTCAAGAATTAGCTAAATCCATATCCACTTGCATAATAATAGAACTTGTCTATAAAAAATTTATTCTCCATAATAAAACCTCATTATCAATAAATGTTAATTCTTGAACCATAAATCATTCTTACATAGGTTGAAATGCATTCTTCCATATACATTCAAATGTTCATCTTAACATTCTTAGCATTTATATATAATTAACATTGTTGATGTTATGCTTGTTTAAAAAGGTTTTGTTTGTTGTTGGTTTTTATAGGATACTCTCATTACAAAGAGTCATTTTAGAAATGAAAAAATTATACCCATGACTTCAACAAGTAATTGGAAAATTATCTGGGGTTGTATTTAACAACAAAATGTAGCAGAACTAGTAGGTGTCTATCACCAATTATTGGTCATCACTCTATAGACCAATGTTGAATAAATGTCAACATACAAAAAATTCCATGCCACATTTGCAAGCAGTGTGAAGATGCATAGAGTATATGGATAACCTTTTCTATGTCATCAGTTTTAAAAAATCTAAAAAAACAAAAAAACAACAATGAAAAGCTTTGGGTATTATTGGTAGCTTTGGTTTCAAAACCAGTTTGTTGGTGGATCAAGTACTAGAATAATGAGCCTTAATTAGAAAATCAGTTTCCTAACTAGTCAAGGGTAAAAATATAAAAATAAATAGAATACAATCTATCAAATGGAACAGTGATGCAATTTTTCTAAACTTGATTGCTTACTTTTGTACTATTATTTTATAACAAAGCAAGATTGTACTTTTATCAAAGTTTTTTCCAATCTTTTTCACTTTGGCTACCATGAAGGAAGCAATGAAGACTATAGATATGCCAAGGTATTTTACTTTACTATTTTAAGTTTAAATTTAATTGTAAGTTTTGTTATTACGTGAAGATTCACTCTTACAAATAGCTTTGTTCTAAGGAAATAGATAATCTTCCAGATGATCTGTTTAATCTCATCCCACTTCATTCATTTGGTATGCATGAGGACATGCATAAGCGTAGGTGTGGGGGAGGAGAAGATCTTTGAATATATAAGAATTAGACTTATCCAAACACAAAAGTTAACATAAATATAGTTTTTTATTGATCATGGTTCATAGTTTTGAAAGGAACAAGAATTTTGTTAGGTAAAAAACTACTTTGTGGTCAAAATAAGTATGTGTAGACATAGCATGAAATTATAAACACAAGAACCTACTCTCACCCCATTAAAAAAAGGGGGGAAAAAAAAGAATACAAGATGAAGATATCAGCATGAGAATTCCACACAAGAACCTATGTCAAAAAGATCAAAAAGAATCTAAGGATAGTAGGAAAACCCTCCACATAAGAAATTATCTTTAAATATCCATTTTCATTGGCCAATTTTGTTTAATATTTTAAAGATAAATTTCATTATACTTGTTTAAATGAAATCAATTTGGAAAGCCCATTTGAAGTATGAAGCTAAGTCTAACCCATGCATATGTACTATGATGTTTTAAATAGTGGCATGTGTGAGAACATGCATGAGATAAGATGTGGGGGAGATGATGAGACCATAAAATGGCTTATTATATCCATAAAATAATACCTTTTTTCTTGCATAGGAAGTGGATATAAATATAGTTTCTAAACTTATAGTTTATTTACAATAAAATAATAAGTGTATATCATAGATATGTCTTTAAAATTCATTGTTATCTATTGGTTAGCTATTTCTAATGATTATTAGGAAAAAGATAATAAATGCATACACATTTTATACTAAGCTAAAAATGATTAAAAATATGAAGAGTAACCATTCAAGAATGAGTTGGAGTAGTGTCAGAGTCTTCTACAATGAATCTAGCATTCTGATCAAGTTATAAGCCTACTATAGACTCCTACAAGCTTGATACAGTAGATACAGATTACATCATAAATTCATATAGGCTTTCTATAGCAGCTATGGATTATAATAAGCTTGTTATAGTAGCTACAGATTATAGTAGGCTTGCTATAGTAGCTATGGATTACAACAAGCTTGTTACAAATCAGCTACAAATTACATTAGACTAACTACATGCCAGATATGGATTACATCAGACCAATTATAAATTTTAGTAGGCTTGCTACAAATTTTTAATAAGCTTACTACAAATTTCAATAGGCTGCTACAAATTTCAATAGAATTACTACAAACTTCAACAAAACTACTACAAACATGTTTGGAAAGTATTTTCATATGTATTATAATGTTTTATCTATCATGAAGAATGTTTTCTATTTAGATTCTTTTTATATATAAGTTTCTATGTATATAGTTTCCATTATAGATTATATTCAAATTTATGTAATTTGATTTCAATAAATAGCTCTCTCCATATTAGGTGGAGATCGAGATTATGCTATAATATATTTTATTATTAGAATAAATATCTCTCTTCATATTTTTTAGGGATTGAGATATGATAAAGTATCTCAGCTGTTACTCCCAAATAAGTTGTTGGTTAGAATCATGGAAGTATAAATGCAAACCTTCCACATCATAATAAATCAATTAATATACTTTTTATTTTCATTATTCTGAGCAATCCACTCTGAAACCTGTGTTCTGAATAAATCCTCTTTCGAGGAATGAGCTAGCCACTCATTCCAAGGAATATGGATCAATGTATTTATATTTATTTATTTATTCTATAATTATTCTTTTTGATATAAATTCATATTCCATTCTTTTTTGTTGTAATCATTTCTTTGATGTACAATTTATGTGAACCTAGAGGTGTTTTATTTATTTGTCAATTCAGTAATTTAATTTTTACAATTGTGATTTACTTTCTGCAAGTGTGCTTTGATTTATATGTGTGATTTTCAATTCTAGCAAGTGAGATTTTCAATTATGGTAAATATGATTTTTAATTCCTTCAAGTGTGGAGTGTGATAGAAGAAACTATTTGCCAAAGATCTTTTTCTCCTATTGCATACAACCTTTGGACACTAGTCCTGGATTGACATTATTAAATGAAGGGGATTGATGACCCCTATCACCTACCTCCCCATAATTGAAGCATTTGAGAGGTAGTTTACCCTTATACTTGCCTAAACCTTGGAACTTCTTTGTCTTCATTTTAGTCTTGAAAGTTGCCTCCTTCTTTGGTGTTATATCATCATTCTTCCGCATTTCATAGACAGTAAGGGTGCCATGTAATTGATCCATCTTCAACTGAGTAAGATCATGACTTTATTCTATAGCAAATACTTTTGGATCAAACTTAAGGGATAGAGACCTTAATACTTTTTGAACTATAGTAACCTCTTCAAGGTTCTCTCAAAAACCTTTGATGATGTTCACAATCTCATCAACTCTCTATAGAAAGGATCCCACATAATCTTCTTCTTTCATCTTGAGACTTTCAAATTGACTTCTGTGAGTTTGTAACTTAGCATGCTTGACCTTTGAATCTCTTTCATAAATGATCTGCATTTTATCCCATATCTCTTTCATATATTTACAATGGATTACCTTGGTGAACTCAGTCTTTGTAAGACCACAAGTGATGACATTCATTTCCTTATAATTATTCTTAAATAGCTTCTTATTTGTAGTACTAGACGGAAGAGTAGTAGGAATAACATAACCATCAATAACAAATTGATATGCATTAAACCCTAGGGACATAATGTATGTCCTCATCCTTGCACTTCAAAAATCATAATTAGATCCATTGAACATCAGTGCTTACTTAGTAGAGAAACCTCTTTGATGACTACCCATATTGTACCTTGGATCACCTTCAAATATCAATCATTTACCAAAGGACCCATTCTGATACCAATTGTTAGAGGTAAAATCACTGAGAGGTGGGTGAATCAATGAGCCCAAATATTTTAATTTCAATTTTAATCCTTTCAAACTATTAAACAATCAGCATATATCAACATGATCAAGAAACATTAACAAGAGATCTCATTCATTTAATGTATACACAAGATCAAACACACAACACATAATTTCTATAGGAAACCCTCATGGGAAATAAAACCCACTCTCAAGTTAGCAACACATGGACTACTTGTCCTATAATATATTACAAATAATATACCGGTTAATTCCTTTATAATATAAACCTTGATTAAGTCCTACTGACCAAAAGCCTTTAATGAAACACTTATTTCACAAGGAGCAATTACCCCTAAAGAAGATCAAGTCATTTAGACCCTCCTTTGAAAAGAACACCTCCACCTTAGAACTGATGTCTTCAACACCTGATAATGGATCTTTAATTTTATAACCCTTGCACAAACTCCCTCTCTATCCCATACAAGCCTCTCAAATATGCATGCCACAAACTCTCTCCTTCTTCACTCAAATTGTCCTCATATTCACACTCAGACATCTTCACATATCCTCAAAATTCAAGAGCACTAACATATCATTATAAATATTACCTAAAATTCATACACATAGTCAACAAACTATTCTACTCATCAACTCATCCAATAGGCACACTACCTATCCTCTCTTCTTCGCTTCAATGCATACTCCACACATATAATCCTTGCACAAGTCTAAAAACAAACACATTTGGTTGCACTATTTATTAAAAAATCATGAATTATCAATTTCACAATATTTCCTTGTTGTCCATAATACATGCCTTCACCTTTAAGGCATCTAGCATGGGTCACACTTAAGCACACCTCTCACTCAATAGGCCCAAGTCACTTTTAGGTCCTATGGAAACCCATTCAACTCTTTGAGACTTATCCAAGAAAACTAAGAAATATAGAAATAATTTACAACACATGGACCAACAACACATGATCTATAGGTCCCCTTTAAGTGATAAAAAACTTCACAGCACCCTTCTGCTAAAGTTGAATTCGCTAAAACAACATTTTGTGCACATAGTCACCATGAATGAATACATAATCAAATTATAAATATTTTTTCATACTAAAAAATATTGTTCAAACCTTAAAAATGCACACATATGGTCCTTATGGAGTCTACAACATGATCCAATAGATAATTCATCATAAGACACCCAAACAGTAACAAAACAAGCTCAACCATCCTTCTTGAGTCACTTACAAAACATAGTTGAACATATAGTTAAATTTGGATATTCATAACTTTGACTATATAACTATCAGATCTTCAAATATATATATTTCCTTATGCACCTTGAATTCCTCTACAACTTTAATTTTTACTACATGGTCAAATCTTACATAGATCTAAATATATGGCTAAAAAACCAGACATTGGTCTTTCCTTTGTTAAATTCAAATATTTAAATTCAAACGATCACAGTTAAACCTTGAACATGTTAGCCTCATATCATGCACTCTTGAAATGTTGAATAAATGCACACTATCAATCTCTGTGGATCAATCTATCCTTACCTTGCAGTTTTCACCATTAGATCTTGCTCAGAACCCCCATGATCATGACACTTGACACCCTTGCATGCCTTATGAGCACTTTTTTTGTTAAACATCGAGCACTTATCATCATCTCACTCAAAATGAACCATTGATATTGATATGCATGAATATCCATGAGATTTTTTGTTTCCATTTTTTCCTCATATTTATCTCTTTCAAAATCAACTATGGGAACCATTGTAGTTTTCCTGAAAGGCCAACTTTGGACCTCAATAACTTTTATTGTGCTTAGATGCATGCTCTAAAATTTGGACCATATGATTTCCTCGCATATGATAATATAAAAATTTATCAACCTCATCTTATAAACTTTTCATGTGTAACATATAATACCATTAATCTTCTCATTTAGTTTTTTTGCCATAGAGCCAACTATGCCTAGAACTACTTAGAAGCCCAACTTTACAAATGTATATCTTTTAATGTAATTTATCTCATGACCTAAAATTTAGTGAATATCAACTAGGAAAAAAAATAAACAAACCCATATGATCAAATTATTTTTAAACTAACACATGAAAAATATGACAACATCAAAATGCTTACTCAGTTTTTCTTGTCACATGTAAATTTGGCTTTGGAAAAACACTGTCAAATTGCCTGGAAGCCCAACATTGAACTTACATATATTTTTTCATGGTTAGTTTTATGACCTTAGATATAGTTAAAAATATCTTCTCTCATATTTTAATTTATCCATATATGAATTTAATCTTGAAACATTCATATGTGTGATATATAACATCACCAAACCGCTTACTCAGCTTTGTTTGAACATAGAAAACACTATCAAAATACTTAGGAGCCCAAATTTGCATACACATATCTTTGAATTCACTTCATATCATGAATTATTATTTATCACATAATATTTATGGACTAAATTGATCATAAACATATGACCAACTCGCCTTAACTCATCCACACATGGCAATTATGATGTCAAGAAAATGCCTACTTAGATTTTCTACCACTAGACCCAAAATGTCTAGATGAAAAAAATGATCAACTAGATACAATAAACTCATGTGCATGAACACTCAAATCATATAAAACTTTTTATGGGATCTATTTCACATTCTCAATAATTTAGATTCATCCCTAACCATCTCCAACCATTCTAAAAGAGAAGATCAACCAAGCCAACTTCAAGCATACTAGGACAAGCACATTTCACACTTTGTCATTGCCACTTAGACTATCAAGGCACTTAATCAACTCACTTTCACACCTCCATGACATCATTGATAACTCTCCAACAATAATTATTTCTTAAGTTATCAAATATAGGTTTTTAATGTTGTATCATTGATTTTTCCTTCAAACACTAGGATGTCAAAATTGACTTAGTCTTCAAAGGTAGTTTGTTGTTGAAATGATAGATTCACAAGCCACACATAAGAATGATTATATCATGGTCCAAAATACATCATTATTTCACAAAAATATCTAGATATTTTGATGTATTATTCCTGAGGGATGTTTTGAATGAGTTTCTAAAAGTCCAAGGATGCCTCAACATTTCTCTAGGTGAAAATCATCTTTTTCTCTATGAAATTATTTTGGATATTCTAAAACATTATTTTATGGTTATTATTTATTTCTCACTTTTCACTTGTGTGTTTACTAGAATATATGATCTTTTACTAAGGTACTAATGTTCTAAACCATAAAGCAAAGGATGCCTATGTGATGGACAATGTTGTACTTGGATGCAAGATACAAATTATAGAATACATAGAAGGTAATATAAAGAATATAAAATAAAATATATATTCAAATGTGGTAGTTTGATATATAGAACAATATGATTTATATTTAATAATGAAACTATGTAAAAATATAGATGTGTACTAAATTCAATAAAACTGGGAATACAAGTTTCTATGATCAAAAGGTGAATGTTTCCTTACTAGTTTGTCTAGACTAAAATAAATTAATTTAGAGCCACATATGTGTGTGATTTATAGATTCACAAATCATGATAACATTTTTTTATATGGTATGTGTGTGATATATTTTATCTTTGACCCCTTATAGGTTAGACAATTACAATATATACATCACTACAAGAAGAAATTATAATTAATGATAGTTACAAAAGCATGATGATTCCTAATTTAGCTAAGTGATGGTTGGAATTATTACAAGTATGTGGTTGGACCTATAGCTATGTGATTCCACTAACAGATTCCTTACCATGCTACAAACCTAGAGGATGCTAGTTGGCATGTTATGTGGTAGGATAAACCTGATACGTAAATGTTAAGTATACACATGTTTTCATGTGAACACAAAGCCCTATGTGGCATGTGAATTGATATTATAACATGTTGGCTAGATATTTTTTAGGCTATCAAAATTACCTATATAGTCATAGGATTAAATCCCCTTTATTTACCAGTGAAGCTCCCATACATTTTATGCTTATCTATTCTAACTATTCACACTTTTAGTTATTCAAAGTTTATACAAATTATTCAAAGGATATGCATAAGTTATCATATTTTGAGGTATTAATTTAATCACAAAGTTATTGAACCATAACAGAGTGATTTTATAGTAAGTAAGCAACTATTCATAGAATGTGTAAAAAAGTTTTAAGAAATAGAGAATGAAATGACTAGAATATGTGAGAAGATAGAAGTTGTACTCCAGAACAAGTAGTTGTACAAAGCTTATTGTATTTGTACAAGTAGATAAACATTCAAGAGGTGATAATTCTTTCAGAAAATGAGTAAGAAAAAACTTGAATTCATATTCATATTTAAAGATAACATAAATTTTACCATTTTAATCTTCACATAATGCACCAAGTGATCTCCTTAGACACAAATTTCCACATAAATCAATTTCTTTCTTATTCACTTTGAACCAATTTTATACAAAAACATTCATAAATCTAAATGCAAAGTTTCAAAATGCCTAAACTTTCTTGCTTCAGTTACAATTATTTTTTAAAAAAAATTACCCTCTAAAACAATCTTTTCTTCAATCAAAACCTTTTCACTTAAAGAATTTATTCATTGAAGGTTTTCTTGATGCAATTCAAAGATTTCATTCTCATTTTAAATTTCTTTCATCACTATTTTTATCTATGCCAATTTATTTCAATATCAACCAAAGTGTCTAAGACCTTAGGAAACTATTTTTATGCAATCTGTAGCATTTTCTCTATCCACTCATCCACTACTTTGGCCTTGTCATCAGTTTCCACTACTTTATTTATTGTTTGTTGATCAAATGGATCTCTTAAAATTAATGATTATTGAGGAGTAGATCTAACCACATTGGTTCTTCTTGGGATATTTAGATAGTAGTGAAGATACTAAACATCTAACCTTATCACCACATTACTAGCAATATATTTTATTGTCTTAGTAAGATAATCATAGTACTTATCACATTCTAGGACAAACTCATGAAGTTTTGCAGAGCTTGGAAATGTTGCAACTTGAAAGACCCCACTATTGGTCATTACTTGCATGAGTGGTGTCTTGATTATATATTTTAACCTTTCTAATAGCTTAGTTAAGGAAATGTGTCCCATGTTAGTATCACTTATCTCAAACAACTTAGAAGTAATACAGGACTCGATGGGATATCCTTTGTATTCATACTTCATCTTTGCTTCTTTTGAATTCTCAAATCTCTTTGATTTAGACTTGCCTCTCCTACTTGACCCTAGAACTTATTTAAGTGATAGCTTGGGAACTTCTTCAATCATAGTTTCTTCTTCTTCCCCTGACATTTGTTGTGACTGATACTAGGAAGGCTTGGTGAATATTTTTAAAAACTTAGTTATTATTCCTAATAGTTTAGAAAAAGTTGCACAACTAAGTTAATTTTTTGTCTTGAACAATATTAAGTAACCTTTAGGTATTAGGAACTTCCAACAGTATAAAACTTTAAAAAAATCTAGGAAATTCATGCTAATAAATAGGGTGTCATAACTCTAGGTTGGTATACGAATCTCTTAAGTCTTCAAAATTAGAAACTCTGACTGAGTGGTAAGTATTTATAACTCTAGGTTTCTTTAAAATAGTTACTCAAGTTTTTATGGATAAGTTACTTGGGTTAGAAAACTTGATGAAGTAAAAGTAAGAGGTAATTGGAAATCTGGGTAAGTAATGCTCTTTGGGAACTCTGTTAGACACGAAACTAGTTGCTTGAGTTTTTTAAGACTAGTTACTTAGGTTCAATACTTTGGGTAAGTAGCAAGCCATGAGGGGTCCAGATAGATATAATTCAAATGCTAGTGCATTTTACAAAAAAAATAATGTTTTAAAATTTTTCTTAATATTTTCACATGAAAAATGTTCCTGAGGATTTTACAAGGTTTTCAATAACATCAAGCATGAAAAAATGATGAACAATTGTAAAAACAACAAGAAATGATAAAAAAAACTTTCAAAATGGTGCATAAAGATTTACCATGGGAAAATGAGATGAAAACCCAAAATGGAGACATTAGAACAAATGGAAAACACTCTACATACCTTAACTATAAATGGGTTGGAAATATTTTGCTCAAAAATTCCTTTAAAAACTCAAAAGGTGTCATTCAAGATTCACAGGGGCAGCAACTAGGTTAGACAACTTGAAATCCAAGTGGAAAATGAGGTAGAATTTTTAATATTTATATTAACCCCTACATTTATGGTAACTAAGTGACACATGAGATGGTTTCCATGTAATCATTTTGACATTTATCAAGGTTCATGAACTACTTTACTTGAGTTGGTCTTCAAAATTAAGTACCTCTGAAACCCCAACTTGATCTAGGATTTTGAATACTTCAGACTTATGAACCCTTATTAATTTTACTTATAACTTTTATCAAGTAAAGTAACTTCAAAATCTTGGTTTCTTCTTATTAGTGCTTTGCAGGTTTACGAAACTACTTTACTCATATTTTTATGAGAAGTAAACTCATTACACAATTTTGATTTGAACTTGATGATATAACTCAGGGTTTTGGGGACATTTTAATTCACCTTAGAAAAGTAAAGTAACCTTGAGAACCTAAATTGGCCTAGCAATGAATCTCAACACTTAACTTTTTGAATCTCTTTGAAAAGATGAACAAAATGGATTTTATGAGAATGACCCAAGAAGACATTTTCTGACCTTCTAGAGCAGTTTGAAGCAATTGGGAATGAAAAAAATCATAATGAAAACTATCAAAGACTAAGACTTATTCAGGGGATTGTTTTTTAACAAGGACAATTGACTCACATAGAAAAAAAGACAAAATTTTCAATAAGGGTAATCCAAAATTCCATGTGTGAAATTTTGGGGACACTAGCTAGCTCTAATTAGGGACATCTTTATTTCTATCATAATAATGAAATAAGGATGAGAGCTCAATATCTCTAGTTTTGAGTCCTATCTATTGGGTATGGAGTCATGTAAAAATCAATCATGAAAAATAACAAAAAAAAACAAATAGAAAAATAAAAATAACTGTATAAAAGAAAAGTTGATGACTTATTTATATACATACAAGTGTTACCCTACTATTTAGTTCTTGTAACACTTCAAGTGTTACCCATTGTAAGTTAGCATTACTTCAATTCCATCTTGGTAAGCTAGGATGAAACTATATTTTCCAACAATTTTCTTTATTGTAAAAGAGCTTTTTCATAGTGAATCAAATTTTCCATGCATCCCTTTTGATTCATTTCTCTTATCCCATAGCAGGACCAAGTCACCAACTTCAAACTTTATTTCTTTAGGCTTTTTGTCAAAAATCCTTTTCAATTTCATCTGATGTTCAACTAAGTGGTCAGCAACTTGAGCATGTACTTCTTGTAGCTCAGATAAAAACATAATCCTCTTATCCAGTGAATCTTGATAAATTGCATATTCAATAGCCTTATATAGTTGTAAAGTAGGCAATTCTATTATGATGAGTATTTCAACATTTATTTGATATAACAACTAAAATGGTGACATGCCAATGGCTTTCTTTGAAGTGATTCTATTAGCCCACAATGCATCAAATAGATTTATGTACCAAGTACATTGATTATCATCCACCAACTTGCAAATGGTTATCATCAAGTTCCTATTACTTGATTCATCTTGGCCATTCCCTTGAGGATAGTAATTTAAAGGGTGAACTAATTCTATTTCATGTAAATAATAGAAACAAGTTAGTTCAGTTGAAAAAAATTTAGCTACATTATCTATTGCTATCTTGTGAGGAACACCAAACCTCACTACAATGTTTTTGTTGATAAAATCAAATACAACTTCAGAAGTGGCATGCTTAACAAGAATGGCTTCTACCCACTTACTGAAGTAATCAGTGGTGGTTAAAACATAACAATAGCCAGCACTTGAAGAGGGATTCAACATATCAATAAAATCTATGCCTCATTAGTAAAATGGTTCGCTGATTATGATTAGTTTTGAAGGAAATGTTGGTAACTTCAAACATCCCAAGAATGTTGACATGCTTGACATTTAAAAACCTAATCTAAAGTATCCTTGAAAAGTGTGGGCTTTCAGTGGTTTGATAAATAAGAATGTGCTAGTGTACCTCGATGATATAACGGTTTTCTCCAAGGAGACAGGCCAGCACATGGAACACCTCAGGCAGATTTTTGAGAGGTGCAGGGAATTTGGCATCTCCCTAAATCCAAAGAAATGTGTATTTGTGATTCATGAGGGGAAACTTCTTGGCCACATTGTGTCCAAGGAAGGTTTGTCTATTGACCCCGAGAGAGTCCGCTCCATCTTGGAGATGTCCCTACCAAAGCACAAGAAAGGCCTTCAGAGTTTCTTTGGCCGGATAAATTTCATTCGGAGGTTCATTCTGAACTTTGCTGAAATAGTTAAACCCCTAACCTCTATGCTAAGGAAGGGTGAAGAATTCAAGTGGACAATGCCAAGAAAGGACAACTTTGAAGCTATCAAATAGGCTCTGACCCAGGCTCCCACTCTAATCAGCCCCAACTTCAATAAAGACCTCAATCTCTATACCTTCAGCAATGGAGAAGTAATATCTGCTATGCTTACTCAATCAAATAGTGATGACCTCGAGCAACCACTTGCCTTCTTCAGCTAAGGGTTAGATGACATTAAAATTAGGTACACCTACATAGAGAAGCAAGTCCTGGCAATAGTGCGTAGTCTAAAGAAATTCAGGTATATGTTGTCAAATAGCAAGATCCATCTCATGGTTCCACATCTTGGTGTCAAGGATTTCTTGACCAATCGAGACTTAAATGAGAAAAGAGTAGGATGGATCACCAAGGTAATGGAGTACAACATAGACATCAAAATCACCAAGTTGGTGAGAGGAAGGGGCTTGTGTGAATAGCTAACAGTAGATTTGAGGTAAAAAGGTGAAGATAGCTTGTTGATCCATGACGCAGCCACTACAAAAGAACCAGCTGTCATAAGAGATTGGATGCTGGACATGAGGCGCTTCTTTCTTAAGGGCGAATGTCCACAGGATCTCGATAGGGCTAAAAGAAGGTATTTTAAACTTCAGTCCCTTCCTTATGTTTTGATTGATGGGGTATTATTTAGGAAGGATCTCTCTGGGGTTCTCCTGAGATGCATTGACCCCAGTCAAACGGACAAGGTATTGACTGAGTTTCATGATGGGCCGGCAGGCGGCCATTTTGCACCTAAGACCACAGCAGTAAAAATAATGAGAGCTGGCTATTTTTGGCCCACTCTCTTCAAGGATACCCATGCCTGGGTAAGGAAGTGCCAGAAGTGTGCACTTTTTGACGAAAATCAGTGATTGGCTGCCATGCCTCTACAGCCCATTCAAGTTGAACAACCATTCATGCAGTGGGGCCTGGATTTCATAGAGATGATCAATCCTTCCTCTAGTGCCAGACACAGGTGGGTCCTGACTGCTATGGATTATTTCACCAGGTGAGTGGAAGCCATTGCTTTGAAGGAAGTGAATGAAAGTGCAGTCCTGGATTTCGATGAGGACTTAGTGACACGTTTTGGAGTCTCGACCACTATAATTTCAGACAACGCCTTGGCTCTTTTGGGAACCAAAACTAGTGAATGGGCACTAAGGTATGGTATATACCTCAGCACTTCATCATATTACTACCCACAGGGGAATGGGTTGGCTGAGTCCACTAACAAAAATTTGATCAAGATTATAAAGAGGACCATGGAAGAAAATCAGAAAACTTGGCATGCCAAGTTGAAAATAGCTCTATGGGCCAATCGAATCACTCTAAAAAGATCAATCAGAAATTCTCCATATATGCTTGTGTATGGAAGGGAAGCAAGGCTTCCTATCTCACTCGAATTTCCAGCACTAGACCTCGCTCATCAGCTGTAGTTAGAAGAAGGAAGTAGCATGGAGGTAAGGTTGTGCAAACTAATGGAGCTCCAGGAGGTAAGGAATCGGGCCATGGTCTCTATGATCAGTCACCAATAGTAGGTGAAAAGACATTTTGACAAGAAATCTTTGTCAAAAAATTTTGCTGAAGGAGACATTGTCTTAAAATGGGACGAAGACAGAGCTAAGCCCAGAAAACATGCAAAATTTGATGCCCTCTAGAGCGGTCCTTACATGATTACTCAATGCAAGAAGCATAACGCATTCCATCTCTCTAGATTGGATGGCGAAGAATTGTGTATCCCAGTCAATGAGATACATATGAAGCATTGTCACTAAATTTTGGTTTGGCTGTACATAGTTTCCCTTATTTTCTTTCCTATTTTCCCTAAGTGCAGTTTGCATAGTTAGTTGTTTTTAGCTTTGTGTTTTTCCCTTTGTTTGGGGGTAAATTCTATGTATTTGATTCTGGGATCTCGAACACTATTGTGAACTCTCTTCAAAGTTACCATTTGACTCCACGCCCAAAGGATATTCAAAGGCAACTGGGTCCTAAACATAGTAGGCATGCTTCCCCTGGAAGTCACCAATTTGTTGACCCAATTTTGCCCCTCTGGCGAAATCTCGGTCACCTTCTACACCTGCTTTTACAAGGCCAGTCAATTTTGGGTTGCATTCCATCTTCAGGTTCATGCTCAATTCAACAGAAAAAGTTCAAGTCAACGGTTCAATTGTCTAAGTCTTGAGAAAATTCAAGTTTTTATGCAATCGGCAGTAAAATTACCGCCCACAACACTAGCGGGTAAAAAGAGACCACCTACACACAAGCAATGGGCAACAAAATTGCCGCATGAAGCAGTTGGTAGAGAAAAGGAAGCCATCAACATCGGGTGACGTTAGCAAAACTGCCGCGCTAGGCAGCTAATTCGATCGACGTCGGCAAAATTGCCGCAGTCGGTAGTAAATCAGCTAACATCGGCAAAAGTCCCGCATGCAGTCCATGACAGTGGGCGGTAAAATTACCGCCCACAACATTAAGCGGCAAAAAAGGCCTGCAGAACATAGGAAAAGGTTTGCCTAACTACCAGAGGAGAAGACCAGCACACAAAATAAGGCAACAAGCATGGTCTTGGTAGACTTGTGATGTCATCTACAGTGTTTTCTCTCTTCCCAATGAAGACTAAGGCTACCACTTCTCATATAAATATACAGACTTGGTCATTTATCAAGATCTTCCCAAATTTTGTAAAGAGCACAGCTCTACAAATTCTCCACCTGAATCAATAAAATACAGTTTTTGCCTCCATCTTGGATTGATTTGTTATGTATGCCATGAGTATTATTTGTGTTTAGTCATTATCTTCCATGCTTTCACAGGTAATACCAACAGACCAACTATCTACAAGGTGCCAGTTCTGTAGCTGAAAGGAGAAGAGTAATACTTGAGAAGGACAGAACAAAGTAAGTTGCTTGTAAGTGTGCATTCCACAGCACCTTGGTAAACCTCTGTTATGTATTTTCCATTATAGCCTCCATGTTAGTCTTAGTAGCCTGGTTCTTCTGCCAGATGTGTAGAGTATATTTGCATTTCTCTTGATTCTGAGTGGATATGGAAGGTCACCCCTTTATTTTGGTGTATCACCTCTTTTAGAGTAGGTTGTTTGCTTTCTTGCACTTTCTTCCTTTTTCATCCCCCCCAGTATATCTATATATCTATATTTTTGCACTACCTAGAACAAACAAGATACATGAGAGGGAACTAGCCCATATCTAGAGACTCTCCTCTCCTGCTTCGCCATCCCACAGGTGAGAGAGGGGATTCCATATTGCGGGGAGAGGGCAGGAATCCATTTTCCTGCCAACTGGGTGCACTTTCCAGTGTCAACAGTTTTGGCACGCCCAGTGGGACTGTAATTTTATCAATTTCCAATGCAGAAGTATATCAAGATTGATGTTGGTCTTGCTACGGTGATTTCAAAGATTTCCAGCATCTGGTGACTCCACTGGTAAGAGCTCAGTTCTTTATTTTAAGACAGGTCACTTAAACTTCTATGCCAAAGGTTACCACAAGGTCAACTTCAAGAGGGGTCCCTTTTGTTTTCATTGAGCTGCCTTTAAACTCTGCTAAAAGGCTCAGGTTTGAAAGAACTCGCCCTTATCCACTAGTAAATCCTCCTAGACTTGTTGCTAGGAACACCAACCCAGCTCAGCCACAAATACAACCTATTCTAGCCATGGCATTACCTTTTGTAGCATTTTGCGGTGAGAGCCACTTAAACCTCCCACGCTATGATCCGATTCCACGAACAGCTCTAAAAAATGTGCCTTCTTTTGATGGAGTGGGACCTATTACAGTTGTTGAGCATATCAAGAATATTGCTAACCTTTGCAATATTCACAATATAAAAAAAGAAAATATTGCAATCAAATTGCTAGCCTTGTCTCTGAAAGGTAAAGCTCTTGATTGGTACGGCACCTTGCCTGTGAATTCCATACATTCCTGGAACGAATTGGGCACTCACTTAACTGATCGGTTTGGGGAAAAAAGTGATGGCCTCTCTCTTGTCGAGCAGTTGATGACTATAAAAAGAGCTCCACACGAGTATATGCAGGACTTCAACATGCAGTTTCAAAAGACTTGGGATAGAATTCCCATCCTGGTAAGGCTGACTCCCAGCTACGCTTTCTTGTATTATCTAAAAGCATTAAACAATGATATTGCTATGATGATCCAATCTATGGGAGGGCACATACTACCAGCTACTTACGACATCACCATAGCAACCGAGAACTGCTTGGTACAAGCCAGAAAGATCACTCCTAGGCCTAACATGCCACTTTTCCCAGAGATGTTGCCCCCTATACAAACCGTTGTGCCCACATTAGCCCCTGTGCCTAGCATTGAGAAGTCAGCTGCCATTCTATCAAATGAACTACATGAGGTAAAAACCCTGTTGCAAAACATGTCAAATAAACTTGTAGTTCTTAAAAGACAACAAGCCCAAAATAACAAGCTGAATCCGGGTTATCAACATTATGGTCAAGCACCTACAAACCCATTTCAAGGCTATAATCAAGGACAGGGTCAGCTTACTCAGACCAGGCCTTATCAAAATTATAACCCAGGCCCCTCTTCATCATCTAAAGCCATGGTTCCTACTCTGAACAATCTAGTGCAGGAGCAGCCAGGTTGTTCAACCATGGGACAAGGTTAAGAGCAAGCTGTCCACACGAATGATATGATGAATTTTTCCCAAAATTTAGAAAATCAGGCTGCTGATTTTTCCCAATTTTTTGAGTTTCCAGCGCAACCCAACACAAGTAACAATCAAACTCAGCCGGATTCTACCCTGATAAATCACGAAGAAGGCAAGCTCTATGCAATTAATCATGGGGGTGTTGTAGGCAATCAAGTTGATTGTGTTGCAGCCAACATGATATTTAAAAGAAGAGCGGTTGGAGAAGCGTAGGCTTCCCCTCAGGCAGCAATGAATCCTCCACCACACCCATTTCAAAGGGCCCTAATTTCCAGACAACCATTTGCACCTCTAGCTCCCCAGTCTACAGCTCCAGTTGGGATCAGCCCAAAGGAAAGTACGAAGGGAATCAGCCCCCAGGTTAATATAGTTGATCAAATGAATAAATTGCATGTGAACATTTCCCTATGGGATTCTTTGTCTCTTCCAGGACAAAGGGACGTACTGAAGAAAGAATTGCGTGAGTTAGATCGATAGGCCGTCCTGACAGACACTAATAGCATCTTAATGACGAATGGGCAGCCTTCTACTTTAGGTCAGGTAAAGAAGGAAGAAAGGACTCCCCCCTTTTATGTATCTTTGATCATAGGTGATTTCTTAGTACACAATTTCATAATCGATAGTGGGGCCAGCACTTCAATAATGCCCAAGTGCATTGCTGATAAGATGGGGTTAAAGTAAAAAGCAATGAACAAAGGAGTCTTGCAACTAGATGGGACACTTGTAAAGACAGTCAGAATCCTGAAAGGATTGAGTTTAACATTACATGTCTGCCTGACATTCTCAATCCCCCATGATATAGTGGTAGCGGACATTCCTCCATATTTCACAATCTATTTGTCTAGGGACTTTATGTCCAAGATAGGTGGCTATATAGCAATGAATTGGTCATATCTGGTTTTCAAAACCAAGTATGGGACCAAAGTGAAAATTGAATCTGAGCCACTCTACAAGGATTACCTAGAGCCCTATTCACCCAAGGCAGCGAATGTCAGTTACACTATCATTGATCCAAAAGAGTCTCAGATGGATAAATCTTTATCTTCTTCTCTTGAAGGAGTTTTAGATCTACTCTTGGATGAGTGGGGATGCTATAACTTTGAGCACGATCCTTATAAGTTTATTGAAGAAGCAAACCTTGGTGTCTATTGCTTACATGAAGAAGGCACTGTGATACCCAATATAATGAAGGAGAACAAAGAAGACCTTGGCCTGTGGCAGCTCTACTTCGACAGTTCCAAAAGTAAACTGGGTGCTGGTGGTGGGGCAATGTTAGGTTCCCCTTCTAAAGAAAGGTACTTTTCAGCTTTCCATTTCCATTTATCTTGCACATGTAACATTGCAAAATAGGATTATTTGATTCATGGACTTGAGTGGGCAAGAAAGAGAGGGATCAAGAAGTTGCAAATCCTGGGGGACAGTGAACTAATTGTGAACCAAATAAGAGGCCTGAACCTGACCAAGAACTCCTTGTTGAAGTCTTACAAGCATAGAGTCTGGGACTTGATGGAGGATTTCCTTGCTCTTAACATTACCTCGATCCCCAGAGAATAGAATAAGCAAGCTGACAAGCTGGCAGCTGTTGGTGCCCAATTTGATGTTTTAAAAGAAATAATCAAGAATTGTGGTTCATGTCATTTAAAGGTGGTGGTTCGGCCTTTAATTCCAAACAATGTTACAAATTAGCAGGTCTTCGAAAGTGACCAGCAGATAGCTCTCTTCCTGCAGGAAGAAGTTGAGTTTGCGGTCCACAATCAAGTGAAATTACAGCAGCAATATGGAAATCAGATTGTTCAATTGAAGAACAATAAACTCCCTAAGGGTCTGGTCACACTTGAAAGTATTTTCAACAGAGAAGACCAACTAAGAAATGACAAAGCATGCATCACTACCAAAGAGGAGAATTATGAAAAAGTTGAAATCTTCAAGGACAAGTTGCTGGCACTTGGTAAGGTATGCACATTTCAAGAAAGGCAAGCTTTCATTCTACTGTGTTAGGAGTTCGCTGACGTCTTTGCTTGGAATTATAGCGACTTGAAAGGCTTCGATCCAAGACTCGCCCAACACACCATTGAATTAGATGAAGGCACAAAACCAGTCACACAAAAGTAGAGGCCTGTTAATCTAATGATCAAACTCCTTATGTAGAAAGAATTGGTCAAGTTGATTGAGTTTGGCATTATATTTCTGATCAAACATTCCTCATGGTTGGCTAATTTAGTTTCAGTTAGAAAGAAAAATGGGGAGATCAGGCTATGCGTCGACTTCAGAGACCTTAATAAAGTCTCTTTAAAAGATCATTATCCCCTCCCCAACATGGAGCAGAATCTCTAAAAGGTAACTAGTTTTAAACATTTCTCCCTCCTGGATGGTTATTCAGGATATAATCAGATTCTGGTGCGAGGCTGCGACCAATACAAAATAGCTTTCACCACTAAATGGGGAACGTTCACCTACCAGAAGATGCCTTTCGAGCTATCCAATGCTAGTGCTACCTTTCAGCGAGCCATGGACATGGCTTTCAGTGGTTTGATAAATAAGAACGTGCTGGTGTACCTCGATGATATAAAAGTTTTCTCCAAGGAGGTGGGCCAGCACATGGAACACCTCAGGCAGATTTTTGAGAGGTGCAGGGAATTTGGCATCTCCCTAAATCCAAAGAAATGTGTATTTGTGATTCATGAGGGGAAACTTCTTGGCCACATTGTGTCTAAGGAAGGTTTGTCTATTGACCCTGAGAGAGTCCGCTCCATCTTGGAGATGTCCCTACCAAAGCACAAGAAAGGCCTTCAGAGTTTCTTTGGCTGGATAAATTTCATTTGGAGGTTCATTTCAAACTTTGCTAAAATAGTTAAACCCCTAACCTCTATGCTGAGGAAGGGTGAAGAATTTAAGTGGACAACACCAAGAAAGGATAGCTTTGAAGCTATCAAACAGGCTCTGACCCAAGCTCCCGCTCTAATCAGCCCTGACTTCAACAAAGACCTCAATCTCTATACCTTTAGTAATGGAGAAGTAATATCTGCTATGCTTACTCAAGCAAACAGTGATGACCTCGAGCAACCACTCACCTTCTTCAGCCAAGGGTTAGAGGACTTCGAAATTAGGTACACCTACGTAGAGAAGCAAGTCCTGGCAGTAGTGCACAACCTAAAAAAATTCAGGTATATGTTGTCAAACAGCAAGATCCATCTCATGGTTCCACATCCTGGTGTCAAGGATTTCTTGACCAATCGAGACTTAAACAAGAAAAGAGCAGGATGGATCACCAAGGTAATGGAGTACGACATAGACATCAAAATTGCCAAGTTGGTGAGAGGAAGGGGCCTGTGTGAATAGCTAGTAACAGATTTGAGGAAAAAAGGTGAAGACAGCTTGTTGATCCATGACACAGCCACTGCAGAAGAACCATCTATCATAAGAGATTGGATACTGGACATGAGGCACTTCCTTCTTATGGGTGAATGTCCATAGGGTCTCGGTAGGGCCGAAAGAAGGTATTTTAAACTTCAGTCCCTTCCTTATGTTTTGATCGATGGGGTATTATTTAGGAAGGATCTCTCTGGGGTTCTCCTGAGATGCATTGACCCCAGTCAGACGGACAAGGTATTGACTGAGTTTCATGATGGGCTGGCAGGCGGCCATTTCACCCCTAAGACCACAGCAGCAAAAATAATGAGAGCTAGCTATTTCTGGCCCACTCTCTTCAAGGATACCCATGCCTAGGTAAGGAAGTGCCAGAATTATGCACTTTTTGATGGAAAGCAGTGATTGGCTGCCATGCCTCTACAGCCCATTCAAGTTGAACAACCATTCATGCAGTGGGGCCTAGATTTCATAGGGATGATCAATCCTCCCTCCAGTGCTGGACACAGGTGGGTCCTGACTGCTATGGATTATTTCACCAGGTGGGTGGAAGCCATTGCTTTGAATGAAGTGAATGAAAGCGCATTCTTGGATTTCTATGAGGACTTAGTGACACATTTTCGAGACCCAACCACTATAATTTCAGACAACGCCTTGGCTTTTTTGGGAACCAAAACTAGTGAATGGGCCCTAAGGTATGGTATATACCTCAGCACTTTGTCAAATTACTACCCGTAGGGGAATGGGTTGGCTAATTCCACTAACAAAAATCTGATCAAGATTATAAAGAGGACCATGGAAGAAAATCAGAAAACTTGGCATGCCAAGTTGAAAACAACGCTATGGGCCAATCGAATCACTCTGAAAAGATCAATCGAAAATTCTCCATATACGCTTGTGTATGGAAGGGAAGCAAGGCTTCCTATCTCACTCGAATTGCCAGCACTGGACCTCACTCATCAGCTACAGTTAGAAGAATGAAGTAGCATGGAGGTCAAGTTGTGTGAACTAATGGAGCTTCAGGAGGTAAGGAATCGGGCCATGGTCTCTATGATTAGTCACCAACAGTAGGTGAAAAGACATTTTGACAAGAAATTTTTGTCAAAAAAATTTGTTGAAGGAGACATTGTCTTAAAATGGGATGAAGACAGAGCTAAGCCCAAAAAACATGCAAAATTTGATGCCCTCTGGAGCGGTCCTTACATGATTACTCAATGCAAGCAGCATAACGAGTTCCAACTCTCCAAGTTGGATGGTGAAGAATTGTGTATCCCAGTCAATGAGATACATCTGAAGCATTGTCACTAAATTTTATTTTGGCTGTACATAGTTTCCCTTGTTTTCTTTCCTGTTTTCCCTAAGTGTAGTTTGCATAGTTAGTTGTTTTTAGCTTTGTGCGTTTCCCTTTGTTTGGGGGTAAATTCTATGTATTTGATCTGGGATCTCGAACGCTGTTGTGAACTCTCTTCAAAGTTACCATTTGACTCCGCGCCCAATGGATATTCAAAGGCAACTAGGTCCTAAACATAGTAGGCATGCTTCCCTTGGAAGTCACCAATTTTTTGACCCAATTTTGCCCCTCTGGTGAAATCTCGGTCACCTTCTACACCTACTTTTGCAAGGCCAGTCAATTTTGAGTTGCAATCCATCTTCAGGTTCATGCTCAGTTCAACAAAAAAAGTTCAAGTCAACGGTTCAATTGTCTAAGTCTCGAGAAAATTCAAGTTTTTATGCAATGGGCGATAAAATTACTGCCCACAACATTGGCGGGTAAAAAGAGACCGCCTACACACAAGTAATGGGTGGCAAAATTGCCATGTGAAGCAGACAGCAGAGAAAAAGAAGCCATCAACATCGGGTGACGTCGGCAAAACTATCACACTCGGTAGCTAATTCGGCCGATGTCGGCAAAATTGCCATGGTCTACAGTAAATCAGCTGACGTCGGCAAAAGTCCTGCATGCAGTCCACGGCAGTGGGTGGTAAAATTAACGCCCACAACATCAGGCGGCAAAAAAGGCCTATAGAACACAGGAAAAGGTCCACCCAACTGCCAAAGGAGAAGACCAACATGCAAAATGAGGCAACAAGCATGGTCTTTATAGACTTGTCATGTCATCTACAGTGTTTTCTCTCTTCCCAATGAAGACTAAGGCTACCACTTCCCATATAAATACACAGACTTGGTCATTTATCAAGATCCTCCCCAATTTTATAAAGAGCACAGCTCTGCAAATTCTCCACCTGAATCAATAAAATATAGTTTTTGCCTCCATCTTGGATTGATTTGTTGTGTATGCCATGAGTATTATTTGTGTTTAGTCATTATCTTCCATGCTTTCATAGGTAATACCAACAGACCAGCTATCTACAAGGCACCAGTTCTGCAGCTGAAAGGAGAAGAGCAATACTTGAGAAGGACAGAATAGAGTAAGTTTCTTGTAAGTGTGCATTCCACAGCACCTTGGTAAACCTCTGTTATGTATCTTCCATTATAGCCTCCCTGTTAGTCTTAGCAGTCTGGTTCTTCTGCCAGATGTGTAGAGTATATTTGCATTTCTCTTGATTTTGAGAGTGGATCTAGAAGGTCACCCCTTTATTTTGGTGTATCACCTCTTTTAGAGTAGGTTGTTTGCTTTCTTGCACTTTCTTCCTTTTTCATCCCCCCCAGTATATCTATTTATCTATATTTTTGCACTGCCTAGAACAAACAAGATACATCAGAGGGAACTAGCCCATATCTAGAGACTCTCCTATCCTGATTCACCGTCCCACAGGTGAGAGAGGGGTTTCCATGTTGCGGGGAGAGGGCAGGAATCCATTTTCCTACCAATTGGGTGCACTTTCCATCATCAACAGGCATGTTTCTCCATCTATGTATATTTTAGCTCATGACTTTTCATTAGCCAACTCATGAAAGCTATAGAATATTCAATATCTTCATCATTCTTTTTTATAAGTATGGTTGACATGGTATGCTCAGAAGAATAACAATAGAGAATTATTTCCTTACTAAAATTTGGGGAAACCAGTACTGGTGCTTGAGTTATGGCTACTTTAATATTTTCAAATGCCAACTTACCTTCAACATTCCACTTAAAATCTTGGTTCTTTTTCATTATGTTAGAAATGTGGCAAGTCATCTTAGCAAAGTTATAAATAAACCTCATGAGAAAGTTAACCTTATCAAAGAATGAATGTACCTTTTTATTGGACGTAGGCATAGGTAGACTTTAAATCGATTCTAACCTTTATAAGTCAATCTTTATTCCTTCCTTTGAGATGATGTGACCAAGACGCTTCCCTTCAGTCATGGAAAATATTGATTTCTTGGGATTCAAAGAGATCTCATGTTTCTTGCACTAGATGAGTACTCTTCTAAATCAACTAAGTGATTACCTCTCTTTTTGGAGAAGACTATCAAGTCATCAAGGTATACAACTATACTCTTGTTCTTTAGGTGTGAAAATGCTAGATCTATTCCTCATTGAAAAGTTGCTCTAACATTAATCAGCCCTAAGGGCATATTTTGATAGGCAAATATCCCCCATGGTGTTATGAAAGTCATATTGTATTGATCTTATTCAGTCACTTTTATCTGATCATATCCTTAAAAAAATTCTAATATAAACAACATTTCTAATCTTGTAACTACTTGCAAGGTATGATCCATAATAGGCAATGGATATTTATCTTTCAAATAATCTTGGTTGAGATTATAGAAATCAACACACAAACGTAATTCCCTATTCTAAATGGTGAATGGGATAAATGATTTTAGCATGAATTAACTTCTATATTTTAGCAAAGATAGTACCTAAAATTGTTGGATTATGATGGAAAAGCTTTGCATGAAAGGCTTCACTTCTCACTAAAGTGGAATGTAATTATGTACCTCTTTAGGCTAAAAGGTCTTTAGGTCTTTGTAGGACTAAGCAAACACATCCATGTATCTCCTAAAAAGCTTAATAACTAATTCTTTTCCTTTTTGGGAACAACATTTTCTAATGTTGACCATCTTGGGTTCTTCTTCAGTATCCAAATTACCCTATTGTATTTCTAGAGAAGAACTCTCACCATACTCTTTCTTTTTCATTATAAATTGATCATGATTATCAAAAAAATATTCTAAAGAAACCAACCCTTTAGGAATCTTATTTCTCTTTAATTGAATTAATGCTTCATTATCATCATGTTGAAGGTCAATGTTACATTTTATTATCTGGCATGGAAGTGAACTACTTCCTTCAAAATATAATTCTTCAAAATTGTCTTGTTGCTCAAGGAAAACATCAATTTGTTTATCATCATTGAAAATCTACCACTCATTGACATTGTCTGCAACCTTTGAATAGAAAACCATCTCTACTGTATAGTCACCTTCTCAAAAAAGTGTAGTCTATTGGTTTGGTCTGAGTAGAGTTGTAGTAACTACAAGAGAATCAACTATAGAGTTCTGATCATGAGGAATACAATTGATTGAAAATATTAAAAAATCAGGTGTTGCACTTAGAAATCAATCATAGTAGTGCCTCAAATTATCCTTCTTTACTTGGTATTGTCCATGAATTTACCTCACTATCAACTCAATATCTCTTTAAGCTTTTATAAGTTTCACTCCTTTTTTTTACTTGTTCCAATCCCAATAATATTGCTTCATACTCTATTATGTTGTTAGTATTTTTAAACATAAGCTTGTAAGAGTAAGGATGTACCTTACCATCTAGTGATATCAATACAACTCCAGCACCTGAACTAAGTGAACAACAATTTCCATCAAATTTCAATGTCCATATTTTCTCTTATTCTTTTTGTGTCTATGGTCTTATATTTCTTTGCCCAATTCAAGGTAATAGACTACATGATCTAATTCTTCAAAAAAAATCTATGATTTTAGACCATCTGATTTGAAAACTATATACTTGGATTTCTTCTTAGACTCAAGCTTCCAATTTACACCTTTGATTAGAATGTGAGAAAAAGACCAACCCATCTTGACTTCTCCACCTAGATCTTTGCAGAAGTTTCCACTTGATAGCATTCCATAGAAAACAGTAATATCTATTACCAAAATTGTCATTTTAAGCCTCTTATCTAGAAAAGTTACTAGAATAGCTTGAGCATTTTTTATTTATCCAATTAGGAGAACTTGTCTCTCCATTGAGTAATGGCTATTGACTTAGTCAGAATGAGGCCAAGGGCATAGGCTAATTTAGCTGGCATAACATTATCAGAGGCTCCAGAATCTAGGATATAATTGCTCAACTTGAAATCGTTGATAAAGAGGGATATATATAATGGCTCAATTCTTTCGGATGTGGAAGTAGATGTGGGAGTAGTTATAGCATTTTTTTATAAAAAAACATGTTTGGAGGTGGGAAAGATACTTTTAGAAACATTGATTGTATTATTTGATATTTTGCTTTGTACATACCTAACTAGTCTATTTAGCTAATCTAGATAGGATCTTAAAAAATTTGGCTTCTAACATTTGGATCTTGGTTTTTTTTATGTGGTCAATAATGTCAAAAGAAGGGATGGAAGTAGATAAAGTAAGACTAACTTCAAAAGTATTAGTGACTAGATTATAAGGTTGTGAAGAAGAGGATGTTGCATTTTTATATTTTAGAGCAAGAGAAGTGGGTAAAGAACTACCTCTTTTAAGAATGCTAACATCTGGATTGGAGTCTTCTTCAAGTGTTTTTTCTCTCTCCCTTGTTTTTTGGAATTTTTTTCACCAACTTGCTAATTTTATGACCTTCTGAATATTGAAAAAGAGTGACTATGATCTTCTTCAAGTGTTTCTTCATAATCAATTTTTGATTGATATTCAAAGTATCTTATGTTGGAGTTGCCTGCAAGATCTACAAAGTCATCTTCATCATCAAATATTTGATCAAGTTCAGTAGTCATATGATCTTCTTCATTCATTTCAATGTGGTTCTTCAAAGCATCTTCAATTTCTAGTCTTTGTGGAGTTCCAACAATATAATTATGATTCTGATTGTTGAAATTGCATGTAGGTGCATTCTTGATAGGAGCAACATGAGGACCTTAAGTAATTTACCTTTTAACTTACATCAAGTCATTAGTCAATTTTTGCAATAGGGGATCCATAGTGGTTTGAAATTTACTCAAAATAGAACTATCCACCTTGGAATTTATCTTCTTAATCTTCCTAACCTTAATAAGGTCATCTTTAACCTATATAGCAATATTCTAAACTATTGATAAATTAGTGGGATGTGCTCTATTTAGCTGATAGATAACCTCTGGTAATTGAGCATTGATGAAAAACACTTTTGGTTATCAATAGTAGGTTGGGCACTCTAAGTTATTTTATAGAGAAATCTATTAAACTTAGCGATAAAATCTTACATGTGCTCATGTGGCTCTTTTTTAAGCTAAGTCAACTGGGTGAGAAATATGTGTTGGTCTTCAAAAACTTTAAATATTTTTTCAAATTACTTATGCATAGTAGCCCAATTGATTATGGTATCAGGTGTCAAATGGTAAATCCATTTTGTAGCAAAATCATGTAAGGTTTCAATGAAGAGCCTAACTAAGATGTCTTCATGCTCAATGTCAATCGTCCACATGCTATAAATAAGGCAACTAAATGCTCATCTGGAATCTATTTTCCATCCCCTATGAACTTAGGAAAGTTCTTTCTTAACCCCTTAGGCAAGTTATGGGGAGGAGTTAATTTCAATGGGCCAATCATTACCCCCCAAGGAATAGAGAGTTTTTGCACCATTCTTTCAGGAATAAGGATTTGAGGATTAGCAGGTTAAATTATTCTTAAACAATTATGTTGTAGCTAATTTAGAAGAGTTTTCACTTGCCTCAAAGGTGAAAGACTCGCTCTTATTATTCTGATTTGGGGAGGGAAGCTGAAATCAAACCATTCTTTCAAGTAAAAGAAGTCATTCATTTAGCCTTGAGCTCTTCTTGGTTTGGTGAAAGGTTGATTTACGAAGTTGAAATGCATATTCCTCTCTAAGGATTTGTTTAAGTTACTTTAGATTTATGAGTAAAGACTTCATGAGAGATTACTTGACATGCAGTGACTTAAGACAAATAAAACATTATATTTGTCATACGACTCAAGATAATTGAAGCATTTATTTTAGATGAGTAAAACTATTTCATAAAACACACATTTCTAATCACAAGTGTGCCTTTAATTTATATACAACTTATTATATGATAGTGTGGAAAACATGCAATTTTGGAGAAATCAACATTAGTCTATGTCTATCTTACCCTAGAGTGGATAATCTAATTTTAACTCTAGTTAAGTTCATGTTCCCTATCAAATTTGCCAAAAACTATTGGCTAAATATTTTGTAGGTTATAAAAAGTACCTAGGCAGTCATGGGATTAAATCCCCTTCATTTAATGGTAAATTTCTTATACATTTTATGCTTATCTATTCTAACTTTTCACGCTTTTAGTTATTCATAATTTATACAAATTATTTATAAGATATGCACAACTTATCATATTTTGGGGTATTACTTTAGCCATAAATTTTATGAACCATAATAGAGTGATTTTGCATCAAGTAAACAACTATTTTAGATAATGTGTAAAGAATTTCTAAGAAATAGAAAATGAAATGACTAGAATATGTGAGAATATAGGAGTTGTACTTCATAATAAGTAGTTTTATAGAGATTATTGTATCCATACAAGTAGATAAACATTCAAGAGGTGATAATTCTTTTATCAAATGAGTAAGAAAAAACTTGAATTCATATTTAGATTTAAAGATAACACAAAGTTTACCATATTAATCTTCACAAAATGCACCAAATGATCTCCTTAGATGCAAAGTTCCACAAAAATCAACTTCTTTCTTATTCACTTTGAACCAATCTCATACAAAAATATTCAAAAATATAAATACAAAGTTTCATATTGCCTAAATTTTCTTGCTTCAGTTACAATTGCTTTTCAAAAAAAATTACCCTCTAGAACAATCTTTTTTCCAATCAAAACCTTTTTGCTTAGAGAATTTATTCACTAAAGACTTTCTTGCTGAAATTCAAAGATTGCATTCTCATTTTCAATTTCCTTCATCACTATTTTTATCTATGCTAATTTATTTTCAATATTAGCCAAATTACCTAGGACCTCAAGAAATAATTATTGTGTAGTTTGTAACATTTTCTCTATTCACTCTTCATCGACTACTTTGGCCTTGTCACCAGTTTTTGCTACTTCAATTATTATTTGTTGATCAAATGCACCTCCTAAAAGTAATGATTGATGAGTAGTAGATCTTACCACCTTGGAAATTATTTCACATAACTTAGCAATTTGTTCCTTTAATTTAGCTTTATTAGCTTTCTCTTCATCAAGCTTCTAGAAAAGAGTATTGATCAGGATCTATGTGTCTTATTTTAAACCCTCTGTAGTGACTTCTCCAAGGGATATCTTTATAACTATCAAGTCTTCTTTAGCGAATTCACCTTTATCCTTACCCTATGGAGGAACTGATATCTCTACAAATTTATGGCTTGAAGGCTCAATTATCAGCTTTGAAGTCGCTTTGGCACTTTTGGGCGTTTTACCCTTATGATCAAGACATCTCAAAAGCTGTAAGTCTATCTCCTCCAAGTTAATTTCTTATTTAGACTCGAGAGTATTTTACAAAGCCAACCATGAAGAGAAATCTCTACCAATTGAAGTGACTAAATGTATTACCATTTATTATTGATTATTTCTCACCACTAACTCCTAAGAAGGAATTTTTTGTGTATCTAGAATATCTTGGACAACACTAAAAACTACTTGTTCATATTTTTCTTTCTCTATCTCTTTCTCTATTTCTTTCTCTACCTCTTTCTCTTTAGGTTCAATTGTTACTTATTATTGAGATACCTCCTGAGATGTAATCAACTCTCTAGCAGTTACCTGCTTTGGCTATTTTTTGGACATGAATATAACTAATGGTAGATTGATCCTCATAATGAGGTGGAGGAGTATTATGTGGAGTGGATGAAGGTAGAGGAGGAGTAACATTAGTCTCCTTCTGAATAGGTTTCTCAAGGGATTTGAAGATTGGAGACTTTTAAGGTGGCATGAGTGTGGATGGATTTACATCTTTCATTATTGGTTGTATGTTTTTCACCTATAATGAAGATGAAGATGTGGTAGACATGGTAAAAATAAGAATGGTATAAGTAGGAATGGTAGTGGAAGAGACTAGAGGAGATGCAAGGGTAACCATTTGAATTGGCTCCTATTCTTTTACCATGGAGTATGTATCATCAACATTCTTATTTAGTTTTAACTTCTTCTTGGGTTCTTGGCTACTTTATCCCTGCACTACTTTCCTTTTGTGACTAAATTGGCCAATTTTTGTCATTATTGGCTCCTTCATATAGTATCCTTTACCAATAAGCCATGTTGATGTGATAACAAGAACTACTGAAGATCTCTTAGTAATAGTCTTTACATGATTCTTATTTAAGTCAATATTTAGAAGTGGAGCATTATCTCCTCCCATGGCATTATAAGAATCATAAATCACTTGTCCATCATCTTCCATATCTTCTAGAATTATAGCCAAATCAAAAGAGTGGATTTTTTCAAAAGTCATGTTGTTGTTATCTCTTCTTCTCACTTCAAACTCATCACTACAATCAATCTAGAAGTCTTCAAGTGTAGGGATATGCATATACTCAAGAGAAACTATGTTTTGAGCTATGCCTCTGTAATCAAAATTTGCTCTAGCTTCAAAATATGATTGATTGTAGTTGTGATATATTTATGTTTGTATATTCTTTGCCTTATAAATACTTACACAGTGATAATGGTCAATAAAAATAGGAAAATTAACTGAATAATGGTGAACTTTAGACTAAATATCTTGCAATTCTACCAGTTGCTTGCATAGTTCCATAAGAATCCATTTATCACTAGGATACATGGGTAATTTGACTGGCATCCCTATGAAACCACCAACTCTAATATATATATAATTCAAGAATTGAATAAAAATGCATCCAAAATGGGAAACTATCTCCCAAATGCATCTGATACTCTCTTGGCCTTTAAGGCAACATTCAATTTATAGATGATTTCAAAAAATAAGCCATCATTTAACCTCTTATATTGCTTAAAGTATTTAGACAAAGTTAACTAAGGATAATATTCATATATGGGCTATGTTGCCAACATCCCTTTCATAGTTAACCTAGAAAATGCTCCACTAGATACTATAACATATACTAAATATGAATTCAATTTAAAGTCAAGAGTTTGAAATATGTTACTTAACTACTGGTCAATTTTTTCACTTATCATTCGTGACCATTCAATCATAGCATAATTTTTGTTTACATCAATAGCATTAATGTATGCATACATCCAAGTGGAAAGTACTTGGCATTATTCTCTCCATTACTTCTATATAAAAATTTAGTGATGTCATCTAATTCTTGAACCAAATCAAATCTCACTATTTGCTTTGGAAACCTTGAGGGCTAATTTGGTTTCTTTAGATAATTAGTATTCATTATCTTGATGCAATCTATTGTCTTATTCTTCCATTGGCTTTTAGCTTTTTCCATTGATACGTCAAGCACTTTAGGTCTTGCCAGGATCTTTAGATAGTAGACAAGATACTAAAAATCTAACCTTATCACCACATTACCAGTAGTATCTTTAATTCTCCTAGTAAGAGAATCATAATACTTAGCACATTATAGGATAAACTTAGGAAGTTTTGTAGAGCTTGGGAATGTTGCAGCTTGTAAGATCCCACTATTAGTCATTGCTTGCATGATGGATGTCTTGATTATAGATTTTTACCTTTATAATAGCTCAATTATGGAAATGTGTCCCATGTTAGTATCACTTATTTCAAACAACTTGGAAGCAATACAGGACTCAATGGGATATCCTTTGTATTCATACTTCATCTTTGCTTCCTTTAATTTCTCAACTCTCTTTGCTTTAGAATTCCCTCTCCTACTCAGCCCTAAAACTTCTAAAAGTGTTATCTTGGAAACTTATTCAATCATAGTTACTTCTTCTTCACCTAACATTTGTTGTGACTGATACTGGGAAGGCTTGGTGAATGTTCTTAAAATCTCAGTAATTGTTCTTGCTAGTTTAGAAAAGGTTGAACAACTGAGTTAAGTTGTTGTCTTGAATGATCCTAAGTAAGCTTTAGGTATTAGGAACTTTTGGCAGTACAAAGCTTTGAAAAATTTGGGAAATTCATGCTAAAAATAGGGTGTCATAACTCCAGGTTGGTCTAGAAATCTCTTAAGTCTTTAGAATTAGAAACTTCGAGTGAGTGGTAATTATTTAGAACTCTGATTTTATTTAAAATAATTACTCAAGTTTTTATGGATAAGTTACTTGGGTTATAAACCTTGATAAATTATAAGTAATAGGTAATCAAAACTTCAAGTAAGTAATGCTCTTTGGGAACTCTGTTAAACACGAAACTAGTTGCTCAAGTTTTTTAAGACTAGTTAATTGGGTTCGAGACTCTAGGTAAGAAACAAGTCATGAGGGGTCTAGATAGATCTAGGTCAAATGCTAGGGAATTTTATATAAAATAATATTTTTTTAGAATTTTTCTTAAAATTTTCATATGCAAAATGTTCTTGAGGATTTAACAAGGTTTTCAACAACATCAAGAATACAAAAATGATGAACAATTGCAAGAAAAACAAGAAATGATAAAGATAAACTTTCAAAATGGTACATAAATATTTACCATGGAAAAAATGAGATGAACACCCAAAATGGATACATGAAAACAAATGGAAATCACTCTACATACCTTGACCACAAATGGGTTGGAAATATTTTGCTCAAAAATTACTTTAGAAGCTCAAACAGTATCGCTCAGGATTCATAGGGATAATAACTAGGTCAAATAACATGAAATACAAGTGGGAAATGAGGTATAATTTTCTATATTTATATTAACCCCAAAATTAATGGCAACTAAGTGACATGTGAGATGGTGGCCACATAAGCATTTTGATGTTTATCAGGTTTCATGAACTGCTTTACTTGAGTTGGTTTTCAAAGTTAAGTACCTCCAAAACCCCAACTTGATCTAGGCTTGTGAATACTTCAGACCTCCAAACCCTTATTTATTTTACTTATGACTTTGATCAAGTAACTTTGAAATCATGAGTTCTTCTAATTAGTGTTTTATGGGTTTATGAAACTACTTTACACAATTTTTTATGAGAAGTAAAGTCATTACATAATTTTGATTTGAACTAGATGATATAACTTAGGTTTTCAAAGACAACTTACTTCACCTTAGAAAAGTAAAGTAACCTTGAGAACTTGAATTGGCTTAGCAATGAATCCCAACACTTAACTTTTTGAATCTCTTTGGAAAGATTAACAAAATGGGTTTTATGAGGATGACCCAGGTAGACATTTTATAACTTTTTGGAGCAATTTGAATCAATTGGGAATGAAAGCAATCATAATGAAAACTATCAAATACTAAAACTTATTTAGGGGACTAAGTTTTAACAAGTACAACTAACTCACATAAAACAAAAGACAAAAATTTCAATAGGGGTAACCCAAAATTCCATGTGTGAAATTTTGGGGACACAATAACAACTCATGAAGGTACTATGAGATAGTATAAATGATCCATGTGTATCACAAGTAGAAGTGTTGTACATAAAGTTAAGTATGGTTTGTTTAGAATTAAGCTTATGCATGACAAGTGGTAGAGTTATGTAGTAACATGGAAAGGTACAATGAAATTGTGCATATGCCACAAGTTACCACACACATAGGTAACCAAAGGTCTAAACAAGAATTGCACTAACCCAATCAGAAGCTAAAATCATTTATGATGAAATGTGTGTCAATTTATGCTCAAGTACTCTACTAATATTACTACAAGTTGATTGGATATGTATAAAAATTCTAATGTAAGGATTATTGGATTCAGGGATAGAATAGAAACAAAAATATGCATAGGTGATTGAATCCTTAGCATCACTAAACCTATCTCAATGTCCCATTGGATGATTATATTTTCATCCAAGAGTTTGGAACATATAGTCATGAGAGGACACATTAGTAAAAAAATTGTCTTACTTATAGTCATCCACTCTTTGTTGATTAGCATGAATGTTATGGTGTCCTATACATGGTTCCAAATTTGGATGAATAGAGATTATAGATGTTAAAAATATCCCCCTCCCAGGAAATATTTATGAATATAATTTTACAAAATCTCTTTGACTAATAAAGGACATACTATTGACCTTGGTATAACCATGAAGGTTGCAACCAAAAAGGATATATTTCTAGATTATTTTTTACAAGCTAACATATTACAATATGGCTTATTCATAGAACCTAATACAGTTTAAATTATGAACATTAGGGTACCTACTAATTTTATCATTTACTTTATGGTTCACTTTCACTTCAATTTTTTATGTTGATTGAAATTTCAAGATTGTGTAAGGTATTTTTTTATATGCATCCTTTTGAGAGATTTTTTAAATATGGCATGCACAGGAGATTAACTCAGAACAACTACTTAACTATACAGAATATAGTAAATTAATTTCTCATCATATATTTATTTTTACAGATGGTGTACTATGAGAAAAATATATTTAGTTATTTTTCTCATTATTTAAAGGTAGGTTTCCCTGACTTATTAATCATTATTCTTGACAATAACTTCTTGATAAGCTCCTATATTCAAATTTATTACATTAAATATTTACATGTCCATCTTATATTCTTATTTAATTTTGTTATTATTAAACACGACTTATTAACCCAATTTCAGTATCTTTTATAATACATTTTAGAATTACTTCCATGACTCTAAAATCCTCATATATTTCCATCGTGCATTATAACCATCAACATTTCACCTATCTTACATAAATTTTATCTCCGCACTTCATATTATTTTTCTAAATCATTCATATAAAATTTTCAACATTGATTAACAACACCTATATACTATCCATTAAATTTTCTTAATATTATTTCCATAATCTTTTACTAACTCTGAATCCAATGTTACTTTCAACTTACTTATTAGTACATGTGGTACAATACTCATAGAAAAATAATAATCAATATTTTTTAGATAATCAACATTCATCTTTCCATACACATTCATTTTTATACCTTTTATTTTTAATTAAGGTAAAATGCAGGTTTTAAGAGGCCCTTAGAATCTCTCACAAAGTAATGAGATAAAATGATGAAGACCAAAAAAAAATAAAGATTAGACAATAGTCATCTAAGGTCACCAACCTACAACAAAAACATCAACATTATAGCAGTATCTAGTTATCACCCCATCATCAAACAATATACAACACCTCTAACTCCTTAGTGCCCTAAGTTATTTGCTTTAGATCTAGCGATTTCTTTCAATTTGGTATTCCTAGTCACTCTATCTCTCATCTAGATTGATATCTTAGATTTGGATCTCTTGTTAGTCACCAAGTTCTATTCATCAAAATCCTCCCTCCCTCAAGGACAAATTATATTTCATAATCTACCATTGTTGTTCTTTCATACTCCTTCTAAATGGATCCCTCTCAAAAGGCATGAATCTTCAACTTCCTAACATCTATTTTGGTTGGAATTTATGCTTCATTTTGATTCTCAAAATTGATAACATCTTTCTTTTCCTTTCCTTTTTATAGACCTTGATTTTGAACTACCAAATATTTTATCCCTCATTCTTCATGATTGAATTCTTGTTCCTTAATCATACATGGGATGTTTAGACCACATGTGTTCTTATCTTCATGAATGTGTTCCTATTATTCCTCCTCCACAATATTCCCTTCCTCATAATCCTTCAACTCTTTCTCCACATATATCACCTCGAGGTGTCTAATAACATTAAATTTCTCATTCCCACCTTCAAAGGTGTCTTCAAAAACTTCATCTTGATTATCATATGGTGTTATAGCCTTTAGATCCTTAATTATTTTAGCCTCATCTCTTAGTCTTCAATTTTTATCTTCCCCTACATACCGGTCTTTTTTGGGGTCATTAAGGCCCTCATTCTATCTCCACACATGATTTTTTTGCTTCTTAATAGGGCAATCATACCTTAATCCCAAGCTCCTAGAGTATGATGTGTTTTTGATGCAAGGGCATCTATGACAAACAAGCTATCGTATGAAAATTTATATGTCATTTTTGCATGCATGTGTGATTTCCATGGATATTTGTTCAAACACTTAACACTATACAATTCTAATTATTTAAAATTTATTGGTGCAGGTTTGTGATTTTGAATGAATTCTACTTCTTCATTGGTGATTTGCCCAAAATATTCTAGTTATCAATCTTAGAATTGACAGCTAAACATAAAAGCATAATCAAAATCATAAGAAAAAATGTAGGTATTTATTATTATTAATCTTTATATCTTTTACTCAAACTCATTAAGCTTTTATAGTTGTATTCAATGGAAAGGTTTTAATCGATATATTATTTTGTCGATTGTAAAATTTAACATGTAAAAATTAGAAAATATTCATTGATATGTTATTAATGAATATTTTATTTTATTTTGTAAACTTGTGATCCTTCTAACTTAATAACTTGTTATTTTAAATTGTATGAATATCAATAACTCAAAACTATGTTCATTAAATCTATAACAATATATTTTATTTCTAACAAGTATTACTAATAAATTGGTCTTATAGAGAGGGAAACTACAATTATTTTACAGTAAAAATGTTTTACAACCAATAAAATTTTATTTTATAATATTTTTTACATTTAAATATCCTAGATTTTCTCTACAGGTATAATGTTTATAGTTTTTAAAATCCATGGAACCACTTCAGTGCATATCTACTCTCTGTAGCACCTACTAAATATTTTTGTAGTTATAATAACATGAGACCAGGTCATAACAGTTGTCTTTTAATTGGATATTTATTTTTTATTTTCATTTTTTATTTAAGAAAATAGTATGTGTTATATTTTTTTTCAAAAAAATATAATTTATTTTTTTTAATCCTCTTAACTACACCTACCTACAAAATAATTTCCAAGATTTTATTAATAAAGAAAATATTAGGAAAAACATTTTTATGTATATATGAAAATTTAAATTTTATTTTTAACAATTCATGATTTTATTTTATTTCTTCATTAATCATTTTCAAGCACATTGTAATTAACTCAAACAATTTACTTTAAACATTTAAGACATATGTATATGTATATGTATATGTATATGTATATGTATACGTATATGTATATGTATATGTATATGTATATGTATATGTATATGTATATGTATATGTATATGTATATGTATATGTATATGTATATATGTATTGTATTTTTATAGATTGAAAATATATTACATTTTCAATCAAAAAAGTAGGTGGTATGGTAGGTGATATGAAAACACACCTAAATAAAAAGTACAATAATTATCACACTGAGATTAATCTTAGGAATAAATTAAAGTTATGTTCTTGGGCCCACAATAATAACAATAAAAATTTATAATTCAAACATATACATAATAAATTATTTCCTATTTCATACATTGTCTTGGGTTCGATAATTATAACACAATTCTCATTATAATTTTTTAATACAATTAACAAATTAAAAGTAAGGACTAGCCACTACATGGCCCTTGCTTCATTTGATTTTTAAAAAATTCTAGATAAGCATGAAGCTAAAAAATTGTAGGTTTTCAAGATAGGTTCATGAATCTTGTTTGTTGATATATAAAAATTAACATTCAAATCCAAGCAATCAAAATCAAAATCAACATTCGAATTTCACTTCGAATACCAACCCCAATCCATTTCTCAATCCAAATCAGTTCACAAGGCAAACCAATCCACTTTAAAATCCAAAATCAAACCAAATATCATCTTTCAAAGATGTGGCATTTATCCAAGAATGGTAAAAATAAAAGATAATATCCAAGGGTTATAAGATGGAAGTTATTCCAAAATCAAACAGTTTAAGTTTGAATAAATTTTTTGACACCCATTTGTCATTACTATGATGATGGTAGCTTTTCCTTCACATTTTGAACTCCCAAATTTTGATAAGTACAAAATAAAATGAGATCTTAGATAACATCTTAAATATTTTTATATGGTATGTTGATGCATTGGTTATAACAATGATTATATATTAAGACTCTTTCCATGCAGTCTAAGGGGTCAAGCACTAGAGTGGTTTTTACACCTACCCAAATGATCAATCACAACCTTTGAGGACCTTTATGAAAAATTTGTGAGACACTTTTCACATAATATTGAACATGAATTTACCATGTTATATCTATACAACATAATGGGGATACTTTTGTATCCTTCTTATCAAAACTATACTTTTGTACTTAAAGATGCAAAACTGATCAAATAGAAACTCAAAAAAATACATCATGAGGTGGACCTTCTTGTGAAGGAAGGATTGAAATAATAATTAGAATTTGAATTCATATGACCAATAGACTACTCAAAATGGATATCTAGTATGTACTAATCTCTAAGAACCTAGATGGGCTTTGAGTCTACACAGATTTTAGAGATATTGATAAAGCATGTCCTAAATATGAATTTCCTTACCAAAAATAGACATAATTTTTTATTATATAACACATCATGAATGTTATATTTAATTTATGGTTTTTAAGGGTATAATAAAATCAAAATAGTTCTTGAATACCAACATAAGAAAGCATTTATTACACCTAGGGGCACTTTTTTTTATCAAGTAATGTCTTTTGGCCTCAAGAATGCTAGAGCCACTTATCAATGTGCAATGATATTTATCTTTAATGATATGCTCCAAGATATTATTGAAGGATATGCAAATCATATTTTTTTTAAATCAAAAACTGCAGTAGTTCATCTTGGGGTACTATGCAAAAAAATTGAACGGTTGAGATAAGACAAGGTTTGTCTCAATCCAAAGAAGTGTGTGTTTGGGAATACTTTAGGTAAGTTTTTGGGTTTCACTATATCATAAATAAGTATAGGGTGGATCCTTCAAAGGTCACATTTATCATATAAATTCCTCCACCAAAAAATCTCAAGCAGCTTTGTATTTTGTAAGATAAGATTCAAGCTATCCAAAGATTCAAATCACAGCTTACAAACATATGTCATCCTTTCACATTTATTCTCACAAATAATAATACCTTTCATTGGAATGATGTATTCAAAAAAGTGTTTGAAAAAATTAAACTCTATCTAAAAAATCCACCTATCTTAATGCCACCAACTCTAGGAAAACCTTTATTCCTATATATTTCAACAACATAGTATGCATTGGGGGCATTGTTAGCACAACATGATGAACAAGGAATATAAATAATAAGATATTATCTGAGTATAAAATTGGTATCATATGAACTAAATTATTCTACCATTGAGAAAGCATGTCTAGCCATTGCTTTTGCTTTACAAAAACTTTGCCATTACATGCTCAATTATCAAACCAAAATCATTACTAAATTTGATCCACTTAAGTATCTCCTTTCCAAATTACCTATAACAAAAAGAATGGATAGGTGGGTCATGCTTATAAGATTATGTTAATAAAAAACTCCCAAATGAAAAGTTCTTATAGATACATTGGCATAATCACCATTGATAAATGTCAATCTTCTCATCGCAGATTTTCTAGATGAAGAAATCATGTCTTTAGATGAATCATTAGAGTGGTAGTTATACTTTGACATGTCTTTCACAAGTCATGGCTTAGGGGTAGGTATTTTTGTCATCACTCCACAAGGTGATCTTATTTTTAAAGTATTTCAAATCAGGTTCCTTTGTACCAATAACATAGCAGAATATGAAGCTCTTATTTCTACTCTCAAGTTTACAATTCATGGAACATACAACATCTCCTAGTTTTTTGGGATTCATGGTTGATCATCAAACAAGTAATTAATGAATACCAAGATAAATCTGGTAAGATAATTATTTATAAATGGATGGTAGATAGTATCAAATAGTGATTTTATTCCATATAATTTGATAAAGTTCCTTGAGTCAATAATAGGGTAGTTGTGTACACACTCCTTTTTAGCCACTTGCATGTCTAAATGGACTTCAGATTGATTTCTACCAAACTATGCAAATTAGATAGGTATAAATCATTAAACATCCTAAATTCATCTACACATTGGATGTAAGTACCCAAAATTATGTAATTTCATCCCTATTTATGGTATTACTCCGTACGCAATAATAACTTCCCATGAAATCATCCTTAGTGTGCGACCAAGCAAACTGACATTTTTGACTAATTAAGAAGGGCACTTTATCTATTTCTTGAAATGGCCAAAAGAATAATTATAATTAATTAACCAAAAAAATCAAATTAAATGCTTGATTGAAAATTCCATGTTGAATTAGTGAATATGCAATTTATAAAAAGGATTTTTCAACAAAAGATGAGTTTATGATGATGTCATCATCATCAAATTCAAGAATTATAAAATATAAACATAAATGCCATAAAAATAAAAAATTTGAGCCATGCCTCCATAAATGCATAATTATAGCTATCATTTATTGCATTTGGAATCCCAACACTAACCCTAGCCTAACTACACTTGTGTTAGAGTTATTTTAAAACCTATAAAACCAAGTGTCATGGCTTTTCTTAACCAAGCTTTTGTGTATAAATAAATAATGCCAAATTCTTGCTAGAAATCTTCCTTACCAACACAAGCCAAGAGACAATTTCCAAAGGGACAAGAGGAGGTGATGCCCACAAAGCATCAACTAATGAAAAAGACCATTTATTCACAATGTCAAACACAATCCAAGTCTCATTCCAACAAGTAATTTGAATTGTCAAGGAAGGTAAAAGTGTTGATTTTATCTTCTCGTTGCCTTTATTTTGTTTGTTACTTACTCACCCTATTACTTAGTTTTATATTTATAGATATCATTTATTATTTTGGTTTAATCCACTAACAAGAGATTTTAACATTGTCTTTGTAATCCTACATTATATATTAGCACTCCTAGTGAGACAACACACCCTAAATTCATCTTAGGAGTACTTTAGCATTTTTAAACAAGTGAAAAACATTCATTAATGATCTTATTTTTAGATTTTTCATATAATTTTTTTGTGTTTGTGATTGGTTGTAGTTTTGGGAATTCATCCTCTACGTATCTACGAATTCAAAACTCTGATTTGTGAAACCTTTGTCATAAACCATGAAATCATCTCAAAAAATCATGAAAGTACTTATGTTTGGACCTTGCTCTACATATTCACAAATTTATAGATCTAAGTTGATAAATAATGAATGGAAATGGTTAAATCATGATTTACAATTTTAGCTATTTTAATTATTTTATATATATCTATGACTTTGAAGACGAAAGTAGAGAAATCCTATAGTATAATCATGAAATCATTTGTGTTATTTTTGTGTTTTTTTACAGTTTGAAGATAATTTAAAAATCATATACTTGAGTTGCAAAATTTTAGACTTGAATTGAAAATTTGTTGACCTAAGTTATGAAATCACAAAGTTATGAAAATGTAGAATTGAGTTGCAAAATTATAGACTTGAGTTAAAAAATTATAGACCTGAATTATGAAATCATAGAGTTGTAAAAACATAGAACTGAGTTTTAAAATTAGAGACCTAAGTTATAAAATTTTAGAGTTAAAAAGCATATAAATGAGTTGAAAAATTATTGCCCTAAGTTGCAAAATTATAGAACAAATTTGTATAATCATTCCAAAACCATGAAATCACCACTAAAATTTTTATGTGTTTTTGTTTCTATGTTTTTTCATTACCTACAATTTTATAGTTTACACTTGAATGTGTAATTGTGAAATCATACAAAAGAGAGTTTTTCATGATTTTTTGATTTAATCTTGTAGGTTTCATTCACTTTCTTAGTTGAGTCAAACTTTTATCAAGTTGTTGCAGGTTTTCTCAAGCTATGAAAAACCATTTTGCATCCCAAAAAGCATGAGCCATCACATTTAAATTGGTGTTTTAAAACCTCACCCATATTTATAATTTGGTGATAAAAAACTTGTTTATTTTGGCATTTATTTATGCAAAGATTAGTGTTTCTTGTTTAGATAGTTTTTGTTTGGGTCAAAATCATGCATATGTTCACCCCTTTTATAGGGTGACTCAAAAACATAGTTTTGTCTTGTTTATTTGAGATTCAAATCCTAAAGAAACATTATGTATGATCTCTCCTTGTTCTTAGGGACTTAGGTGACTTAGAAATGACCAATTTTTTCTTTTATTTTATTTTTGGCTTGCGATCATGAGTTCATCTCCTCCTCATAAGTTCCTTAGGTGGGAATTGCCCTAGGGTTTCATCTCCTAGCATGTACCAACCCCACTTATTTAGTGGGATATACAAATTGAGATTAGTATTCACTAGTATAGAGGTTGAGCAATTAACCTAACCAACCAAAAAAAGTCTCAGGTCATATGGTGGTATAGACATCGTACTTCATTAAGTAGTGCAAGTTGAAGCGATTATGAAAAGGACAAGACCTTTTCATAACAAGATATATGGTTTGAATCCATTAATGTATATTTATTGCATCCAAGTATTTTCAGGTAGTTGTGGACCATTTAGAAATCCACTCAAAAAAATTAGATTAATTGACCCTACTTATCGTAGATTATCCCACCAATGTTGAGTTACTTTGGTGCTCAAAGTTTCATGCCACATACAAGTTCTTGAGAGACAAAGGAGGTATTTAAAAACTCTACCTACATGTGGTCTTTATTTATTGGATTAACAATTAATTCCTTTCAAGAATTGGTATATTGATGGATGTTTAGGGGATACTATGCATACCTTTTGTAAGTTTAGCATAGAAGTGTGCACTTAGGTTCTTATTCATCTCTATTTGCATTTTGAGTCTAAGTTACTTTGTGAAAAATTAGATAAAGTCCAAAAAATCAAACAAGCACATGCTACATAAATTATTGATACAAAGTGTTAAGCTACAAAAAACACACAAACTATTTGCCTTGGCCAAATAAACTCAAAAACTAATACATACCATTTTTTTATAAAATATGTTATTACATTGTCAAAATTGTTCAAAACAAGATCAAAACCAATTTTTGCCTTTGTTTCTAAAGAGCATTGTTTTACTACCCATTTTGGTCTAGATTATTTAAAGTTAATTCATGTCCAAGTTATCGAGCGTCAAAATTATGGAGTCAAATTTAAACCTAGCATCATTATGTTATTTGCATAACTCCACAACCCTTTGCCACAAGCCATGTTTCCTTCTCAAACTAATTCCAAAACCCACTATTGAGTATATATCTAAAAAAAATTAACTTACACTTGAGTCTTGCTCACTACTTGGGCTTGAGTGTTTTAAGATTTGTATTCAATATTTTTTCCTAGAATAATTTCAAACCTTTATTTTTTATATTTCAAGTTCCCTTTTTAGACCAAGTTCATGTTCAACCTAGTTTCCAAGTTTTTTCCTTGACCAAGTGTGGCTTTTGTTTCAATCCAATTGCCTTATACTTTAGTTAATTTCAAATTCATGCCTTGATCAAGTTTAATTTCCAAACCTAGATTTTAGGACTTTTGCCGAAGATCTAACTCAATTCCATCTTTTTTCTTGGACTTAAACTTATTTTTTAGGCCTTTAGTTTAGTTTAAACCTTTGCCAAGACCAAATTCAAGCTTTCAGTCCAACTCACTTAGGCTTAGACTTAGTATAGACCTTTTCCAAAGATTGAGTTCATGTTTCCATTTTAGAACTCTTTTCAATACATATATGTGTTTTCATGATAATATTATACCACAATCAAGTTTTGAAGAATCCTTTTAGGTCAATTTATAAACATTTACAACACTAGACTAACTTTTTGTGAGATGTTTAACCATTGATTCAACCGTGCCTCATTATACACGTAGTAGATATATGCATAATTCTTCATATGGTGACACTATCATGAGTGATGTCTTTGTTTAAGATCCTTATGGAGATGACATAGACTATGAAATGGATTTTTACCTTGTGCATGCTACCCACTATACCACATGGGGGCAAAACCTATTAGCACACTACCTAGCCAACGCACCTTATTTGGGACAAAAACAAGACCAATCTACCCAACACCTTGATAACATACTACCTATCATGGAACAAGTCCAAAAATAACAACCTTATTATGTGACTACACCAACCAGTACCAATTATGATTTATACTTGTTAGATCACCATCTCTTGGAGCATAGAGACAAAATTATTATTAGATTGGTAGAGGTAGGTGTTAATATCCCATAAAAATTCCCACATGAAAGGTTACCTATCTTGTTTATATCACCTAGTAATTTACCTCTCATCAAACCATTCAAGAAAGCTTCATCTAGCCAAAATCAGGTCCTTATACCAATGCATACCCAAGAGATTGCCACACTCATAAAAATAAAATGTCAAATTATAGACTAATTAGTAGAAATGTAGCAAGTGTATCAAACATATCTAAACCTATCCATAATATAAATGCCATGACCATTTCTAATACATCACTCATAGTGTTAGCTCCCTCAACTAAGGTATAAATTGACTCATTGGGTTATGCCAATCCAAACACATACCTATTTATTCAAACTATGTATGTTTTGGACATGTTCATATCCCTATAACTAAAGAATAATCCATAGCTCTATCAAAATACCCTTCTTAAAACATGGTGGATAACATGCAATTGTATCCCAATCTGAACGAAGTTCAATCAAATGTCTAAAAGAGCAATTCATAACAGGTTATTCCTATAAACACTATTAGTATTTCATAATAGTAGGGAGTAGGAATGTCTAATTCACAAATGTAAAATATAGCTACTCCCCCTTCACTAGTCACTTCCTCAAACACACAGTAGGAGGCAAGCAAACAAACACAAACCACTACTCCACCCTAAAAGGTGGTAAACACTACTCCACCCCAATAGTTGGTGACAACATTCCACAGTAATAATATAGACTAATGTTCCACCATAACAAGTGTTAATCCTTTATCACAAATGTTGTCTAATCAAAACTGTATCCTTATTAATCAATAGTAATTGGTGGATAGTCAGCAACAAGTTCCAAACATTTAACAAGTACCTAACATTCTAATACAACGGCCCAACATATAGTAATTACCCACTAGGGAAAAAATTCCCCATACCAACATGTCTCTCACATACAAAAATGGCCTAACATGTAACACCTTCAACAGTATATCATTAGCTAACAATGGGTGCCTTTTATACAGCAAGGTTCGACTAGCCAATAGCAAGTTTCCTTCCAAATGCATGCCATGCAGTTTATTCTTCAAATCCATGTACCTCCATTTAAGCCATAGTTCTCTCCAAATCAAGGCTACACTACCAATCCTAACCCCCATATATACCACTTATAAATGCCATACTAGCATTATAAGCTTAACCAATAAATGTGTATTCTTGGTCAGGTGATCAACCAAGCGAACATCACTCAGTCCTTTATTCCTCCATTGTACCCTAGTCAAGGTAGTCCACCTTGGACCACCCAACCCCAACCACAACCATTCATACCATCCACATTCCTAGATCAAGAGCTGAAATAAATGAAGGATGCAATTACAACTATCAGACTAGAAAGTAGGCAAAAAAATTTAAGTTGAATGAAATACATTTTTACCCTTTCAACATGGACTATCTTCAAAACCTTTCCTCTATGTTTTAAGCAACCAAATTTTAAAAAATACAAAGGCAAAGGTGACCCAAAGGAACATTATATATATATATATATATATATATATATATTAATTTTTATCCAGTGTCATTTAACGATATCTATTTGCTTCTCCTCTTTCCACATAATCTAGTTAGACATGCATAGGAGTGGCTACTCTAGCTGTCAAAGAATTTAGTGCCTGAATTTGATGACATCTCAAAGAAATTTATGCAACACTTCTCTTTAATCTCAAGCATGAGATTAATATGGTGTATTTGGGCCAAGCATAACAAAGACCTTGTGAGATTTTCTCAAGTTATTTATAAATATGGAGAGCACTTGCTAGCCACTTCACACATAATCTACCAGACAAACAATTGGTAGCATTATTTACTCATAATTTACAAAGTGATATATCATATCCATTAGAGATTCAATGTACTCATACTTTTAAAGATATTATCAACAAAGTCATACAAACTGAGAAGGCCCTTATCAACAAAGGGTAATCAAGTTATACACTCCTAACCAAATCAAGATTAAAAACCAAGGCCCAAACCAGAGCCAAAACTAATGCCAAGGCCAAAGTTAGAATCTGATCCCAATTCAAATGCAAGCTCCCATGCCATCCCAAGCTAATACTTCCAAAAATCCCAAAGTTTACAAACAAAATAAGAACAATATGGGTAATGGAGTTATTAAATCGTGCCATGTCTAAATAGTGTAAATGGCATCTGCCCAACTAGCTCCACATATGTAGCTAATTCCACAAATATAGGTACTCTAGCCTCCTCTTATGTAAATGCCTCATCCAAGAGCAAGACCACTTGTAAAGATAATTTTAAGTGACCTACGAGATCCCATTAAATCTATGTTTCAAAAATTTACTAATTCTAATTTGATTAGTTAGCCCATTTTAAACCCATTCCCTAAGGGTGTTCCTTCCCTGATTAGTAGAAAGAGCATGAGTTTTGTGACTACCACTGAGTCAAAGGACATTCTATATGTTGGTGTGTGAAATTAAAGCACCTCATAAAAAATATGTTGGAAAATGGAGAAATAGAGTTAGATAACAGAGCCCCTACTTCTAATCAAAACCTGGGCATTATCAAAAACCTTTCCCACATCACAATGCCTAAAATTAGAATCAACAGTAGCATTATTAGTAGCATATACCACCACCACAACAATATAAATATTATCATTAGTAATGAAGAAAACCACAACCACATAATAGATGGAAACAAGGTCAAAATCACCCATCTAACCAAGGGGCTTATCATGCCATCACACACGACTGCAACAAGGTTGTAGGAAATCATGGGTAGTCATCTATCCACCATTACCATTAACCTAAGACCAACATCTAATCACCAACAACTAGTACCAAATAATTCCCAACTACCTCCTTATGCCAATAATGCTCTTGTGGTCCATGTGGGTAGAGAATCTCAACAGTATCTAAGATTTACCATCTCAAGCCCTCCTTCCAATTACAGTGGTACATTCCCTAATCTGGATTGCACAATGATGACTCGATAGATGAAATTTACTATTCTAGGTCCACATCCTTATTCTAGCGATGAACCTATCTAAGCTCCCATGCTAGTCCAAAAAAAGCCAATTACATATGCCAAAAAGAAAGTTAATGATATTATGGAACAATTATGAAAGGCACCTACTCAAATATCTATTTTATATTTTTTACATACCTCTAATATCCATAAGAACATCCTTACATAACTCTTGAGCCAATCCTAAGTGTTAAATGACATTACACTAGATAAATTCCAATATTTGGTCAGACACTTAGATCCTGGCCAACAATTGACCTTCAATCAAAGTGACATGTCATACCTCAGCCCTCTCCATAATAAACTATTATACATCAAAGTTTTCATAACCTAGATTAAGGTTAAACACATCCTCATAGATAATGATCCAAGACTCAATATTATGTCTCTAAGGTTAGTCAATCTTCTTGGATACATGATAACTAACCTTCAGCTGGATACAATTACCATTAAGGCCTATGATAATGAGGAAAGGGAATCATACGAAATAATTTATTTTCTAGTTTTCATTGGGTCCTTGACCCATAACATGCTTTGCCATGTTTTGGATATTGATTTATCATACAAATTGCTATTAGGATAGTTGTGGATACATGAAATTCAAGAAATACCTTCCACATTTCACCATTATATCAAGTTTTTCCATTCTAGGATGGAGGTGATTGTTCTACACACTTACCACCTGACTAGTTATATAAACATTTAGAAGCTAATTATAAGAGCTACAATTACCATTTTGGCCTAGACCCTACCCTAAATAAGGACAAGCGTGTACTTTTTAAATTGCTAGACTCTAATTATATAAACCTAGATAGCCTTACCTCTACTTTCATCTACACCCCCTTTATCATCTTTGGCAAATGCTTATCTGAATACCTCATGCACAATGCCTTCCATAGCCAAACTTCCACATGCCCCTAAATCCTATGGAAGACCCAAATCTAAGGTCATTCACATGGAATGGTGATAAAAAGGAAAGTTTAATGCCTAAGAGCCTATTATTTTCACACCATCCATTAGCCAAAAATAAGACCCACTTGCCAAAGATATTCTTAACTTTATAATTAAGGATTTGCTCAATTGTTACCAAAGTAGAAAGTATCCCACTCTTAATAGGATAATGGATAGTTAAGATTATGAAGGTAGAGGCCTGGGGGTATATTAACAAGGCACTTTTGAGCCCATCTCTATGACCCAACACAAAGAAACTTATGATATTTGATTTAAACCACTTAGGGGTGACCCTACATATCTTATACATGTTCTTACACCAATGAAAAATGAAAATGATGTTGACAGCGATCCAAAGTTTGATTACAATGTATATGAGGACTTAGCCAATACCAACCTATTTAACCTTCATGTTGTATATACCATTACACCTATCATTCATCATTCCCCACTTTTCCTTCATCACCCTCAACTCATCGACTGAGACCAACAAGAATCCATAGTATCACTTGATGAGTTTGAAAATGATGAGGCCATATATAAGGGCCTAAGAGAACATATTCCTCTTAGAGATCATAAGCAATATTTATCTATCACATTAGATCCTATGACATATTTCAGAGAGTATGTGAACCTCCTTAGCCAAAATCAAAAATAAATCAAACATTGAGGTCTCAAATTGAAAACGTCTTTGAAGCACTTTCAAACCAGGAAATAGTAAATAAATTGTCCAATCTCTTGGTGAAAACCTATTTCAAGTTCCATTAGATGAGGATGTTCACCCTTCCTCAAATGAATCCCATGATTCTAATAATGCCATAATCATATTTGGGTCTAAAATCAATGAAGAAGAGTATTGGGCCTTTGAATAGATTATTCAATAATGTCTATAAGTATTTTTTACATGGCCCTTGCCATCATTGGGTGATTTTGATTCATCTGATTTGGGATAACTTGACAAACTAGTCCAACTAGAGGATTTTGATATTTTCAAACTGATTCACTTCTTTGCCAATTTTTTTAGAATATGGTTCTACACTCCTTGTGGAGGACACTTTTAAATTCAACATTGGAACACCATATGATCCAAAATGGATAAATCTAGGTATGTTCCTCAATAAGGAGGAATGTGAAGTCTTTATTGATCTCCTAAGGGAGTTCATTGATATTTTTGCATGGGCCTATTTTGATTTTCCAGGTTTGGATCCTTGGTTTATATCATCTTGTTATACTTCCTAACAATAAACCAATTAAGTAGAAGTTGAGGAAAATGCATCCTCATATTATTGTATTAGTCAAGAAATAACTAGAAAAACTCTTAGAGGTGGGATGCATTTATCCCATCGACTATTCATAATGGATCTCCAACATTTTGATAATTAGTAAGAAATTAGAGGGTATCATATTTTGTACTAACTTCCATGACATCAACAAGGCATGCCAAAAGGATAAATTTCCTCAGCCAAATATTGTCATGATAGTGGACTCTACAATTGGGTATGAGATGTTTTCTTTCATGAATGTTTTTTTAGGATACAATTAGATCAAGATCACATTAGAAGACCGATATAAGACATCATTCACCAATCCTTGGGGAATGTTTTATTATCAGGTAATGCTTTTTGGCCTCAAAATCATTGGTGCCACATACCATCATGAAATAACTATCATTTTTCATGACATGATGCATGATATTATTGAAGATTATATAGAAGATATCTTGGGAAAACCTAAGATGAAAGAAGGCCATCTAGAGGTGTTGCATAGAATATTTGAGCACCATCATGAGTAAAAAATAAGGCTTAACCCTAAAAAGTATGTTTTTGATGTCACTTTAAAAAACTTTCTTGGTTTCATTATCTCTCACAAGGACATTAAAGTTGATCCAACCAAGGTTAAGGCCATTACCGAGATGCCACCACCATCTACCTTGAATTAACTCCATAGTTTGTAGGGTAAGATATAGTCCATCAAGTTCTTCATTTCTCAACTAACCAACAAATTCTATCTATGTACTCACTTACTAAAGATGGGCACCACTTTTTCATGAAATGTTGACTATCAAAATGATTTTGACCACTTAAAAGAATACTTAGCCAATCCACTATTCTATTACCACCTATGTTAAAAAATATGTTACTACTCTACCTATCTAATACTAAAAATTCCATGGGGGCACGTTTGGCCCAGCATGATGAGCATAAAAAAGAAAATGTTGCATAAAACATGAGCCATACATTGGTCATGTATTAACACAATTTTATGCCAATAGATAAATATTATTTGGCCATGGTCTTAGTAGCTCAAAATTTGCATCACAACACATTTAATAATAATACCATCATCATAGCCAAAGTAGATCCACTCAAATATCTACTATAAAAATAGTTTTATAAGCCTACACAGCTAAATGGATCATGTTTCTAAGTGAGTTAGAGATTGAGTATATTAACCAAAAGTCCATCAAAGGATAGGTAATTTCAAACCAGCTTATTGAATTTCCCCTTGACAACAGTGAGCCATTCATCTTTGGGTTTCTAGATGAGTCAATCATGATTGTAGCAGAAACACCTCCTGAAGAGAAATAGTGGAAAAATTATTTTGATGGTTCCATCAGATCTCATGGATCAAGAGTAGAATTTTGTTAATCACACCTCAATGGATCTCATTCCTAAGTATTTTTGCATCATATTTTCATGTACCAATAACATGGCTAAATACAAATCACTCATTATAGGGATTCATCTAGCAATACCATGGAATGTGTATGCAATCAAAATGGTGCAATCAAAATGGTATGGTGTGCATGAATAAATCCTAGATCAAATAAGATGGATCACACCTATAATTTTAATTAGGGAACACACTTGTTAAGTGGGAACATGACCAATATGAGGATCTACTAGACCTAATTAGGGGATCACTTGTATCATCTGTCATAACACATCATGTTAGGTAGGTTTCTAAAGCCTACAGCCTAACACAATCGCACAACAACACCAAAAGAGTCATATGGTTTATATATTCACTTATGATAATAAACAAGAAAGTAAACTAATCTAATAACAATAAAAGTAAACTAATTTAGTGCTCACTATTATGCAGACCAATTACCCAGTGATTGCCAGATTTTTGAGTTTGATTAACATTAATTATCAACCCAGGGTGCATACACTTTTAAAGGATGTTAGCACTATATATGCATTATTGATTTAGATATACTATGAAATTACTATGATAGAACTACTTCACACTTATGAGTCACACGTGCATCACACTTATATAATTAAAGTAATTAAAATCAACTTACACAACACACTTAAAGCTAAAGAGAGTTAGGATCTTCACTGTAACTCTTTTTTGGGGGGGGCCTTCCTCATTTAGAACTAAGTTCCAATCCTTCTCTAATAGAATTCACAAACTTCTCACAAAATTAATCTTCTTATTACTCAATTCTATATCAATTAAAGATTGTTGCAAGAAGTTACAATATTCAAAGTGCAATGCTACAATTCTAATACTTCTATTATTATCTATTAAAATTAACTAACTCCTAATATGATCTAGGTTCTACCATTAAATACAGAAGGTAGTTTATTAACTCTTAACCAACAAACACCAAAATAGGAAAAATACAAATACTTAGAAACTACCATAGTCAACCTTCAAGTGGTTAGTAATCGAAGTTACTTGTTTTAGGTTTAACTAGGTTAGAGACAAGGCACACTATTTTGTTGTTTTATTTTTTTTGTCTTTTTCACATTATCCTTGTCTTTCTCATCTTTCGCAGCACATCCAATATTTCCTTGCATTTATGGAATCCATATAATAACTATGATTCTTTCCAATCATTAATTCAATTCCCAAGATAATTGGATGTCTTTAATATCTCCTCAACAATAGCTCTATTTTTCATAGAGGTTATGGACAACCTATAGGTGAATCCAATAGTTTTTATGGGCACTCTGTAGTGGCTTCAAGAAACCTATAGGTGAAGCCTATAATTGTTGTGAGCATTCTATAGTGGTTACAGGCAACCTATAGGTTAATCCTATAGTTAATACAGGCACTCTAAATGGCTATGGGCAACCTATAGGTGAATCCTACATTTGTTATGGGCACTCTACAGTAGCTATGGGAAACTTTTAAGTGAATCCTACAGTTATTTCGGGCACTTTGTAGTGGCTACAGGCAACCTGTAAGTGAAGCCTATAGTTTTTGCAGGCAGCCTGTAGTAGCTATGGCTTAGCAAGATTCTATATCCTTTCATGACCCTTCAAATGCATGTTAGATAAAGTCACACCAATATAATTCAATTAAGGAAAAAAATCAATAATTCATAACATATATATATATGTGTGTACATATAAAATCATAAATTCATTTATTCATTTGCATAAGTGGCGGATAGTTATGAGATTTACATGGAAAAAGACATACACTAAGCATGGATGAGGCTACAAAAGTAATCAATTAGTGGCCTCATCACTCCCCCCTACTTAGCCTCTTGCTCAACTTTGATCAAGCCTTGGTTGCATTCTAAAAATATAAAATTTTCTAAAGTCCAGGGGTTCAAGACAACCTGACCCTTCAAGGATGTAAAAATCTTTAGCATTTTTAATGTGTTTCCATCTTTTCTTCTCTACCTCTCTATCATCTAGAACATTTCCTTCCCAATTAGGAATTGGGAACCAGAATATAGGAGGTTGAAACATCAATCCCAACCATTGTACTCTCCATTTCCTAACAAGTTCAATATAAAAGTATACTTTGTGGATGGCCTCCCTAATGTTTCGAGGGGAGTACAGTTCCTTTATTTTTAAGGAATTTGAGAGTTTTACCCATCTGTGAGAGCAAGAAATAAAAAAATTCTTACCATCTCCTTCCATAAAACTCAAATATTGGTTCTAGACTTCTACCTACTTTTTAACAACCCATTTTTGTAGAGTGTTTGTGTTCATAAAGGAGATCCATTCGTCTATTACAGCATCTGGATCTCTTGATTCACTCTTGATCATGAATGTAGCTTATTTTTCTTTTGTTTGATATTCTTCCATTTTTTTCCTTCTTGTTTCATTTAGGACATATGAATAAAATGCATTTAGCAGAACATCCCCCAAATAGATGTTTGGATTCCATTTTGTATCACTGGGTACAACATATTGGTGGATGTAGAACTCACTTAGCTAAGCTTCAATGTCAGGATTAACATGTATATATTATTCAAAGAAGTATTTTGGGTCACAAACCATGTAAGATTGATCATTATAAATCCTATCATACCTAAATTTAGGCCATTTCTCTTCTAGGTACACAGTATACACCCTAGAAGGGGGTCTGCACTCCATCAATAGTTAAGTAGTTTCATGCAATTTGTCAATCTTTTCCTTTAAATATCTGATCCTAAATTCAACCAATTTCATTTTTTCTTATAATTCATCATGTTGTTCTTTTGATTCAACATATCCCTTGAATCTCTACACCAATTCTTTATGGTAGGATTCATTATTACTAAATTTTTCCTTCAAAAAAATCAAAATATCATCAGTGTCCACTGGAGTAGTGGCTAAAAACTCCATGTAAATAACCTCTTCTGCTATAGGTGTTGGTGTAGTGGGCAATGGAGGAGGAAATCTATGACAGAAGGGTACCAAATCTAGAGCATAATATATTGTAGGTGCTTCTATGATCAAGATAAACAAGGATGCTACAGGTTCCTCTAGGGAAGCTACTATAGGTCCCTCTAATCCCTTTTCTCTATCCATAGAAGGCTCTACAAACTCTACTACCCATAAAAGTGTTTCAATGCCTCTATTTACCTTAAATTATGTTATCTCATTTCTTAGAATGTATATTTCCTTCAAAGCTTGTTTCAATGTCTAAAACTCCTGAGTATGAAGGAGTATTTCTTATTCTGCTCCTTTATCCATAGTTTTGTCTTCACCTAATTTCTCTTTTACTCTGCCATTCTCAAATCCTCTTCTGTATACCCAATGTTTTTAAAGAGATAAATGTCCTCTTTGGTGAATCTAGATGGTGGAGGTGATTGTTCTTATTCTTTTATGTTAGTATATTCCTCATCAGTAGACCATTCTTCTATTTCAAACCCATCAGGGGTCTTCTTCACTCTACGCTCCCTTAGTTTTTCATCATCACTGATATCCATGGTTAGGGAAGTTGTAGTCATCTTTTGTTTCTTCACTCTTTGAGATCTCCTAGGAGGATGTCTCCTTATTTTTGATATCATGGATTTCTTCCCTTTGGTTTTCATTTTTCTTTTACAAGTGGTGACTGATGAAATTTATTTTTCTTACATAGTAGTTGACAAGGGATCTTCTTCTTTTACAGAAGGAGACAATGTGGAGGAATCAATCTAAGGTGAGGAAATAGTGTGAGGAGGAATATGTTGTTGTAGGCTTTCCTCCTCTATGTTAGAAGGAAGTAGGATTAGTTTCCTTCTCTTTTTCTTGTCAGTAGCAGTCTCAGATGGACCCTCAATAGCTACAGGCTAGACAGGAGCACTAGTTCCCACTACATCTTCCTATACAACTTAATGGGCCTAGTCCCCAAGGGATTACTTATTATCAATTCCCTCTTCTTGTTGAGGTTCACTATTTTTTAGGGCCAAAAATTATTCCCAACTTAGTCCAAGTCTGACAGAGTTTATTCCTTATTTAGTTATTATCCATATTAGGCAGTGATGGGATAGGGTTGTTTCAATACCCTTCCAATATTATTTGGACATCCTTTTCAAAATATTCCATAATAAATTTAGAACATTAATGACTATGTTATGCCTTAAGTGATTTTAAAACTTAAATTAAAGAGTGTAAATAAGAGAATACCTTCCCTCATAGGTCATATACCTGATGATGTATTATGTTATCTCTTTCCATACTACAAATAAGTTAAGTCTCTCCACACCTCCTTTCTTTAATACTAGTCTTTCATTTGCCTAGAAAAACTATTGTCTAGCTTCTTGGCCATTGGGTTGATCTTGTCAGTTTTCTCACATACTTGACAGCCCAGTCACTTAGCTCACCAAGTCTTCAGTGATTAGGAATGTGATGTCATGTATAGTGTCTTGGTTTCCATCAAAAGAACCTACAAATTCTCTAGTAAGACTCTAAGAAATGTTACAACCTCTCAAAATAAATTGTCCAACTAGCTCTATGGAAGACATCCTAAATATTTTGATCTCCCTAAATTTACATGTGATCTTTGGGTTCTCTCTTCACAAATGACCCTCCCATTTCAACTTCTTTATCAGTCCTTTCAACCAATAAATAACAACACATTCTACTTGGCCTATGTACATATGCATGTAGTAAAGTAGGGTTGTGTTTAACAATGGTGGATGTGAGGTTGCAGGTTGTAGGGTTTTATTCAATAATGGCAGATATGAGGTTGTAAGTTGTAGGTTTTTGTTCAATAATGATAGATGTGAGATTGCAAGTTTCAATTTATGGCATCTAATTTCCATATGTAGGGTTCTTGTAGTGTGTGGTTTTCTAACCCATAGCATCCTTCCCCCACTTAAGCTATCACATATCCTCAGGTGATGTGGAGTGAATAGGAAGGAAGGGATAAGATTGGTCATTATTAGGAGTATAATTGTAGGCTTAAAGGTGATGTGATGGACATGAAATAAATGATGTAATTCATGATTTGATATTCTTAGTAATATTATATGTTTTATATTAAAATAATGAAGAATTTTTCAATGATTAAATATATGGTGTACTTATTTATTAATGGTGTTCCTTAGGTGATGTCGAGGAGTCACACGTGTGTTGGCATGAAAGTTTTTACATGGGAATGAATGATCAGATGTAATGATTAGGTTGGTAGTTATAAATGGACTAAAGAGAACCCCTTGTGGAGTGATTAGGATATCATTGGTGGTTAGGCATTGATGATTCCCATAGGTCACATGCATGTGATGTATGACAGCCTACATGGAATAGGGATAGAGGTCTAAGACTTGAATAAGAGATGATTGCTTTCCTAACACAATGTGATTATTGAAAATTTGGATGATCTAAGTGATGGGATAGATGATCCTAAAAGTATGTAGCTAAGGGTGTTGTTTCTTAGTGACCTTCCTCCACATGAATTGGTTGATAATTATCTTGATGTTACTTGTACCCTACAAGTTTTGCACTTGGTGGACTTAGATTTAGTAATCAGTAGGGTCTTCAAACATGGGACCTATATGCCAAAGAAATATGAAATCTCATTGGTCAATATAGTGAAATTATCTCCATGACATGACCAAAAATTAAAAATGAATCATGGATGTCCTTGTATGCATAAATTCTAGTCTACAACACTTCCAAATGGAGAGGGAATGTGTATGTTTTATTATGGCTCTATAGCTTGGCATTTAGGGCTAGCTCTAAATAATAGATGTCACATTTTTTGCTTTAATCCTCCTTCATTCATCCATAAGGTTGTCTGATGACTTTCATATAGTGCCTAAAAGCCAATAGCCAAGCCTTAGGTGAGAGTTATAGGAGGATTTATCCTACATGCTTTGTAGTAAGGTGAGAATGGGCATGAAGAGGTACTTATGGAAGCTATAGGTGAAACCTATAGTAATCTACAAAGTGATGCCTAATTATGTAGAAAGTGCCCATAATAGCTACAGAATTTCCCATAGCAAATGGAGTGAAACCTTCAATGGCAAAGGTGCCTATGTCAATTGTAAAAAACTCATGGTGACATGAACAGTTGTGTTCTAAATGATTTCCATTCATTTTCTTTATTTTTCACTTTTTTTTACCCCTAAATAGCCAGCAAGCTAGTTTTCTACCTAGAAGTTGCCAACAACACCCAAAGAATGGGTTTTCATTGTTGAGTTTTTGTTTTTTTTACTCTAACTATATTTTGCAATAGAATGTTTATTCAGGTTCTTTGCCAAGTCATCTAAAACAATGACTGGTCAAGGACCAGGTAAAGGTCTCATTTGTCATACTAGAGGAGGAAAAGGATGTCATCCTCTCCTTCTTTATTTGAGTGCAGATTGGTGCTCCCTTTGTTTGGTGAGATAGCATGTGTATCCAATACATCATTGTATCCATCTTATAATTATTGGCATATGTGACTGATAAACTCTTCCTGAGTGAGTGGCTTTTTGTACAACTTAAGTCTATATCCATTGACTAGTAGATAGAATCTTATTATATTAATGGTTTGGAGTTATATTGTGCCATTGTCATAAAAATGCTCAATCTCAAAAGTACCAAGCTATTTGGTCTAGAGTTTGCTCTTGTGATCTTTGTATTTGGAGTCAAAAAGAAGGGCCCAATCTCCTATATTAAAATGTCTGGTCTTAATGTACCTATCATGCCAACCAATATATTGTTGTTATATAAGCTCTATGTTCTATAATGCCTATTTTTTATATTCATCTAAGGCATTCAACTATAGAAGCCTTTCTTTCTAAGCTTTGGATATATCCATCCTAAGTTCTAGTGTTGTCTATAAGAACTTGTCCTCAAATTCAATTGGCAAGATAGGTTTCTTTCCATAGACCAACTCATATAGAGTGAAGTCCATGTGATTCAGTAAGCCCACATAGCTTTAGGAACCCTAGCCTCCCAATCTTTATGAGACAAGCTAATGGTCTTTGTCAAAATATTTTCTAACTCCCTGTTGGTGACTTCCACCTTCTTATTGGATTGTGGATGATATAGAGTTGATTTCTTATGCCTAATCTCATATTATTAGACTAAGGCAGTAATTAAATTAGTAGTGAATCGGGGTCCTTGATCAGTGATTATTTCTTGTAGCATGTTATATCTAGTGAATATTTCTTCATAGAGGAAAGTTGTTACATTCTCATGTCTAGCATGTGTAAGAGCCTTTACTTCCACCCATTTAGTGACATAGTCAGTACATATAAGGATGTACTCTTTGTTATTGGATTTTGGATCAAAAGGTCCTACAAAGTTTAGGCCCCACTTTTTAAATGGTTCAAGCACTAACTAGGGTTGTAAAGGCATTTCATCTAAACATGTGGGTCTCCCCATACACTAACATCTATCACAATGATCAATATATCTTATTGCATCTTTATGGAGTGAGGGCCAATAGTATCTTGTATTCAAAATTTTGACTATTGTATGCTTGGCTGCAAAGTAACTACCATAGGGTTCATCATGGTAAGCTTTGAGGATATCTAAAATTTCATCTTCTCTGAGACATCTTCTGATGATAGAGTCAGGCCCAATGTAGAAAATAAATTTGAACAGCCATAAATATCTAGCACTTTTGTGAATCAAAGCTATCCTTTGTTTAGGGAGGAAGTGTTATGTAAGTAGCCCTATTACAAGGTAGTTTACAATATCAGCATAACAAGGTGTTGTAAGGGTGAGAGAGAGTAGGTGCTCATCTGGAAATGAGTCATCCATAATGGTATCTTCTTTAGGGATTTGTAGGCATGATAAAAATTCAACCACCACATTATCCTGACTAGGCTTATCTACAATGGTGATATCAAATTATTGTAATAAGATCAATCATCTTATCACTCTGGCTGGAACAGCTAGTTTATTCATAAAGTACCAATTGGTTGCATGGTCTATATGAAAAAAGACCTAATACCCTATGATATAGTGATGAAACTTGTTGATAGCATAAACTACTATCAATAACTCTTTTTTAGTAACTATGTAATTTAATTTTGCTGCCTACAAGTTTTTGCTTACAAAATATATAACATAATTGAGTGCTTCCTATTTTTGGCCGAGCACAACTCCTAAAGTAGTATTTGAAGCATATGTGTGAATGTGGAAGGAAAGCTTCCAATTAGGACCACATAAACTAGGGGTGGTGGTTAATAATTCCTTAAATTATTTAAAGGTTGTATCATAAGTAGGAGTCCAGAGAAATTTAGCATCTTTAGTCAGAAGGGTGAACAATGGTGTTTCTACTTTACTAAATTATTAATGAATCTCTTGTATTAACTAGCATGTACAAAAAAACTCCTAATATATTTCTATTTTTTAAGAACAAACAGGTTTTTGATGATGTTGATTCTATAGGGTCAACATTAATTCCTTTAGAAGATACATGGTGGCCTAAGATAATACCTTCTATCATAAGCATGTAGTATTTCTTGTGGCTAAGAGATAGATTATGCTCTTGATAGCATTGCAACACTTTTTTTAGGTTTTTGAGGCACTTGTCAAATGTTTCTCCATAGATAGTGTATTTATCCATATAGATTTATACACATTCATTGGCCATATCTACAAAGATACTCAAGATATCCCTCTGAAATGTTGCAGGAGCATTACACAGCCCAAAGAGTAATAAAACATAAGAATAAATACTCCAGGGACAAGTAAAGGTGGTCTTTTCCTAATCCTTAGGAAAAATTCTCATCTGGTTGTAACCACTAAATCCATCCAAAAAGGCAAAATATTTCTTCTCGGCTAGTGTGTTCAACACTTGATCAATGAAGGATAGAGGAAAGTGATCCTTTCTTATTGTTGTTTTGAGTTCCCTATAATCTATGCATACATGCCATTCTCCATAGCTTTTGGTATAATTACCAATGGTGAAACCCATTTACTATCTGAGATGGGATATATAAATTTAGTAGTTAGGAGTTTTTGTAATTCTACTATGACTATTTTTTGAAGAGCTGGATTCATCCTACATTGTAGTTATCTGATTAGTTGGCACTATTTTTTGATGCGGATATGATGTGTGCATGTTTTTAGGTTGATTCCTTACATATCCTCATAATCCCATGTAAAATCACATTGGTTTGCATGCAACATGTTGACTATACATTTTTTCTCATTTAACTCAAATTTACTATTAATAAGTAATATTTTTCCTAGAGAGATTTCAATTTTCTATGAGATTGATTTCATTATTTCCATATTGCTAATGGATCTAGTTTGGATGTAGCTATGAGGTAGCAGCTAGTGGAATATTTTTTGTATAGATGTATCAAAATTATCCAATTCCTAAAAGCTAAAAAATAGGAACTTAACACATTGAAAGTGGTTGAGATTTGTAGAAAGAGTTTGATAATTATGATAAGAACATTGGAGAGAATGGTATCTTCCTCCTGATCAGCCAATGTGCATGTATGGTATTTGATAAATACAAGAACCAAGGGAGGCTACTCTACCTCATCTTCTTTAGCCCATAATGAGTGCTCAAGTGTAAAAACCCACTGTGTTGGGGGATGAAAGACCAACTTCTTAGTGTGATTGTCATTAAATATCATCATGTTACCTGATTTACAGCTGATGAAGGCATCATCTATGGTACACCAAGGTCATCCTAAGATAAAAGCATATCCACCCAAATTAGACTAAGGATGTAGCATAATGAAATCTATAAGATACTCCCAAGAATCTATAGTAATGACAAGACCTTCAATGATTTCTTTTGATCTAACTGTAGACTTGTTAGCTATTTGTAGCATTTTAGATGTGAGATGAATATTATTCAATTATAGTTTATGCATAGTTTTGGTTGTCATTACATTTATTTCAGCCCTCAGGTCTATCAATGTGTTAGACAGTTGTTGGTCATGGATCTAGACTATTACTATCGGGTATCCTAGATCTGGCTATTTCTTTGGTAGGGTGTTCCCTAGCATGATGTTTGCTAGCTAGCCAATCACATGCATAGTATTGGTATCTTATTTCTTGGTTTTCATAGATAGAGGTCTCTAATAGCTTTGAAATATATGGATACATCCTTGATGTCCTAAAATAGAGGGATTTTGACACAAATATTCTTGAGTTATCCCATGAAATCAAACTTAGGTTCAATTATATGGCATTGAAGGTTGAGACATTCTATAAATGGTGGGGTTGTTTCATCAAAAACTTTATTTGTTGGTTTAAATATTTTTTGAGGTGATGAAGGTTGGTTAGCATGTTATTTTGGGGATTCATGATCTGACTCCATTATTATGGGTGGTGTTGAGGGTGTTAGAACTTTACCTGAATAAAGGTGAACTTCATTGATGTATATCATGTTTGATGGGTACTGAATAAGCTCAGTAATGAATGTGGATTGCACTGGCTTATTTGAAATATTTTGTATGGGTTGGATAGGTAGATGGTTATGCTTGGGTGCAACTTGTGTATTGGGCATAAGAGCAAGAGGTTGTTGTTTTTATGGAGGTAATCCTCCTAGAGAGCTTCCCCATGGTTGGTTAGGTCTCCAGGGTTGTTGTCACTAGTTTGTGAAGGGTGAACCTTGGGGTGGTTAACAAGCTTGCATCCAAGATGGGGATACATTTTATGGAGGCTGCCAAGAGGTGGTGGGGTAGATTTATTGAGGTGGGTACCAGCTAGAATTAAGAGGTGGAATGTTCATCCAAGGACTAGTCCAATTGGGAGTAGTATTTTTAAATTATGAATTAAAGGAGGTAGCATTTGTAAAAGGTGAATTTTGTCCCATACCTTGATAAGATGGTCATTAACCCCATGGCCTTCTTATTCAACATAGAAAACCTAGTCACTATCTCCTCCTATAGTGTGTATCTCTATTATTTTTGGTTCTTCAGTTATGATGTGAGCTACTTTAGCCTGAACTTTGTGACATCTATAATCAACCTTTTTCTTCTTACATTCTAAATAGTAAATGATCAAGACTTGATCCAAAGCTAATTGCTTTTGTTTTGAGTGTAGGTTGTCCAGTTGTATGGCCAAATCACTAATGATATCTTGTTTCATGTCTTGTAATAGATTACTAACCTCAATTTTTGATAGGTCATTTGTAGCTTCCAATGAGAGCTTGTTGCCCTTGACTTTATTTATGACAAATTTAGAATAATTATTGCTCAGCTCTTTGATATCTGAGAATGGTAGGTTATAAATGTCCCTCCACTCATTAGGTCAAGTGCTTCTAGATAATCTTCTCTTACTCCTTTTAGGAATATGAGTTTTAAAGGTTCTTCTCCAAGTGCACTTTGTTTGAATTTTTGTACACTGAACATGAAGCGTTCAACATAGTCTTCAAAGGATTCATCCCCTTCTTGAGTCATCCTAAATATGTCATTTCTTCTATAAATTCTTCCTCTTCCATATTCTTAATACTTGGCCAAAAATTTCTTTTTTATCTCCTCCCAAGTGTGGACCAAATTACTACTTAGTCCCATAAACTAGTGAAGTGTTGAGTATTTGAGAGTGGCTAAAAAAAAATCAATTTTATTGCATCCTACCTGTAATCATAGCTTATACAAAGGATATAAAATCCAAATAATAATGTGTTTGAATCTTATGATAATTTACCTTTGAAATTGGGCAAGGCTAAGGGTAGAATATTTTTCATTTGTGTTATGCATGTTACATCTAGAATAGGAAATTCAAAAGTAACTATGTCTAGAGTCCCATTGTCATCCATAAAGTCTCTTTCTCTACTCATGATGGATCTTCTTGTGATATGGATACCAAAGGTACTCAAGATCTCATCCTCAAATTCTATATCAATCCCTTGTTCATCATGATAATAAACATTTATTTGTTGATTCTCAGTCTTTTTACTCGATTAAAGGTACAAAGATTCTCTTGAGCTTCCTTTGATTTGATCAAGAAAGCCTTGCTAAAATGTTTTAAATATGTTACTCTCTAGAGTGTCTAATTCATGTCATTCCTCTCCTTTTTTTATTCTTACTAGCTCATCTAATGCTTTATCTATTTATGTTTCCTTTCTTAGAGCCAATAATGTTTCTTCTACAAGCTACCTCTTTTGATTTGTATTATTCTCTTTTCCAAGAGCCTTATATCTTATGGCATACTCTTCAACAAGATTCTTAGTTGTTTCAGGTATTTGTGGTTCTTTCTTAGCAACAACTTGTGGCTTGTTTGGTAGAAATCTCCCTCGAGAATCTCTTTCACTCTACATAAATGTTATACCACTCCTTCAGTTGTCCTGTCCCTTCCTACATAGGGTTAGTTTTTTTTCATTTTTTGCATGTCTCAGGGGGTTGTTTTAGACTAAAAAAATAATGCAAAAATAAAGGATTATAGAAATCAAAACAATAGGAATTGAAATTCTACTTCTAGAAAGTAGTAAAAATTATCTGCTAAAAGTGGGAAAATTATTATAGAAAGTAAGAAATAAAATCAAGAAAATTATACTAGAAAGCAGGAAATGAAAGTAGGAAAAATTAAAACCACACTTTGTCAAAAATAAATCACTTTTGTAGGAAATAAATTTTATGTACTGTTTACTTCCAGAAACTTAGACATCTAACATAAGAAACTACAGTGCCCTCACTCAACTTGCCCAACTAGAATTATATATCTAAGAACTTAGACATTTGGCATAAGACACTGTAGTGTCCTCACTCAACTTGCCCAACTGGGTAGAACAATTCATTAACTAAAAAAAATTAATGATTGATTTTAGAAACAATAACTGACACCCTCCCTGGCAACAGCACCAAAATGTTGTGTAGATTAATTACCCAATGATTTCCAAATTCTTGAGTCTAATTAACATTAATTATCAACCTAGGGTGTGTACTCTTTTCAAGGATATCAGCACTATATATACATTATTGATTCTAAAATTATCTTACTTTTCTAGTTGAAGTACAATGAATTTATGTCGAATTCACTAAATAGATATACTATGAAACTACTATGATAGAACTATAGAATTAATTCACACTTATGAATCACACATACATCACACTTATATAATCAAACTAATTACAAATAACTTACACAACACACTTAAATCTAAAGAGAGTTAGGATCTTCACTATAAATCTTTTTGAGGGGGGCCTTCCTCATTCAGAAGTGAGCTCCAATCCTTCTCTGAGAGAATTCATAAACTTCTCACAAAATCAATCTTCAAATTACTTAATTTTGTATTAATTAAAGATTGCTACAGGAATTTACAATATTTAGAGTGCAATGCTAAAATTCTAATACTTATATTATTATCTATTCAAATAAACTAACTCCTAATTTGATCTAGGTTATACCATTAAATATAGAAGGTAGTTTATTAACTCTTAACCAAAGAACACCAAACTGTGAAAAATACAAATACTTATAAACTACCCCAGTCAACCTTCAAGTGGTTAGTAATCGAAGTTACTTGTTTTAGGTTTGACTGGATTAGAGACAAGGCATATTATTTTATTGTTTTATTTATTTTTGTCTTTTTCTCATTATCCTTGTCTATCTCATATTTGGAAGCACATATAATATTTCCTTACATGTAGGGAATCCGTACAACAACTATGATTATTTCTAATCATCCATTCAATTCCCAAGACAATTAGCTGTCTTTAAGATCTCCTAAATAATAGATTTATTTTGCATAGTGGCTACAAGCAACCTATAGGTGAAGCCTACAATTGTTATGAGCACTCTACAGTGGCTATAAACAACCTATAGGTGAAGCTTAAAGTTGTTGTGGGCATTCTATAGTGGTTATGGGTAACCTATAGGTGAAGCCTACAGTTGTTGTAGGCACTCTATAGTGTCTATGAGCAACCTATAGGTGAAGCCTACAGTTGTTATGGGTACTCTACAATGGCTATGAGCAACCTATAAGTGAAGCCTATAGTTACTATAGGTACTCTGTAGTGGTCATAGGCAACTTGTAAATGAAGCTTACAGTTTCTATGAGTAGCTTGTAGTAGCTATGACTTACCAAGATTCTACAACCTTTTATGACCCCCTTTAAATGCTTGTTAGATAAAGTCACAACAATATAATTCAATCAAGGAAAAATCATCAATAATTCATAACATAACATATATATATATATCAATGTACATACAAAATCATAACTTCATTCATTAATTTTCATAATTGATAGATAGTTATAGGATTTGCATGGAAAAAGACATATACTAAGCATGGATGAGGCTACAAAAGTAAGCAATTGGTGGCCTCAACACTCACCAAATATTTTGGCACAAAGTAAGGGGTTAGATCTAAAGTAATCAAATACATGTATAAGGAACTTTAAATAAAGTAAGTATGAATAACACCCTAATACATGGAATATGAGGAGTAATATTAATTAAGGTAACACTTATGCTACTTCTATCTACTAAAAGAGAGGAGAACAAAGTTAGAATATAATTACCTGAATGTGAACTTGTCATGACTCAATCTCTCCCTTGGCTAATGGGGCTACACAAGAGGTTGTTGTGGCTCGTAAAGATCACTTTTTTAGGCTGAAGCATCTAAGACCTATCCACAAGACTAATATTTTTTAAATAAGAAACCTAAGCTAAGACTCCTCAAGTAGAATGGTGAAAGAGAAGATTGTGAAGAAGCACGAGTGAATAATAAATTTTGATTACATTCATATGGAAGTGACTAAAATGACCTTGTATATATAGGATTATCTGACCTAAAAGTCACTCAAATATGTCGATTGTGCTAGGTCGATCGAGTCAACCTAGCACATTATTAGGTTAATGCTTGAAGTTTATGCTAGGTCAGCCAAATGAAAACTAGGCCTAAAGATCTAAAGTGACCCCAGACTATTCTAGGTTGACCAGGTCGGCCTAGCTTACTAAATAGGTAAAAAGGGTACAAAGGGAAAAAAAGAGAGAAAGAGGAAAATACTAGAGGAATGTGCAAGGAAGAAGAGATAACTTAGGGAAAGGTTTTCAGAGCTGAATGGATAGGGAATAATATGGAAATAAGGGAAAATAATCATGTGAAGCACCAAATGTCTGCCCACCCCTTTCCCAGTGTACCCCTTAAGGCATACACTCAGAGAAAATGAGTCATGATGGGTTCCTACAATATTTAAAATGCCAGTAATCAATAAAAGCATGAAAATATTATGTGTATACATATGCCCCATTTGAAGTTCATCACATGTCACTAAGATTTAATAGGGTATGGTGCTTTGAGAAAGAACATAAGGACACACACAACATGGATGCTAAAAAAAATTGTAATATTTTAAAAAGCATAAAATAACTAAAATTAAAAGGCAAAAAAAGAAACTAACTAAAAAGTAAATAACTGAAAAGTAAATGATGCGTACCTTGACTTACCTTTATCATGGGATGTTTGTCAACTATGTTTTATTTTTTATTATGGAGGGTATAGAGACTGATTTAGACAAACCCAGAAATACAAAACTAAGGAGCAAAAACAAACAAATGCAAGAAAATCAAAGATAACTAGTGCTATGTGGATACGATGTACTTTGGAATTTGGTAAGTTGGGTGACAAGTGCTATGTTAGACTAAATGATCAAGTAAAATAAGAGTAAATTAAGTAATCAAAAATCCAAGGCTACTAAAAACCAAAAAACTCAAAAAATTAAACCTCAAGTAAGAATAGGAAAACTCACCAAATCAAATCAAGCATACATGTCAAATATTATGGTAAAAAGAGGATTCAAAAAGAAAACTGGTAAAACAAATTTGATGAGTGAGTAGTAAAAATCCACATCTCAATCATCAATGGAAAAAGAGGATACATAAAAGGGAAAACAACATGGTTGGGTGAGCAAGAACAATCCACATCTCACGCAATAATGGAAAAAGGGTGAGAACTCAGGTGTCCACAACAGCCAATCAAAAAAATCAAGATAAATGGGAAAAGGAAAGAAAATTAGTTTTTGTAAATATATATAACATGATGAAAATGATCCATAGTTTCTAAAACATGTTGTTTTGCATCTAAAGATAGATAAAAATGAAATAAAGGAGTGTTGACATGTTTTAAAGAAATAAAGAAAAAGAAAATTAAAGAAGAGGGAAAATAAATTTGGAATCACAATTTATCTATCAAGGAGGAAATGAAATGGGGTAGAGAGGAGAATAAAGTAAAAACCAAGGTAGAGAAACTCTTTATCAAAGTCAAGACACTCAAATTTAGTTTGTCAAAACAAGAGGACTGTCAACCTTAAGGACTCTGAACAACTTCTCTTAGCTACACAAGTCTTAAGTCAATAAATGGAGAATATAGATCATCCCATGAAGGTTATATGTATGAAAATTAAAATGGACCTACCTCCCCACAATGTGTTCCTCACTCTTTAGGACCCCTTACAGAGTTGTCAATCTATTGTGAAGATTTGGTACTTGAGTGAGAAAGTATGTAGCACTATAGATTTTTTTGGAAATCTCCTATTCCAATCTACTAGCCTACCACACCCCAAAGGACTTTGATCCTATGTGAAGTTGAATGTGGAGTTTGAGCTTTGATTAGAGATAAGAGATGTTCTTGTAATCACATCTTTTGTTGTGATTAGACTTTTAAGATTTGTAAGTTACTTTTTAGATATCATTTCCTTTTTTTTCAAATGATTGGATTTTAACTTTCTTTCTCTTTCTTTTTTTTTTAAAAAAATCCTTCTCCATATATATTTGGAAGACCAAACATGGGTGATAAAGATTACTTTCATTTAAAAACTTTAAAACAAGGTTGCTAAGATAGAAAATCAAAGAGCATGGGGTCTAAGAGTATTGTAGATCTAGGTAAAATAAAAGTGTTGTCTTGATTTCAACCTTGTTTCATCCAAATTTGGAGGTGAAAGAAAGGGGGAAATCAAGAGGAAAATGACACATGTAACAAATTTGAATTTCTTCAAATTTCAAAAATGTGACAAAGGGAAAAAAATAAATATATTGATAGCAAAGGTGTGATTCCTTATCATAAGACTACGGGAAGTGAAGGAAAACATGCTAACATAGATTTTTTATAGATTTCATCTAGCAAAAGAATCAAAATTTAATGTCTAAATAAAAAGGATCATAAAGAACATGAAAAAAAAGGTAATTTTATGAGGAGGGTCAGGTTTTATCCATGGTCTTACCAAGAAACTCATAAAAGAGAGACCCACGAGGGTGTGAATAATCAAAAAGTGAGGGATTCTTTGTATAAATTACCTCATAAAGAAAAACCCAAAGGATGCCAAAATAGCAATGGTAAGCAACAAAATAATGAAAGAAGATAAAAATATGGTGCATTTTTTAGGGATTTCGGGTCCTATCCATGGTCTTACAAAGAAACTCACAAAATAAAAGCCCAAGGGGCACCAAATCAAAATTGGTAAACAGGAGGAAAATGAAAAATAAGATAATGAAGACTATGGTACATCAAGAAACCAAAATACCAAAAGGGAGGACTAGAGGTTTAAAAATGAAGGAAACTAATGCATAGGGAGAGACTCATGCTAAAGTAACTTATAAATATATATATATATATATATATAACATGAAAAGAAGGGAAATGATTAAGAAAAGTATTCCTTAAGGAATTGAGCATTGGTGGGCTCTTTGAAAACATGGCCTTCATTAGTTTGAAGGTGATAAGTACTTGAACCAAGAACATATTTAATTAAGGGCCCCACCATTTTTGGGCATACTTACCTTCCTTGTCATAAGTGTAATCTAATTTAAGGATAAGATCACCAACATTAAATGTGTGGTTTTTAACATGTTTGTTATGTTATCTAGTGATGTGAGCCTTATATTGGATTTTATGATGCAAGCTGAAAAGATAACATTCATCAAGTAGATCAAGGGCATGAAGGTAAGCCTCACATAATTATTCATCAATAATGATGCCATGAAGAGATATGTGAATAGAAGGAAGCTCAACTTCAAGAAGAAGAACCGACTTAGAACCATAGACTAGAGAGAATGGAGTTGCCCCAGTGGCAGTATGAATAATAGTCTGATGGGCCCAAAGTGTAGGGTAAAGATGAAGATGCCAATCCATGTGAGTTTAAAAAAAAATATTTTAAATAATTTTATTGAGAATATTGTTGGCGGCCTCATATTGACCATTACATTTTGGATGATAAGGAGTGGAAAACTTGTGATTTAATTTGAATTTGGTACAAAGTTGTTTAACATGTTTATTTTTGAAATTACCACCATTGTCAGAAATGATGATGTGAGGAACACCAAACCAGAAAATAATTTGGTTGAGAATGAATTTAGATATAGTAGGAATGGTAAAATTAATAAGGGGCATGGCTTCAACCCACTTGGTAAAGTACTCAAGGTAGTGATGATGAAGATGTGCCCATCTTGGGAATGAGGAAGCTTGCCAATGAGATCAAATCCCCATGTGTAAAATGGATAAAGATATTTGATAACTTGAAGTTTGACTGGTGGTGAATGAATTAGGTCATCATGAAGCTAACAAGGATTACACTTTTTAGCATATTCAATAGCATCCTTTTTAGAGTAGGCCAATAGTAACCCATACTTAGGCATTTATGGGTTGTAGCATTTCTACTATAGTGACCACCATAAATTCCCCCATGTGCTTGCTCAAGTAGTGGAGGATCCTCATCTAGCATGACATAATGGAGTAAATTACCTTTGATATTATGATAATAAAGGATGTTATGTATAAAAATGTACTTGAAACTTATTTTGTGAGGATGCATTTTTTCATGAGAATCCAAGTTAGGAGGATAAGTTTGATGTTCTAAGAATTTTATGATGTCTTGATACCATAGGCATTGTCATTTGGTGATAGCCTTGATTTGGTAGATAAGGTAATCTAGAGGGTGAGTGGATGATGGGGATTTGATTATTTGTATTATAAAAGAAGGATTAGAAATAACTTGATGTGGATGAAAGACAGAAGCTAAAGAGGCAAGAGAATCATCAATGGAATTTTAGTCTCTAAAAATAGGTTTAATTATAAAAGAGGTAAAATCCTTGAAAAGAGTGGTTAAAATTTGATGATAGGTAATAATATTTTCACTTTTACATTGATAAGCACCACTAACTTGATGAAAAATGAGTTGAGAATCACCCAAAGCATGAAGATAATATATGTCTAGGTCAAGAGTAGCTCTCATACCTAAGATAAGAGCTTTGTACTCAGACATATTATTGGTGACATCAAATGTAAAATAGAAACCTAAATGAACTATTTTACCAAGATAACTAGCGAGAATGTAGCCTTCCTCAACTCCTTGAAGGCATTTAGCACCATCAAATTGAAGGGTCCAAGTATCCTCATATAAGTCAATGTTGATTTCAAGGAGCTCCTTGATAACTACTTTTGGTTTGGTAGTATCAGAGGGAGGGGAAGGTTCATTAGATTGATTGGCTTCAAGATCAACAATAAAGCTATGAAAATAATCTTTAAGATAAACTACTTGATTAAGACCTTCAATGTAAAGAATATTGTCATCGAGAAGCTCATCTTAAAGCAAAGAAGTGGTTGAAACAAGGGCTATGGCACGTTAGTCAGCTATGACTTACCCTTTGAAAGATTTTTGTGTGATGATGCAAAGATCAAATTCCATGATTAAAACCATCCACTTGCTAATTCTATCTCATGGAAGAAATGATTTGGAGAAGAAGTGACAAAGGGGGTCAGAATGAACAATGGCATAGGTGGTTTGGTAAAGAATCTAGTGATGAAGATTTTCATCTATAAAATACATGATGAGGCAATCATGCTTAATTTTATATAACATGTTTCATAATCGATGAGGCCTCATCTCATGTAATAGATGGCATACTCCTTACCTATGTTGTCTTATTGGGCAAGCATTACTCTAACTAAAATAGGTGTGGAAAAAGTATAAAGAATCAAGGGTTGATTGTTAGAAGGAGGATGGATCATAGGTGGATGAATCAATAACTCTTTCATGTTGTTAAATGCTTTTTAACATGGATCTGACCATTTTAAATTTGTTCCTTTCTTGAGAATGGAATTGACAAAGTGAATTCAATAAGCCATCTCAGGAACAAATCATCTAATTGTCCCAAGCTTGCCTAAATAGGTACAAATATTAGGAATAGAATGAGGGATAGGCATGTTAATAATAGAATTAATCTTGGTTGGGTCAAATTCAATGCCACAGAGAGAGACTAAGAATCTTAACAATTTTCCAAATGTAACTCTGAAAACACATTTGAAAGGATTAAGTCTAACTTTGTATTTGATGAGACAATCAAAGATAATGGCAAGATCAAAAAGATGATTTATGTGATGCTTGGATTTAGTCATAAGATCATCCATACATGTTTCGACAATTTTATGGATGAGATCATGAAAGATATGAGTCATGACACGTTGGTAAGTAGCTCCAGTGTTTTTGAGATTGGAGGGCATTTTGATGTAATAATAGGTGCCCCATTATGTGGTGAAAGTAGTCTTATATTAGTCTTTGAGAGTGATATGAATCTGATTATATCCTAAAAAGCCATCCATAAGAGATAGCATTTCATATCTAGTTGTGGAGTTGACAATGGCATCTATTGAAGGTAAAGGAAAGTTATCTTTAGGACAAGCAAGATTAAGATTGCAAAAATCAATTCAAATATGAATGACCATGGTGACCTTCTTCTAAATGGGAATAATACTAGAAACCCATCCAAAATAATCCATAGGTTTAATGAATTTAGCATCAATAATTTTGAAGATTTCCTTATGGCATAAGTTGGTAACCTTAGGAGGAAACTTGTGTTGCTTCTAATTCACAGGTTTGGTATCAGGATAGGTAATGATGTTATTGACCATGATGCTAGGGTCAATTCTAAGCATATCTTGGTAAGACCATGTGAATGCCTCTTGATACTTATCAAAAAATAGGCTAAAATTATCATGTTCAAAAGATGAAAGTTCTTTAGAAACTATGATTGGTCGAGAACAAGAGGGAGTACCATAGTTGATAAAAGTTATTTATTTATTAAGCATGGCATTACCATCTTGAAATTGGTATGGTTCATTGGCTAAATATGAAATTGGATTAGATTTAGGATCAATGCTATTGATAAAGTCATTGAAGTGAGGAGTTTTATTTTTAAAATTTCCAAGTTTATGATGTTGTCATGGGAGTTGTGTTTCCCGAGCATAAATTAACTCCAAAATAGCTTTAGCACTAGGTAAGGTAGGAAGAGGACCACAATATTCCACATCTACTTCTAGATCTAAAATTTGATTTCCATGTCAATCATATTTAGAATGTATTCAATGGATATTGGTAGTCATGGCATCAAATGTGATTTTAAGAATAGAAGAAATAGATTGAGAGATGATGGGAGAGGAATTAGATTCAATTGGAGAATCCAAAGGAGGTAAAGAAGATAAAAGTAATTCCAGGGGTTTAGAAGGCATGATTTTCTCTACCACCCAAGGAGAACCAATAAGAATATTGATAGGAGGTACATAACCCTTAGGTTATAAGTTATGACTTACAAAAATGGTATGTACATATTGGTTGAAAGCATGAATTTGAGCTAAGATATTTTGATAATGTAAGACATCCAAGTCCGTAGAATGAGCTTGGGCCATGATATAGTTGTCATCATATGTGGGAGAAATTGTGCATGCTTGGGATTTAAGAAGATCTTCAGATTGTGAAATACCATTATTACTGAATTTTCAAGGAGTCATGATAAGAGGATATTGAAACATCCTAGCCACTCTAAATTCATTGCAAGAAAAATCATCTTAAGGTAAAGATGGATCTTGAGCATTACATGGAGGGGGAAGATCGGTAATCTCATCCATGAGAAGAATGGTATGATCTCTAGGTAAGAGGAAAGGCGGAAGCCATTCTAAAATATATGAAGGCAATTTCTTAGTATTGTAAGTGTGTTATAATTCATTGGGATCATCATCATCAAAATCAATAAGATTAACTTGTAGATCAGGATTCATATTGATGAACACAGGCAGAGGAGCACTATTGATTTTAGGAATCATGGGAACATGATATTGTGATTTAGGATGAGGTAATTGTATACTTCATTGTTTGGGATCGGCTTCATGCTTAAAATGTTTTCTATTGTGTAAAAATTTAATGCATTAACTACCAGAAGAAGCAATGGCCCTCATTCGATGAGTCAATGGATGGTCGAGGAGTATGTTATAGGATAAAGGAAGATCAAGAACCATGAGTTTGGTTTGCATGGTCCTAGGACCAATGGTTAAGGGAAGCCATATACAACCAAGTGGCTTTTGATTAGTCTTATCAAAACCATGGTAAGTAATACAGGTTTGTTTAAGATGACTTTTGTTATAACCAAGTTGTTGTAAAAGCCATAAAGAAGTCACATTAATCCCAAAACCTTCATCAACTAGAAATTTTTGAATAAGGGTGGTATTAATAGCTATCTTGATTAAAAGAGGTGGATCATCGATGTGAAACAGGATTTCATCATTAATCATGTCCTCTTCAAGGAATTCAATGGAAGGTTTGGAATAAGGACACATAGATTCAATGGTATTAGTGTTTGTTGGTTGAGAATCAATAAAAGGTGGTTCTTTATCTAAAGAAGATGGGTCTTCAATATCTTGGATTTGTTGCATAAGGAATTATGATAATAAGGTGAAGTGTGAACCAAATCCATGAGAGCAATTTTACATGGCATAGAGTTAAGTTCTTCTAGGAAATTACAATGACATTTAGAAGAGGTTCCATGAGGTTTAGAAGAGACAAATTAGACTTTGGAGGAATAGATGTAGTTGGAGGATCAAAAGGAAGAAGTTGTTCCTCGGGTGCTTCTGAATCAATATTGATAGTGGTAGTATCTTTAAGCAATTTTTCTTCTAAAGAAGATTTCTTAGGCTTGGTCATAGGATATTTATGTGCTAGCTTCCTATGATAATTAACCCTAGTCGTATTGACATATTAAGAGTTGTTAAGGTATTGAACATAACCAATTTCAACTACACAAACATCCTTAGAAGTTGATTGATTATGGGAAGAATATTTTTTATTATTATTAGATATAGAGACTTTAGAAGGTTGTCATTTTTTAGAAGTGTTAGTGTATTCTTGATGACTATGCTTAATCATGGTTTCATGGTCGAATGAATCACCAATCATGTATGAAATAGCACATTTAGCAAGCCCTCTACAAGACTCATGAGAATGTCCCATATCAGCATGAAAACAACAAAAAATATTGGGATCATACCATTTAGGAGGAGCATTAGGATATATGAAAGGTTTAGAAAGAGGTAAAAAATTTCTCATTTGATGAACCAAAAGAGGCATGTGAGACAATGAAGGAACATCATTTTTAGCAACACCACATTTGGTTTGAGAAGTGTTACTAGTGATATCATTGGATGTTTGGAAAGATCCTTTAAGTATTTTATAATTAGGTTTGAATTGATTCATAAGAAAATATTATTGTTTAGATTGGTCAAGAGCTTCATTTAGAGTTTCAGGAGCAAAGGTTCAAACCTTGTATTGAAGAGTACAAGTTAAAGCTATGATAAAGAGTTTGAATAGGTTATCATCATACATATTATGATCGGCTTTATGAGATAAGGATTTCCATATTTTAATAAATTCATGAGCTGATTCATTAAGAGATTGTTTAGTATTTATGAAATGGCAGAGATAGTTTTCAAGAAGATCATTATGTTGAAACTCTTTAACTAAAGGATTGACAAAATCTTCAAGTTGCCAAATAGAATGTTGAGGTAATTGATTATACCATTCTAATACATCACCAGTGAAGGTTTTGACTAAAAGTTTAGTAGTGTAAATGTATTACTTTGGATCCACTCTTTGTAGAGATTACCAAAGGCTTTAAGAAATGAGGTGGGGTCTTTAGTCCCATCATATTTAATAGTTGGTGATATGTTACCAATGTCAATAGATATAATGAAGGGAGATATTTTGGATAGTTTGAAGCATTTTTTTATTCATTATTAGTTAAGAAATAATGTTACCTAAGGAATCTCTAAGATGTGGAGGAATGTAATTAGGATTAACTTGAGGATTCATGATTGGAGGTTGATTAGCCACATTGATAAAATTTTGTTGAAGTTGCATCATTTTATTGGTATTAGAGTTTTTAATAATGTTCATTTATTGAATTACTTGGGCTAATAATTGAGTTGTATTAGGTGGCGGGTTGGTGGTGGAAGGAATATTTTCCACATTGGTTTTGGAGGGAATATTAGAAGAAGAGTTATTAGTGGGATTATTAAATAAATTTGAGTCAATCACTACCACATTATTTTGAAGATTTTTAGAAGGTTATTGATAGGTGAAAAAAGGATTGGACCCATCAACCTCATCTTGAGGTGTTATTTGAACCATGTTGCAATTTGTAGATGGAGGAGAAGAGATGCCTTAAGAGTGATGGTGCTCTTAGGAGGTAAATAAAGGGAGAAATGAACACCCCATATAGGATATAAATGGATTAACACTATTTATGCTACTTTTGTTCACTACACTAGGTCGACTTAGTGTAAAAATTGGACCTACAGACTATGTTAGGTTGACTAAGTCAACCTAGTGCAGTGAACAGAAGAGGCAAAAATAGTCTCAAATAGTGCAGAGTTGAGTTGGTTGACATAGCACATTATACATGGAAAGGGAAAGTATCACTAATAAGACATGAAATAAAATAAGGTATACCTATAGCTAATCTAGAACATTAGATACTGAAATGAAATACACAGTCAACTAAATTGACATTGGCCAATCCAATTGGTACATATAAATAGATTACAATTTTAAAATAAAAGTACAGAGTAGAGTAGAAATAGAGAAATATAAATTGATCTTAGTATTTTGGAGATGAAAATAGAATAGATAACTAACCTGTAACCTTGGAGAGAACTAGACCAATCTATAGAGCTGGGTTGAGTTGGTCGACCAAGTGAGATAGGAACCTATGGAAAAAGCTAAAAAAGTGTGTTAAGTCACCCTGGTCGACCTAGTAGACTGAACTAGATGTCTAAAAATATGCTAAGTTGAGCTAGTCGACCTCGTTGATTGGATTATAGATCTAGAAGTCTATAATTTGGAACCTACACCATGAATCCTAAATAGGAACCTACTATAAAGTGGCTAAAAATGTGTTAGGTCAACTTGGTCAACCTAGTAGGCTAAATAAAAAGTATATAAAATGTTTGAAACAAGTTTTAGGTTGAGCTAGTCGATCTAGTTGCATGTTCTTACATAAATATAAATAAATGGGTCGATAGAATCGATCCAACAAGTCAAAACATATGATAGAAAAGATGACAAAAAGAATAAAATAAGTGAAAGAAACCCTATAAGGGTTTGATTCACGTTGGGTTGACTAGAATGTATGCAATAAAAATTACATGGCATGCATGAATAAATCCTAGATTAGATAAGATAGATCACACCTACACTTTCGATTGGGGCACACACTTGTTAAGTGAGAGCATGACCAATATCAAGATCCACTAGACCCAATTAAGGGATCACTTGTATCATCTGTCATAATGCTAGGAAAGGTTCTAAATCCTACATTCTAACATAATCACACAATGACCCTAAATGAGTCATATGGTTTCTATATTCACTGATGATAATTAACAAGAAAGTAAACTAATCTAATAACAAGAAAAGCAAACTAATCTAGTGCTCACCAAAGCTTGTGTCATAAAGTAAGGGGTTAGATGAAAAGTAGTCAAATACATATCTAGGGAACTTGAAATAAAGTATGAGTAACACCCTAATACATGGAATATGAGAAGTAATATTATTTGAGCCAACACTTATGCTACTTCTATATACTAAAAGAGAGGAGAACAAAGTTAGAATATGCTTACATAAATGTGAACCCAGCACAACTTAACCTCTCCCTTAGCCAATGGGACTTTACAAGAGGTTATTGTGGTTCATAAGAATCACTTTGTTAGGCCAAAGTATCCAAAACCTATCTACAAGACTAATATTTTCTAAATAAGAAACCTAATCTAAGACTCCTCAAGTAGAATGGTGGAAGAGCAGATTGTGAAGAAGTACGAGTGAATAATAACTCATGATTGCATTCAGATAGAAATGACTAAAATAACCTTGTATATATAAGATTATCTAAACCAAAAGTCACTCAGATATGTTAGGCTATTCTAGGTCAATTAGGTTGACCTAGCACATTATCAGGCTAATCCCTGAAGTTTGTGTTGGGTTGGTCAGATGTAAACTAGGCCTAAAGAGATAAAGTGACCCCAAACTATGTTAAGTCAACCAAGTTGACCTAGCTTATTAAATAGGTAAAAAATGTACAAAGGGAAATAAGTATAGAAAAAGGAAAATACAAGAGGAATGTACAAATAAGGAGAGATAGCTTAGGGAAAGGTTTTAGGAGCTGAATAGATAGGGAATAATATGGAAATAAGGGACAACAGTCTTGAAAAGCACCAAAGGTCTACCCACCCCTTTCTTGGTGTACCCTTAAGGCATGCACTTAGAGAGATTGAGTCACAATGGGTTTTTGCAAGATGTAAATCATTAGTAATCGATAAAAATGTGAAAATATTATGTGTATATAGAATATCTAACATTTATTGGTTTATAGCAATTCATAGCTTATCATCAATCAAGTTACAGATCAATTCTAGACCAAGGATGAAAAGCTCGTACCATATAAAGACATAGTGGACATCCTCAAAAAATAAATTACTAATCTTCAATATGAATAAATACCTTGGGCCAATAATAGAACAACATATACCATGGCCATGATTGGCTCTATGATTCAAATTATAGATAAGGCTAGATATTGTTTATTCCTTATTGAAAATATTCTAGCACTAGCCCATGAACCTTTGACTATTGAAATGATTTGTGATATTATTGGTCTCAGGTTTACCTAGTATGCCAAACTATATAATTACATTCATGAACAAACTATTCCACCTAACTTATCTCAAAAAAAAAAAAAACCTTCATCCACCAAGCCTCTCATTATACATTACTTGAACCTACTCTCTATCGTATAATATTTGATGGAACTTTGCTTTGTTGTTTAACCTCAATAGATATTGGATTAACACTAATGGAAGTTCACAAAGGGTTTACAGGGCCCACATCAATGGGGTTTTCCTTGCCAAAAAATTATGTTCTAGTTATTATTGGATGAATATGGAAGATGATATAGTTACATACGTTAAAAGGTGTGTATAATGTTAGAAGCATGTTAACTTTATACATACTCCAACTGAAACACTCAAACCACAGACCATGCCATGGTCATTTTCAACTTGGGGACTCAACCTCATAGGAAATATTAACCCTACCTCCTCAGATGGTCATAAACATATCCTTACCACCATAGAATATTTCACTAAGTGGGTGGAAGTTGTATGCAAAGGGAAATGCAACTAATCTATAAATCAATCCTAGCTCAGAGAAGATAAATCCTACTTACACTTTCAATTAATGATACATTAGATATTTAGGGTTATGACCAAGATGGATCTATGAGACCTAGCCAATGTATCTCTTACCACAATAATATCACTAGGGAGGGTTCCAAAGCCTCTAGTCAAGCAAAACTATGCAATAACCCTAACTAGGTCCTATTTTTTCATGTTCACAATGTAAGTAAATGACAATAAAGTAAAATCTATTATAATGCTCACCAAATATTGTGGCATAAAATGGGGTTAGAAAACGTTCATAAGAGAATCCTATTTAAGTTATGTATAGGTAAAACCCTAATGCATGGAGAGAGCAATATATTCAAAATCCATTACTTATGCTACTATTATCTACTAAAAGAGAGGACCAAAGTTAGAGATACTTACCTTAAAGATGAACCGTCAAGACTCAATCTCTCCCTTGGCCAAAGGTACTTTGCAAGAGGTTATTGTGGTTTGTAAGGATCACTAAGGAAGTCTAAAACATCCATGACTTTTACACAAGACAATATTTTTCTCTAATTAGAAACCCTAAGCTAAGACTCCTCAATTAGAATAGTATAAGAGTAGATTGTAAAGAAGCACAAATGAATAATTAACTCTTTTTATGTCTCTAAGAATGGCAAAAGGAATGTGTATATATAGTTGAATCAAACCCTGGTCCTTTTTGAAAGTTTAGCCAACACAATCAATCTAATCAACTTTATATCGATATTGATAAAAATGAATTAGGTCTTGGTCTAGGTCTAGGTCAACCAGAGGTTGACCGAGACCCTAAATGAGTTTTGTCAATTTGAGTATAGGGTCGATGGAAAATCCTTTGTGTTGTAAACTATCAAATAGGATTTAGGCTAGGGAAAGGCTAATGAAGGCATAAAATGACTAGAGGAGGGTGTAAAAGAGGAGGAAAAGCTTAGAGAAGTGTTTTTAGAGAAGTTTTAATTTATAATAAGTGGTAGTGAAGGGAGAATAATCCTATAAATTACCAAAGGTTTTCCCACCCCTTTCCTAGTGCACCCTTTCAGGCATGCACTTAGAGAGATTAAGACTCGATGGGTTCCTGTAAGAGATAAATCATTAATAATTGATAATGTTTGAAAATATTATGTATACATATGCCCCACTAGAATCTCATCATGTGTCACTTAGGTGCACCAGGGGATGGTGCTTTGAGAAAAGAACATAGCAACACATAATGTTGAAGCTAAAAAATTGTAGTATTTTAAAGTATAAAATAACTGAAAGTAAATGATTGAAATGGAATTAATAGAAAATAAAAGTAATGTATATATACCTAAAGTTACCTTTATCATTGGATGGTTGTCTATTTTGTTTTTATTTTTTATCATGGAGGGTGTAGAGACTGGTTTTGACAAACCCAAGGATACAAAACTAAAGAACAAAAACAAACAAATGCAAGAAAGCCAAAATAATTGATGTTATGTAGATGAGAAGTACTTGAAAGTTTGGATAGTTGGGGTGATAAATGATAAGTTAGACCAAATGACCAAGTCAAAATTTAGAATAAATCAGGTAACCAAAAATCCAAGGCTACTAAAGACCAAAAAACTAAAACAAGTAAACTTTAAGTAAGAAAGGCAAACTCACCAAGTCAAACCAAGGATACATGTCAAAAATTGTAATCAAACATCAATGTGAAAGCAGTAACAATCCTTAATTAAACAAACATGGGCAATCAAAATGGTAAAACAACATTGATGAGTAAGAAGTAATAATCCTTACTCAATAATCAATGGAAAAAGGTGCATGAAAGGGAAAACAACATTGGTGAGTGAGAAGTATTATGGATTAATACCTAGTAACATTATTATTGTGTAAGTTTAGATTTTTATCGAGATGAAAATATAAAAAGTGTGAGTTTAGTTACCATAAAGTAATACTTAACGGTTATATTACTATGGGTATGTTATTGTTGTATGGGTAGGTTATTAGTGGTATTTGCTTAATTAGTTGAGTTTGAATGGATATGAATCTCCCTATTTACAGGGTATACATTCCCTATATATTTTTTGTAATGTGTTCGTATTAAATTATTCAGAGAGTGAAGAATATTAAATATTATGTTTAAAATTTTGCCTCAGTGTCTAGTTTTATTATACAATATATGAGGTAGATTTTTTATGATTTATGCAAGACCTAAACCCACACCATCATCTAGTATCAGATAGATGGAACTTATGATGGAAATATAGTAGTGTTTTGAGGGGAAATGCTTCAATATTATGGCCCAATTGATGAAATTCTTTTTTTGAATTGCATTTGAGCTTGATCAATTTCATTCAAATGCAAAATCTAAGTGTGCATTCATTGTTATCGATGTGTCAATATCCTTTCTAGTGTAATAACCTTCTAGATCTAGTATGCATGATTCATTTATATTGTATAGATAAATAATAGTTGGCCCATTTTGCAATCGGTTCTAACTTCCAGCATAGGTTTATCTACATTTTTTTTATTCATATGATATGTGCATTCATTGTTTCCAAGGTTGTGAGCAATGTGAAGGGTAACTATAAGTATTGAAATTGAAATATGTAGTGCATTTCCAACTGTAGTCTTCATACGCACGTTACATTTATATCTATAGTTCACCCATGTTATAAAAACATAAATCTAGATTTCATAGGTGTAATAAATAATTGGAATGCCATTATAAGGTGTTAAAAACTTGGCAGGGACGTGGACATTGTTGATAGTTATTCAGTGCATTCTGTGGATTCCCATATAGTCTCTTATCAATTGAGATATGCACAGCCCAACATCAACATTTTAGCATAACCTATCTCACTATATTGTGCCACCTCAATGTTTCACTATGACATATAAAGATTCAATCATGGATTCTTTATTATTTTCATCCATGCATATAAGGTCTACCTATGAAGAAGTCTTTTTAATTATATAAAATGCTCAGTAGTTAAGTGACATGGATTTGTCATGCCAACAAAGATATTAAAGATCAATTCCTTGATTCCATCGCTAGCATTCTACCACCTTCATAAAAATTTTGATGATATTATTTATTTGGTCTCAAGTATATATTTTGAAATTTTCATATTTGGTGTCATTTAAATTTTAAATGTTTTCTTTATATAGTCTAAGTACAGTGCTCCAAGTTGTATTTTAGTTGTTAAAATTAAATACTCATTTGATTTAGTTTCTCTTTATTTTTTTATAGGTTGGTATTAAAATATATATATAGAGAGAGAGAGAGAGTCCAATAGGTCATCTTGTATGTATAAAGTTCCTATTTAATAAGTCTTGTTTAGTTTATATAGTAATTATTTAATCCAATATTAAAATTTTCTTTTATAAATGTCAAAATAGTCATTATAAGTGTGAGTCAATTTTGTTTAGATATCAAAAATTTAAAACCAAAAAGAATTTTTTATGTCATAGTTTTAAATTTTCAAAAATTCAAAAAAGTGTCTTTTTTGTCAAAAGGTTATTATAAAATGAGTCAAAAAGTCATTGAGTCAAAATTTTCAAGTTAAAAAACCCATCCTTGTAAAGGATGCATTAACACTTGTATGTGATGTCCTAAATCAAATGTCTCAATTTGTATGGAGGGGTCTTATATTCAAAAACAATATGAGATACATTGACATATTACCTGAATGAGTAGCTTCATGAAATGGAGGTTGGAGGCACAAGAGGTTGGAGGTCTTTCAATGACCTCTCATCAGTCACCAATGATGGGGTCACACCAATGATGTGGTGTCTTTTATTTTAGTTGTGTGTAGTGTGTTTGCTTTCTTGCTTTATGTGGTAACTAAATAAGAATAGAAGTGAAATTGTAATTAAAGTAAGATATATTTCCTTTTGTAGTCCCTCTAAGTTAGAAAATGATGGGAATTAAATATGTACTTGCATATATGACATGGTTTGTGGTAAACTAGCAAAACCACTTGGTTGGTGGTTAACCATGAGATAAACCATCATTGGTTGTTGGTAAGCCATGGGAAAAACCATCATTGGTTTTTGGTTAGCCATAAAAAAACTATTTTTAAGGTTTGTGATCCTTTGAAAAATCACACAGTCATAAATTTGGATATAGTATAGGATAATATTCTCACCATATTCAGATTAAGATGATGTGACTAGGGATAATAATGTTAACGGTGTGAATGTTACGGATTAATATCTAATAACATTATTATTGTATGATTTTAGATATTTATTGAGAGGAAAATATAAAAAATGTGAGTTTAGTTACCATAAAGTAATATTTATGGTTATATTACTATTGGTATGATATTACTATACAAGTAGATTATTAGTGGTATTTGGTTAATTATTTGAGAGTTTGAAGGGATATGAATCTCCCTATTTATAGGGTAGACATTCCTTATTTATTTTATTTTAATGTGTTCATATTAAATTATTCAGAGAGTGAAGAGTATTAATTATTGTTTTTAAACTTTTGCCTTAGTGTCTGGTTTTATTATATAGTGTATGAGGTAGATTTTTTGTGATTTGCACTCAGACCTAAACCAGCACCATCAAGAAGGAATCAATCCATCCTCACTCAAAAATGGAAAAAGAACATGAAAGTAGAAATGGAGTTAGGTTTCCAAAAAAAAGAAATACAATAATGTAAAATGATAAAAGAGAGCAAGGCACATCTAGAAATGTAAATCCATGGTATAAATAAAGTAATCCATAATCGCTCAAGTGTGTTATTTTATTCTAAAGATAGATAAAACTGAAATAAAATAGTGTTAGCATGTTTTAATAATGTGAAGAAGAGTGAATATAGAAGTGGGAAAATAGATTTAGAATAACATTAGTCTATCAAGGTGGAAACTAAATGGGTGGAGGGGAGAATGAATGAAAAACCAAGGTAGATAAACTATTTATCAAATTCAAGACGCTCAAATTAGGTTTGTCAAAACAAGAGGACTTTCAACATTAAGGACGCTGAAGAACTTCTTCTAGCCACACAAATATTAGGTCAACAAATGAAGTATGTAGATCATCCCATGAAGGTTAGATGCATGAAAATTAAAATGGACCTACCTTCCCATAATGTGTTCCCCATTCTTTAGGACCCCTTATAGAGCCATTGATATACTATGAATAATGGGTACTTATGTGACAAAGTAGGTAGCACCATATAGTTTGTTGAATTCTCCTATTCCAATCTACTAGCCTACCACAACCCAATGGACCTCGACTCTATTATGAGGCCAACTGTGGAGTTTGAGATTTGATTGGAGATAGGATATGTGCTAATAATCACATTTTTTGGTGTGATTTTGACTTTTGAAATTGTATGTTGTATTTTGTATCATTGCCTTTTATTTCAAATGATTTGACTTTTATCTTTTTTTATGGATTTTTCTATTCCTCCTCTATATAGATTTGGAAAACCAAACATGGGTGCTAAATATGACTATCATTTGAAGACTTTAGACTTGGTTACTAAGAGAGAGAACTTAGAAATCATGGTGTCTAAGAGTCTTGTTAATTTATGTGAAATAAGAGTGTTGTCTTGACTTTAACTTTGGTTGATCTAATATGGAGTGGAAGGAAAGGAAATTACGAGAAATGAAGCATGAAACAATTTGAATTACTTCAAATCAAAAAAAATGTGACAAAGGGTGAAAAAGGGATACAATGATAGTAAAGTGTGATTCCTTAACATACGAATGAGGGAAGTGTAGGGAAATATGCTAACACCTTATTATTGTGCAAATTTTATCTACATAAGAAGCAAAATCTAAAGTTGAGAACAAAGGATCAAACACTTGTAACCATTATTAAACATCATAGAGAAGGAACATTGAATTAAAGATGGTGATTTTATGAGGAGATCCAAGTCTTATCCATGGTCTTACACTGTAATGCATAAAAGAGAAACACAATAGGGTGTATAAAGGATGTGAAAAATAAATGAGAAAAATGGTATTTGTGAGGAAGGTCAAGTCCTACCCATGGTCTTACACTAAAACTCAAAAAATGAAAACCCAAGGGGTGCCAAAAATATTGTAAAGTAAGGAAATAATGAGAATAAAAGTAAATCATAAGGAAGACTAGGTCCTATATGTGGTTATACAATGAAACTCATGAGAAAGGGGGAAAACCAAAGGACTAAAATTAAAGGAACTAAGGTTTATGGAAATAAAGACTATTGTAGAGGGAGAGACCCATGAAAGTATCTTGCAAAAAGTTTTATAATGATATAATATAGAAAGCATGAGAAGAAGGGAAAGTCTAGGCAAAATACTTATTTAGGAATTATGCATTGGTGGGCTCTTTGAAAATATGGCCTTCATTCATTTGAAGGTGATAGGTGTTTGGACCAAGGATGTCTTTGACTAAATAGGGGCCCCATCATTTTCTAGCGTATTTACCTTTTTTGTCATGAGTGTAGTATAGTTTAAGCATAAGATCACAAATATTAAAAGTATGAACTTTAACTCTTTTGTTATATTATTTGGCAATGCGGGACTTGTATTGGAAATTTTGTTACAGGTCAAAAAGATGGTTTTTGTCAAGAATATCAAGAGCATGAAAGTGAGCTTCATGTAATGATTCATCAAATATTATACCATGAAGAGAGATAAAGAGAGAGGGAATATTAATTTCTAATGGGAGATTTGATTCAGAACCATAGACTATAAAAAATGGTGTTACCCTAATGGCAGTGTGTATGCTAGTGTGATAGGCCCAAAGAATAGGATATAGATGAATATGCCAATCCATACAAGTTTCATGGATTGTCTTTTGGAGAATTTTATTAATAAATTTTTTATGGCCTTGGTTTGGCCATTGCATTAGGGATGGCAGGGCATAGAAAATTTAAGATTGATTTTGAATTGAGCATAGAACTATTGGACATCTTTATTTTAAAAATTACCACCATTATCTAAAATGATAGTATGAGGAATGCTAAAGCAATAAATGATTTAGTTGAGGATGAATTTCACAATGGTGGTACCAGTGATATTGATGAGGGGTATGGCCTCAACCCTTTGGTAAAATACTCAATAGTTTTGATGATAAACACATGTCAATACTAGGATCTAGGTAGTTTACCTATGAGATTTAATCCCCACATTGATAATGGCCAAGGAGACTCCAACATTTGAATTTTGGCTGGAGGTGAATGGATTAGATTGTCATGAATTTGGTAAGGCTTACCCTTTTTATCAAATTCAATGGCATCCTTTTCAAGAGTGGACAAAAAGTATCCCATGTGTAAGTATTTGAATGTTATAGTGTGTCTACTATAGTGACCATCATAAATTCCCCCATGTTCTTGTTCAATAAGAGGAGGAAATTCTTCTTTCATAACACAACAGAGCAGGGTACCTTTAGCATGGTAATAATAAAGGATGTTATATCAAAAAAAAAATGTTTGCAAATTTGAGTCTTTTTGTGGGAATCATTGTTAAGAGGATAGGTTTGGTATTCAAGGAATTGAATGATGTCTTTGTACCATGAGATATATCAAATAGTAACGGCCTCAATGTGGTAGATAAGGGAATCATATGGTTGAATGGAATATGGGGACTTTCTTATTTGGATAAGAAAGGTATAATTGGTAAGAACTTAGTACAGATGAAAAAGAGATGCTGAAGATACAAGTGAATTAGCATTAAAATTTTAATTTTGGGGGATGGATTTGATGGTAAAATAATTGAATTATTTGGAAAAGGTAGTTGTTAAATGATGATAAATGATGATATTTTCATTTTTACATTGATAATCACCATTAACCTAGTCACAGATGAGTTGGGAGTTCCTCACAGTGTGCAAATATGTAATGTCTAAATCAAGGGCTTCTCTTATACCAAGGATTAAGGCTTTGTATTCTAGCATGTTATTAGTGACATCAAATATAAGGCAAAATACTGAAGGGATAATTTTACTAAGAGGACTAGGAAAGATACATCCTACCCCAGCTCCTTAAAGGCACTTATCACCATCAAAATGAAGGGTCCAATTATATTCATGCAAATCAACATTAATTTTGGGAAATTCTTCAATGAAAACTTTAGATTTATTAGTATCAGAGAGAATAGAGGACTCTTCAAAATTAATTGCTTCAAGATCAGTAGTGAAATTATGGAAGTAATATTTAAGAGAGATGGATTGATTAAGACCTTCAATATAGAAAATATTATTTTTAGGAAGAATATCTTGAAGGTGGTCAATATCTAGTATGAGAATTGCTACAAGTTGATCAATAATGATTTGTCATTTGATAGTTTTTTACGTAATAATTTGAAGATCAAATTCTATGAGAAGGACCATCCACTTGCCAATTCTATCTCAATGAAAAAAGACTTTTGAGAATAAGTGATAGAGTGGATCAGAATGAACGATAACATAAGTATTTTGATAAAGCATATAATGTCAGATCTTTTTAGCTAGAAAATGTATGGTGAGGTAATCACGTTCTACTTTTATATAACATTTCTCATAGTCGATGAGGCCTCAATCGATGTAATAGATGGCATATTCCCTTTTGATATCATCTTATTCATAAATCATTACCCCAACTTATATGGGTGTGGAAGAAGTATATAATATTAAAGTGTTGGCTATGAAGCCACTATTCATAGGCCACTATTCATGAGCACTATTCATGGTGACATGACATGCAAGTGATGTGGTTGGTGGTCTATAAGTGATGTAGATGATGTGGCATACTAATTATGTGGCATGTAGGTGATGTGGTAGGAAGGTGATGTGATGATGGGGCCCATAGTGGGTCCCAAGTGTGATCATGTTGATATGACAAGTGTGGAGCATAACACTCCATTTAAGGACAAAGGTCTTGTCTTTGGTGTGTCACATGGGTTTGTCTTGGAGTGTATGATTTCAAGGTCATGGTGTGGGATGCCATGTTTGGTAGCCCCATGATTCACATGTGTGAAGAAGTCAAAAAGTTGATTAGAATCCCTTTTGTACATATAGAAAGGAGATAAGATGTTTAGTATTATTGATTACCCTCATATACGTGAGTGGGGCACAATTATATGAGTCACATGGGGTGACATGATCTTGTCTAAATTAGTGGACCTAATTTATTGACCTTGAACATGGAGACAAGCATCTTTACTATTTGGTCACTATTCATCCACTCAAGTGGGGTGCATTTTTCTCCAAGGCACATGGGATGCCTTGTGACTTATATACATGGGTGCATGTGAGGATATAGTGTTTACTATTGAGCCCATGCAAAATATGGTGCCACATTTTATCTCTCTTATATTATCTCTCATTGTAAAATGCTATTTATTAGCATTTTCTCCTTTGTAATTATAAATCCATGGAGTTAATTATGGATTCCTGTTAAGGATCCATGCAAGCCTAAGTCTTGCATGTTGTAAGAGGTTAGAGCTTGGAAAGCTTTTATGCTTAGCTCAAATAAATGCTTGGGTTGTAAGCATTAGATGCATGGTGTGGATCCTTGGAGATGGAGTTTGGAAGCTTGTTAGATCACCTCATGGAGATAGAGGTAGATGTTGTTGGAGCTCCCTTGGATGTTATGAATGTTATCATTTTAATAGCTACATGTTGCAGCTTGGAGGTTAGAGCATGGAAAACTTGGTTGTAATATTTTCTCACCTGAGTGCTATGGTTGTTATCACTAGAAAGGAGTTGTTGACAGGAATTGTTTAGAGAGAGATTTGTTGATCGAATATGAAGTTTAGATTCTACCTTTGCCCTGTGGTTTTTCCCTAGTTAGTTTAACTAGGTTTCCACTTATATCTAGCGTTATGGTTTGTCTCTCCTATTTTATGTTTTATTATAGCTTGATTTACTCTCTATAATTTATATTTACTTGCACATGTAAGATATTTTTTTCCTAACAAGTAGTATTAGATCCATGGTTTTGGTTGGTTTGTGCAAATGGGAACTACCACTGGAGAGACGAAGATATGAAACAACATAAAAAGTTTGCATGACAAGTTTTTATCTCTTGGTGGAAGATGGAGAATGAAGGAGAAGCTGAATAAGATTTACCAAATGGATCAACACCAACACATTGTTCCTTTTAAAGAATCAACTATACAATTTGTGGTACAGTAAGCTAGTCTCTATTGGTGTAGATGAAGTGTGATGATAAGGAAGTTGCCTTGTTATGTTTATTAGCTGGTGAATGGGTACAAGTTGTTGGATCCTACTACCACAATGGGTTGGCCAAGATATTGTGAAATTTCATGTAGAGGAGGAGGTACCAAGAACTTGAATCTATAATTGATGGAGTAGTTGATGGATGGAGAAAAATAATTTAAAACCTAAGGTGCCATAGAAGAAGTCTAGTGTTGAATATTTTAGATACTCAGAGATGCATTGAGTTAAGTGTTCAGTGGTTTTGGTGTAGTAAAATCAAGTAGCCAGGAAGGCTACAGTATAGCTAATATGAGTATCCAGTTGGATCGATGTGTGGAGTAACTCTACACATGAGTTTGGTTTGACATGCGATAAAGAAGGATGTAGTTAATCTATGAGATCAAAAACATGATAGGTGTAGTGATGCACTAAGTAGTGTGATGATTTCCCAATAAATGTGGATGAGTACCATGTTGATTATGGTGGGTAGTTATTTGATACATGTAAAATTTAGGTGTTGACTTCTGTGGGTTCTTCTCTTTGGTTGTAGACTATTGTCATGAGTGTGGTGTGCACTTTTTTAATTTACAATTGGAGTAGTGGGATGTGGAATCATCATTCCTAAATGGTGGTTTCATGATGAGATGGAGTATTTAAGAGGCTATGAGGATGAGGTAAAGAGTTGTTGGTTTTTGGTTTGAAGATTATATGCTAAGGTTTAGGAAAGGTTGATGCTATGTGTAGATGGCACATTGGTTCAAGGACCTAACATGATCATTGGTAAGATGGCTCAAGTGATTAGGATGAGATGAAGGATCAAACCAAGGATGGAGATACATATGGATGGTAAAATCAATGAAGTATCCCACTTCTTATAGTTTCATGAGTTGTCCATACATTTGAGGATAAAACATGGATGTCTTATGTATCACATTTATCGAGAGTAGGAAGCCTCATGTAATCCATGGTGTATACTAGACCAGATACTTCTAATCAATGGGAGTTATGAGCAATTCATGATAGAATCCTAAAGAATGATGTGTTTGTGGTGAAGTGGGATTCACTTCAATGTGCTATAAATATGTTATGGATGAGAAGATGTTGACAAAGTTAGTCAAGGTAGAGAAGTTTTAGTAGTGAAAAATATTTCTACCAGGTTTGTTCTGGCAGTGGGTATTGATGACAGCATTGATAGTAGTTGGTTGGCTAAAGATGTAGGTGTTTGAAAGCCCTGTGTATATAAATTTAAGTGGGAGATTGTTGGGTGTGAAGCCAATATTCATAAGTCACTATTCATAATCACTATTCATGAAAATGATTCATGGTGACATGGCATGCAGGTGATGTGGCATCTAAGTGATGTGGATGGTGGTCTATAGGTGATGTAGATGATGTGGCATGCTAGTGATGTGGCATGTAGGTGATGTGATAGGAAGGTGATGTGTAAGTGGGGCCCATAGTGGGTCCCAAATATGATCATATTGACATGACAAGTGTGGGGTATAGCACTCCACTTGAATACATGGGTCTTGTCCTTGATGTGTCACATGGGCTTATCTTAGAGTGTATAATTTTAAGGTCATGATGTAGGATGCTATGTTTGATCACCTCATGATTCACATGTGTGAAGAAGTCAAAAAGGTGATAAAAATCCATTTATGCACATGGGAATGAGACAAGATGTTCATTATTATTGATTGCCCTCGCATGGGTGAGAGGGGAATAATTCTATGAGTCACATGGGATGACTTAATCTTTTATAAAGTAGTGGACCGACTTTGTTGACCTTGCACATGGAGACAAGCATCTTTATTATTTGGTCACTATTCATCCACTCAAATGGGGCACATTTTTCTCCAAGGCACATGGGATGCTTTGTGACTTATGCATGTGGGTGCATGTGAGGCTCTAGTGTTTACTATTAAGCCCATATGAAATATGGTGCCACATTTTATCTCTCATTGTAAAATGTTATTTATTAGCATGTTCTCCTTTGTAATTAAAAATACATGGAGTTAATTATGGATTCCCTTTAAGGATCCATGGAAGCCTTGGGGTTGCATATTTTAAGAGGTTAGAGTTTGTCAATCTTGTTATCTCACTTAAATGTTTAGATTTTAAGCATTAGATGCAGGGTTAGAGGTTAAAGCCTAGAAGGTTGTTATGCTTGGATCACCTAGATGCATGGCATGGATCCTTGGAGATAGAGCTTGGAGGCTTGTTATCCTAGCTCATGGAGATAGAGGTAGATAATTTGGAGCTCCATTGGATGCTATGGATGTTAGAATTATAAGAGTTGCATGTTACAACTTGCAGGTTAGAGCATGGAAAGAATGGTTGTAAACTTTTCTCACCTGAGTGTTATGGTTGTTAGCACTAGAAAAGAGTTACTATAAAAGCTATGTAGAGAGAAATTTGTTAATAGAATATGATTCATAGATTCTACCTTTGCCCCATGGTTTTTCCCTATCTAGTTTAGCAAGGTTTTCATGTATATCTAGTGTTATGGTTTGTCTCTCATATTTATGTTTTTACTATAGCTTGTTTTTTGTTTCTATAATTTTTTATTTACTCGCACATGTAGTATGTTTATTTCATAATATAAAGGATGATCGTTAGAAGGTGGATAAAGAGTGGGTCGATGAAGTAAATATTCTTTCATACTATCAAATGCTTTTTGACATAGATCTGTCCATTTGAGGGCATTACCATTCTTTACAAGAGAATTAATAGAATATATGTGGTAATCCATTTTAGGGATAAATCATCTTATTTCCCTAAGTTTACCAAGGTAAGTGTGAATATCTAGAATGCAACGAGGGATGGGAATGTTGATAATAGCATTGATCTTGGCAGGATCAACATCAATGCCACAAAGAGAGACTAATAAGCCCAATAATTTACCACATGTGACACCAAAAACACCTTTGTACGGATTTATTCTAACTTTGTATTTGATGAGGAAATCAAAAATGATAATAAGATCAGAAAGATGAATCTTACAAATTTTAGACTTGGAAATGAGGTCATCCACATAAGCTTCCACAATCTTATGGGTAATATTGTGGAAAATGTGGGTCATCACCCATTGATAGGTAGCTCCAGCATTTTTGAGGCCGAAGGGCATTTTAACATAATAATAGGTGCCCCATTTCATGGTGAAATTTGTATTATGTTGGTCTTTAATGGCAATGTGAATTTTATTATAACCCAAGAAACCATCCATAAGGGACAACATTTGATAACCAACAGTGGAATCGATGATGGCATCTATAGAAGGTAAAGGGAAGTTGTCGTTGGGATAAGCAAAGATTGAGATTACGAAAATCAATGCAAATGCAAATGACCATGATGATTTTATTCCTAACTAGGACAGTGTTTGAAACCCATTCTGAATAGTCCACATGCTTGATAAACTTGGCATCGAGAAGTTTAATGATTTTTTATGGTATAAGTTTGAAACTTTGGGTGGAAATTGCCTTTACTTTTGTTACATAGGTTTAGCTTCAGGATAGGTGATGATATTATACAACACGATTCTATAATTGATGTCAGGCATGTCCTTGAAGTACCAAGTGAAAGTCTCACAATATCTATCAAAGAAGATGCTAAATTTATCATGTTTGGTTGGTGTAAATTCTCAAAAAACTATGATTGGTCAAAGGTAAGATGGGGTACCATAGTTGATTCTAGTAGTTTCCTAGATAAGAATAGAATTTCCATATTGGAAATGATATGGTATGTTAGGTAGAGAGGAAATGGGATTTGTTTTAGGATCAATGCTAGCAATGTAGTTATTGAAATGAGGGGCTTTCTTCTTTAAATTCCCAAGTTTGTGATGTTGTTCAGGGATTTGAGGTTCTTGGGCATGAATAAATTCAAGAATGGATTTGTCATTAGGTAAAGTGTGAAGAGGACCATAATACTCAACATCTACTTTGATATCGATAATTTTGTTACCATGGTGATCAAATTTAGAATGTATTTGATGTATATTTGTGGCCTTGGCATCCATTTTAATCTTAAGAGTAGATGGATTAGGTGAAGAATTTTGATCTAATGTGATGGGGTTGTCATTAGCATCATTAATAGGGAGAGAATAATATGGATTGACTGGTTTGGTAGGATGTATAAAAGATGCAATAAGTTTCAGAGGTTCTGATTGTAAGGTTTGTTCTACCACCCAAAGAGTATCAAGAAGTGATGAATTAGAAAGAGGGACATGACCTTTAGGTGTTAATTCAAAATTAGTGGAAATGGTATGAAGATCATGATTGAAAGCATGTATTTGAGCTAGAGTTTTTTGATAATTTTGAACATCCAAGTCTCATGATTCATCTTGGGCCATGATGTAATTATCATCATAGGTGGGATAATTTGTAAATGATTAAAATTTGGGAGGAACTTAAGAAGGGGAGATGCCTAGATCATTGAATTTGCATGGAAACATGATTAAATGATCTTGTAATAATTTATCCACTCTATAATCATTGCACATGAAGTCATCTTCTGTGTAAGATGCTTCTTGAGCATTGAATGGAGTGGGGAAATTAGTGATCTCATCGATGAGAGGGATGATGCAATCATGAGGTAGTAAAGAAGAAGGAAGCCACTCTAGGATATAAGTAGGTAGCTTGGTAGTGTTACATGTATTTTTCAAATCATTGGGCTCATCATCATCAGAATCAATAAGAGTGACATGTAAATCTGAATTCATATTGATGAATTTGGATAAGGGAGAACTATTGATCATTGGAATGGTAGGAATGTGATATTGAGATTTGGGATTTTGAAGTTGAATACTCCAAGGGTAAGGATTGACCTCATGTTTATATTGTTTACCATTATGAAGGAATTTGATACATTAGCTATTGAAAGAGGCAATATCCCTCATTTTATGATTCCATGATTGTCCTAGGAGTATGTTGTAGTATAAGGGTATATCAAGGACTATAAGCTTAGTTTAGATGGTCTTAGGTACAATTATAAGAGGTATCTAAACACAACCAAGTGGATTTTGATTAGTTTTGTCAAATCCATTACATGTTAGGTGGGTTTTCTTGAGATTATCTTTATTATAGCCAAGTTGTTGGATAAGCCACAAAGATGTCACATTAATACCGAACCCTTTGTCTACTAATACTTTATGAATGAGGGTAGTATTAATGGTTATTTTAATTAATAGGGATGTATCATTAGCTTGAAATAGGATCTATTCATTAATCATGTCTTCTTTGAGGGACTCTATGAAGGGTTTTGAAGAAGGACAAATGGATTTAATGGTATGCACTTCGGTTGGTTAAGACTCATGAAAAGATGGTTCCTCTTTTAAAGAAGATGGATCTTCAATTTATGGAAGTTTTTGCATGAGGAACTTGTAATGATAAGGAGAGGTACGAACTAAACCCATAAGAGGAATATTATAAGGCATGGATTTGAGTTCTTCTAAGAAGTTCCAATGGGTTTTATGATAATAATTAGCATGAGGTTGAGAAGGAAAATTATATTTTGTAGGAAGAGAAGTGGTATGGGGTTTGTAAGGAGGAGATGGGGCCTCATTAGTTTCTGAATCTAGGTAAGTGGTTGTAATATATTTGAGGATTTATTCTTCCAAAGATGGTTTCTTAGGTTTAGTGACAGTATCTTTGTGAGTTGGTTTACATCGATAATTGACCTTAGTTGCATTGACATATTGAGAATTATTGAAATTTTGGTCATAGTCAGTGTTAATAGCACAAACATCCTTGTTGGATTTTTGAGCATTAGGTATAAAAGAATATTTTTGGTTATTAGAAGAGGAAGCTTTGGGAATTTGTCATTTTTGAGAAGCATTATTGTAATCTTGATGATGGAGTTGAATCATGGCTTCGTGATCAAATTAATCACCAAGCATATAAGAAACAACAAATTTTGTAAGCCCTCTACATGTTTCCTGGGAGTGATCGATGTCCACATGAAACCAACAAAATTGGTTAGGGTCATACCATTTAGGAGAATTATTAGGATATTTAAATGGTTTAGAGGGTGCTAATAATTATTTTAATTTCACAGTTAGTGGTGTGTGGGAAGATGAGGGATTGTTAGCTTTAGAAATTCTTAGCTTGGTTTGAGGAGGATTGTCAGTTATTGCATTAGTATAATGTTGAAAATATCCTTTAATGAGTTTGGTATTAGGTTCAAATTATTTCATTAAAAAGTCTTAATATTTGGCTTGGTCAAGAGCTTCATTGAGCATTTGAGGAGCAAAATTTCAAACCTTATATTGGAGTGAAGGAGTTAAGGCAGTTATAAAGAGTTTAAATAGATTATCATCAATCATATTATGATCAGCGTTGTGGGCCAAATATTTCCATTGCTTGATAAAATCATGAGCTAAGGCAATTTTTAGGATGATCATTGTGTTAAAACTCTTTAACTAGAGGATTGACTAAATCCTCTAGTTTCCATATGAAAAGTTAGGAAAGTTGGTTGTACCATTCCAATACATCACCAGTGAAAGTTTTAAATAAAATTCTAGTTGTGGTGAAAATATTAGTATGGATCCACTCCTTATAAATATTTCCAAAGGCCTTAAGGAATGATGCAAGATCTTTAGTCCCATCATACTTAATAGTTGGAGATATGTTACCAATATTAATATAAACAATGAAAGGAGATAAAGGCTTATTTTGAATGTTTTAAAGCATATTGTTGTTCATGATAGGTTTGGGGATGACATTCTTGAAGACATCTCCAAGAGGAGGAGGAATAAATTTTGAGTATTTTGAGGGATAAGAATGGGAGGATGATTAGACATATTGATCAAATGATGTTGTGATTACATCATTTGAGAGGTGTTAAATGTTTGCATTATGTTCATTTGTTGTACTATCTATTCAAGAATTTAGGTTATATCAATTGGTGGATTGGTGTTTTTAGGGGTACTCACTAAGTTAGTATTAGGGGGAGGATTAGTAGGTGGTGGATTGCCTATGGGATTAATGGAAAAACTTGTCTCAATTTCTCCCACATTGTGATGAGATGCTTGAAGATGGGAGTGGTATTGATAGGTATGAAAAGGATATGATCCATCTATCTCATCTTATTGCATGATTTGAACCATGTTGAAATCTAAAGATAAGGAAGAAGAAGAAGTACTCCAAGAGTGAGGATTCTTTTGGGAGGTGAAGAAAGGAAGAAAAGAACACCCCATATAGTGTTTAAATGGATTCTATTTATCCAAAAAGACTCTAATAGGAGATTTCATGATGATTGATGAAAGAAAAAGAGATTAGGGAAGATTAATAAAAATTAGGAATAGAGTCAACCAAACAGAGAATAGAATCACCTAGATAAAGAACAGAGTCATCCAGATAGATACAAGGTCAGCCAAAAGATATAGAATTGACTAGGTCAAGAGGGTACTACTACTAAGATGTAGGCTAAAAAGATTACATATTCATATGGTTTGATTGTGTACTACTTGATAGGGGATAAAATAGAGAGATGGGAATACATAATCATGCAAATTGATTATGTATGGTAGATAAGAAGGTGAAAAATAGTATGTAGGAGACTATGTCAAGTAAGATGATGGTATTCTAAAATAAGATGAAATTTTACAAGATAATTTGAAGCAAAAATGAAAGAAAACACATAAATAATTGGATCAATGTGACTGATCGAATTGGGGCACACAGCATAAACCTTGCACCAATGTTAGCCAATGTAAGTTTTGCAATACAACACATAATGATCAAGGAAAAATCAATCAAATGAAAAGTAAATGTTAACTAATTGGTCACCCTAAGTGTTATTATATTACAATAGAATTTAATTTTAGTGTGATAGGAATGTTCACTGAAATAGGGCACTAAAAAGCAATCTAAGGTTAGTTTCAAGATGTTTTGGCTAAAAAGGATATGTGTTGGTAATGGTGTTGGCTTGGTATTGGGGCCTACCCCCTCAATTCACAATCATGTAGTGATAAGGGTGTTGAGTGCTTAACTAATATATACCATTAACCATGTATTTATACTTGGCTATAAAACCAAGTTAGTTTTCCCCTTGGTGATGAAATCCAAGTAGGTAGACCTTGGGAAGATAAATTTTTAATGTTTTTTAAATGTTAATTAGTTTAATACTGTGTGAAAAAATTGAAATAGTGTAAATAAAATGTTAATTTCAAAAACCACCTATTTCAACTATGTGAGTTACTCTAAGCATGTAAACAGATAAAAAAATAAATGTGAATTTATTATTAGAAAACAAATGTTAATCCTTGATTGATAATTTTGATCATAGGAATTTGACAATAGAGAGGAGGTTAAATCAAGTGTTAGTCCATAGAATAATGAAATCAACACACTAACATGCTAACATCTCTAAGCCTAGATCATAGGTGGGGCTTAATGACAAAATAAAATTGAAATATCAACAAAAATGCAAAAGAAAAATAATCTCTTACCTTTGTTGAATGTTGTAGATGATTCATTGTGTGGGTTACTTGGTTTGTGCCCAAAGAGTCTTTGGCAATGGATTTTTTTGTTCCTTCTCTCCTTGGCACCATTGTGGCTTGTGTTGTGACTTATGTTTGCTTGATGGATTGGCTTAATATTTGGGCATTATAACACTATAGGTATAAATCATGCTATAAAACCTGCATTCTAACTTTACAATTTTTTAAGCTCTCTAATGAAGAGGCAAGGCTTGTATTTATAGGATTAAGAACTAACTCCAACTCAAGGTGAGTTAAAGTGTATTTTAAACATGGAATGGGTTCAAACCTAAAATAATTAGGTTAATTAACCCCAGTAGTGTTAAAATATGTTAACAATTAATTATTTTTAATGAATAGGCATGGGTGAGATATTTTCAAAGGCTTGACAAGTCACAAAAGGTAATCATGAAAAGCTAGGATATTTCATATTTTTAATTTAATTTTTTATTTATTCATTAATTTCACATGGATAATGCAACTAGGAAATTTGGTTTAGATTTTTAATTAATTATAATTAGCCATTTAGCTCTTTCAATATTTGATTTATGTGTGCACTTGCCCCACTTAATAGGTATATAGGCCAAATTGCATGTTGTGATGTCATAGGATGATTAGAGACGATATGTGAGAGGTTATGATTACATATGGTAGGATACCCCAATTAGGGATCTCTTAATGTGATTCTTAGCTTTGACGAATGATGTAAAAGATAATTTGAGATGTTCAGTGATTCTTAGGCTTAATTTACAAAGGTTGGTAGGAATCGATCTGAAGTTTGGTCAAGATCCATTAGTGGCCGATTTTATGTGTCTATAGCTTTCCCCTGTTCAAAAAGGCATTACAATTTATAAACATAATAACATCTTCTCAAATAATTAAAAGGTCATATATGCTTATAACTTCAATGGCAATGGATGAACTATAGGTTCCCCCTCGAAGGAGTAGTTGGCAAAGGGGTTGACAATTGGTCCCTCAAAAAGGGGAAATGATTAGACCAAATAGATGAAATGAGGTGAAAGGGATTAATTTTCCCAGAGGTGGTTATAATCAGTGGCATATGGAGTTGCCCCAACTAGGTAGACAAATAAGATGATTTGCCTATAGGAGATTATAATCATTGGCATAGGTGGAAAAAAAAGGTAATGATTTTCCCAAAGGTAGTTATAATCATTGAAAAAGGCTTAGGGTGACAAGAGAATGATTTTTCCAAAGGTGGTTATAATCATTGGTAATGCAAGTAGGATGGTATACAATGATTTGCCTAGAGGTGATTATAATCATTAGTATCTCGATAATGGCAAACATGATATGGAAGATAATGTCAAACATGATATGGAAGATAATGGTAAATTTGGATAGAGGATGAGGATGAATTTGGGCAGCTCATCCAAACTAGCAAGGGATAAAAAAATTCATTGTTGAATTAATCTATGTAGGATATGATTTGGATTAGATTGGAAATGTTGCTAGTGTTAGGGAGATAACATTGCTTTATTATCATTTAGACTCTCAAAGCTGATTTTTAATGTAGTACATGATGGTAGGCATCATGATAAGACACCATGATAACTTGACCAAAATATGCATATGGATTGACATGTGATCTAATAATTAATGAAAAATAATGCACCAATGATAAAAACCATGATGACGATGTTGATGTATGAATATGGATGGATTTAGGAATAATGCATAAAGAATCACCTAATGAATGAATATAGACTACATCAAGGCACAAAAGGAAAGTAAACAAACAATTAAATAAATGAACAAATAAAAGACTAAGAAAAATAACGAACAAAACAAAACAAAGAGAAATAAAATGAAATAAAAACAAATAATGGTTAATCACAATGTTAGTATAAACAAGATGACAAAAGGTGCCCTGAGACGATAAGAGACAATTAAACAAACAAATAAGATGGGGGAATAGAAGAGGAGGAAGGGGGTGGTCGAGTTATCTCCAGATGCACTAGTCAAGTGGATGTTGCCTACATAGTTCCATGGACATGATATCTAGCAAAAACTTTAGGCCAAATGTAGTTCTCCCAGGGAATGGGATAAAAGAAAAATGATGAGAGCATGAGACAAGAGGAAAATAAAGATGGGAAAACTAAATGACAAGTGGTTTCTTCTGACTTAGTGAGGGTTCCCAGAATCTTTAAGGCAAAGAAGTGGTCAATGTTTTGAATTTTCTAAAATGGTTTTTCAAATTTTTTTGGGATTTTCTAGGTATATCAACTCAATCAAGAGTAATGAGATACTAAATGTACCAAGCTCAAAAAATGGTGAGAGCATTAAAACTTAGAATATTTGTCACAAAACAACAAGAGCATGGCTTAGGTTGCTCATAAAATGGTGAGAGCATGGTTTAGGTTTCTCATAAAATAGTGAGAGTGTGGAAAAGGATGACTGAGCTAAACTAAACATGTATCGAGTATTACCTACATATTCCTAGGGTAGGACCTCAAGTCACTGTAGTTTTGCCTTATAGTGGAGGAATCTTACTAGTGTAGCAGCCAATTCAAAAAAAAAAAGCAAAGTAGGCAAATCGCACAGTACGGAAAAGGAATGGCAAGGTGGTATTTCAAGGCATGATAGACAAGTGTTTCCCTAATTTGACCATAGGAGGTTATAATTAGGAAATAATGGCATAGGTTAATAATACTAATTTTCCCATAGGCTATTATAATTAGTAACACGATGGTGAGACACTGATTTTCCCAAAGGTGGTTATACATATGTTTATGTGGTATAAAACAATACAAGAAATGAAGGATGTGACTGCCAAACCATTGTCTTACTACTTCAAAATATGGCCTATGTCTAGAATAATTGGAACAACTATTGAAAATTTATCTGAATATTCTTTCTAAAATTAGTTGTGGAACCAATAGAATAGAACCAAGGTCAAAGGCCTGGGTAGTGGGGGGAAATAACTTGGTTGATAGATAAGGCATGGTAGAACGGTTTGGTATAAAGAAGGATGTTGATATTATGGTACAATTAAAATAGTCCTTATATATAATACACCAAGTCTCTCAAGTGAAGTAATGATTGAGGTGTATAATGTTTATTGGCTCATTAATTTCATCCCTATCTAGTGTAACAAGCTTGTATACTCAAGTACCAAAGTTGGAAATAATGATGAAAGGGCCTATCTAATTAGGTTTGAACTTGACTTTGTGTTTCTTTTCAATTGTAGTATTCTATTGGTTTTCTTTAAAAATAATATCACCAAGCTCAAATTATTTGTGTTTGATGCACCAATTGTAGTGTCCACAAAGTCAGTTCTAGTATACTTGTAGGTTATTTACTATGACTAGGCATTTCTCATCAAGTAACTCTAGCTCTTGCAGGTGAGCTATGCGATAGTCTTCATCATCTAGGACATGCTTCAAATAGATGCACAAAGAAGGTAACTCAACCTCAATGTGAAGAATGGACTCAATGCCATAAACAAGTGAATATGGAGTGGCTCATGTTAAAGTACGATAAATGGTAAGATATGCCCAAAGAGCATAGAATATTTACAAGTGCCAATCATGGACAACATCATTGAAAATATTTTTAAGGATGTTGACAATGGTTTTGTTAGATGTTTCTGCTTGGTCATTACCTTGAGGTTAATATGCCATGGAAAAATTTTGAGTAATTTTTTACTTAGCACATAGTAATTTGACATCTTTATTTTTGAATGATCCACCATTATCAGATATAATGTTGAAAGGGATACCATAGTGTCAAATGAGATGTTTAAATATGAATTCAAAAATTTGCTTTCCAATCATGTAGGTGAGGGGTATAGCTTAAACCCACTTAGTGAAGTATTTAGTGGTAATAGGGATATGTTTATGGTCACGAAATGAGGTGGGGTTTATCTTCCCAATGAGATCAAGGCCCCATGTAGTAAATGGACATGGTGTAAGCATTGGTTTTAGATTCTTGTCTGGGGTATGAATCAAATTGGCATGCCTTTGACATTTATCACACCATTTCACATATGTAGTTACATCTACAACCATCATTGGCTAATAGTACCCATTATGCAAGAGCTTTTTAGACAAGATTGCCCCACTTGTGTGGGCTCCACATACTCTTTTGTGAACTTCCCATAATGCTAATGTAGATTCAGCTAAATTTATACATTGAAGCAAATTTTTATCAAAACTATGATGGTATAGGGTTGATCTAAGTAAGGTATGATGTGAAAAATGGTGGATAAAGGCTTTGGATTATTTACAAGATAGGTTTGGTGGTATTATTTGGTCGTGAAGATAGGTGTAAAGGTTTAAATACCATATAGAGATGGGACCAATAATATCATAGATCATTGTGATGGTTGAAGGCTCATGAGCTAGCACTAGTATATTTTCAATAAGAAACTGGTATGCTTTGGTTGTGTCTGTATGAAAAATTAGGGATCTAATGGTGGCTATGGCATCTATTATTCTATTATTATGCAGTGGCATATGTTCAAACTATACATCGGTAATCTATTGTTTGAGAGTGTCAACCATGGCCTTGTATGGTATCAACTTATCATCCTTAGTATAAAAATAATTTGTAACTTGATTGATGATTAACTTAGAATCACCATAAACCTTGAGATGTTTTATGTTCCATTGTACCACTTGTTGAAACCCAACAATGAGTGTTTCATATTTAGCCATGTTGTTGGTATAAATAAAGTTGATCCAAAATGATTTAGGATTAGATGCCACTATGGTGTAATGAATAAAAGGCCTTCCCTTGATCCATGTGCTATGAATGATCCATCAAAATATAGCTTCTAGTGTTGTTCCTCAAGAGGTGTTTCAATTATGGTCATAATGGATTCATCTAGGAATTGGAATGTTAGTGGCTTTATATTTGCAAGGGGTGCTTCAACAAGCTAATCTACAATAATTTGCCCCTTGATGGCTTTCCAATTAACATATTCTATCTCAAAATCAATGAGAAACATGATCCATTTGGCCATGCAGCCTTGTAAAGCTATTTTGGATAGTAGATACTTGAGTGGATCTAATTTTGAAATAACCATGGTCTTGTTGTTTAACATGTAATTGCACAATTTTTGAGCTACAAAAACCATAGTTAAATAGGCTTTTTCAATGGGCATATAATTATGCTCATATACAACTAGTGTAAGTCTTAGATAGTACATGGCATGTTCCTTTTCATTATCATCATGTTAAGTAATAAGTGCCCCCAAGGCTTTCTTTGTATCCAATAGGTATAGTAAGAATGACTTTCCTAGTATAGGAGGAAATAAAATAGGCAAATTTGCTAGATAGTCCTTCAGTTATTGAAAACCTTGCCAACAGTCATCATTCCAATGGAATATGACATCCTTCTTCAAAAAATGTGTAAAATCATGGCACGTGTTGTCTAACTAAGAGATGAAGCATCTAATAGATTGTATATTACCTTGTAAACTATGGAGTTACTTCAAATCGGATGGTGGTGGCATGTCTGTTATGGCTTGTACTTTGGCTGGATCGACTTCAATGCCCCTATGAGACATAATGAAGCCAATAAATTTGCCTAAAGTAACTCCAAAAACACACTTCTTAGGATTAAGGTGGACCTAGTATTCACACAGTTTATCAAATATCCTCTGTAGCACTATTGGATGATCGATCTTGGTTTTTGATTTCCTGAGTATGTTGTCAATGTAGTCTTCAAAAATATCATGCATCATATAATGAAATATAATGAACATGGCTCTTTGGTAAGTGGCTCCATCATTTTTGAGACCAAATAGCATAACCTAATAATAGAATGTTCCCCATGGAGTGGTGAACATTGTTTTATGTTGGTCTTCTAGTGCAATTTGGATCTAATTGTAGCCTGAAAATCCATCCATTAGTGAAAGCATTTTGTAACCTGTTGTGGAATTGACAATCATATCAATGTTTGGTAGAGTAAATTCATCCTTGGCGTAGGATTTGTTTGTATCTAAAATTAGTGTATATTCTAATTCCTTCTGGTTTCTTGCTAATTAACACAACATTTGAGATCCACTTTGAGTAGTTGATCAGTCGAATACATTCTACTTCTAATAGTTTTTTAACTCTTTCTTTACTAATATGATAATGTGAGGATGCATCTTATGTAATTTTTATTTCATAGGCTTGGCATTAGGATGTACCGCAAGACGGTGTACAACCAAGATGGGGTCCAAACTACACATGTTAAAATAGGCAAAGGCAAATATATCAACAAATTCCCTCAAAAGGGATGTAAATACTTCACATTCTTCCTTAGTGAGGGATGTGCCTAATTTGATCCATTTTAGGTCATTTGGAGCCCTGATGTTAACTTCTATTGTGTCCTCCATAAGAAAAGTTGAACCATCTTTGAGAATGGTTGACAAAGACTTAAATTGGTTTGAAACAATAGATTCCTTTGTTAGGACTAGCTCTTCAAGTTCTCCTAAGCATGATGAATCATAATCCCCCAATGGTAGGGATGGCCATGTGACAAATACAATTGGAAACTCTTGGATGATTCGATCAAAATCTTATTATTCTTCAAGATTTAACTGAGACCCATAGGCAAGTTCATCATTGGTGGTCTCCTAAACTATGTTTGAGGAAGGTTGAACACCCTCATCAATGGTGCATGAAATAGGTTTCCACCACTAGACTGGACATTCTCTTTACTATTTCCCTAGTCCAAAATCACCTTAAAGAGGTTTACACTTTTGGACCTCAATGTTTTATTTAATTTCTTATGACTAAGGGTGTTTACCCATTCTCAAAAATAGGCTGCAGGATCCAGTTTGATTAAGAACCCTTGTTTGTGGTCTTCCAATGGAACATTATCCCTAAGGCTAAGAAAATCACAGAAGATCTCATCATTCTAAAAATCATCAACTGGCACTATTGATTATTATTGGCTTCAGTCTATCAGTTGAGGATAAAATAAAGGAAGTAGATTATGGTGAATAACTGATCACAGGGTATAAATGGCATTGGTATCAAATAATTTGGTATTGGCTAGGTCATCAAAAGGGATATGATTAGACTCTGCTTTGTTATTAGCATTATCATCACCATTCATTGGTGTTAGAATGTGAATAAGGTATATGGGGTCAATCGAAGTGATTTAAATCCAAGACCATATGTTATTTTATACTGAGTGGTAGAAATTAGATCAAGTGGACCCTATTGATTTAACCTAAGGCCTCCTCCTTCATAGGCATGTCTTTTCATGATTTTGTTTGAAATGGGATACTTGGAATTTAGGTAATAGTCAGCTAATTTGTCATTATACGACCAAGATTCATCATTTATAAGAGGGTCCTATTCTTGGCCAGTGGTTGGTATGAAAATGATGGGTGTTAGACCATGCAATTGGCTTTTGCCCTTTCTTTACCATTTCATGCAAGGTGGTTTGGATTTTGGTCTTCCAAAGGACGTGGGGTTATATGGAATCTTGTAAATGTGGAATGCATTGTGGGTTAAATATTCTCCTAGGACATTACCCAAAATAGTATAATGATTGGACATTTTAGGAGGTAGCATGTGGAAAAGTGAATCAAGGGTATCTAGGTCAATGCAATTGGCCTCTAATGAATCAATAAGTATTTATTTCATGTTGTCCTTCTTAAGTATTGTATTTAAGATGAAATGGTAGTTATAGATTTGATACTCAACCTCTAAATGCTTGCAATATTAGTATGATTTCAAATCACTGTGAATAATAACCTCCATACCTAAATGAGAGAACTTGATACACTAGTCCAATGTCGAAGGTATTTCATGAATCTCATGTATCCAAGGTCTACCCAAAAGCATATTATATGAAAAATTGAGGTCTAACACAATGCATAAGATATCATGAGTTAAAGACCCAATGATAACTAGCAAGTTGATAGTGCCCTGTGATTCTCATTTCTCATTATCATAGGCCTTGATCATGATTATTTCTAGTTGGAGATCAGTTATGGTGTACCTGAGAAACTTGATGAGCTTTAAAGACACAATCTTTAGATCCAATCCATTGTCTATAAGGACATGCTTCACTTTGTGTCACATTATGACAACTTTGATGTATAATGGATTGTTATGCAGTGGGCCAAGGGATGACATATCACTTTGATTGAGGGTTATTTATTGGCCTGGGGCTAGATGTCTAACCAAAGCTTGAAATATGTCTTGATATATGTCATTAAAAAATTTAGATTGGTCAAGAAACTTTGTTAAGATGTTCTTTAGATTGTAGATGTACGTAGCAAATCCAAAATGGATATTTATGTAGGTGTCTTTTGTAATTATTCCATAATATCAAACATATTTTCCTACACAGTGGTAAATGGTTTGTTCTGATCTAGAATGGTTGGCTGGATGGGTGAAGTGGTAGATGGTTATGGGCTTGGTATGGTAATCTTTGATCATTGAGTTGTGATTTCATAATTGGGATTAGATACAAGACCATTATTGCTAACAAATGATGGTAGAGGGGGACCAGATAGGATAAGTCTTAGTTTTTGGTGTACTTATGCATAGTCACAGGCCAACAATGAGTATTGATATAAGTTCCAAAATTTGGAATCCTTAATTGCTAGTATGCATGTATGTGGTCCTAAGTCAAGGAAGGATCATCAACATCTATTGGTTGACTGGAATTAATTAGAAATGTTCTTGATTGATTGGTATTCAATCTCATATTGAAGGAGATGGTGGAAATATGACCTCCTGTAATATGGCCTACAACCTTGTTGTAGTCGTGTGCAACTGCATGGTAGGTCTATTAGTTGTTGGCATCATTTTGGCCTTGGTTCCACCCATTCAACTAGCATTATTGGTTCTACTACTAATGGTTTTATTAGTTCTATCTCAGTTTTTGATATTGTTGTTGTCATTACACTGGCCATTGTTACTACTATTATTGGTTGTTATGTTGTGGAAAGGGATTTTGATAAATATCAAGGTTATAATTAGATGTGAAAGCTCCATGATCTAATGTTATCTCTCCATTTTATAACATATTTTCAATCAAATGTTTAATTTTTCACATAAGGACATAAATTATGTCCATTAAGCTGATGATACTCATAGAATTCATTTTTTTGATACCAATCGAGATAAGGAATGCCTTCAAGGTAGTGCTTCAGAATAGGATAACTAATTATATTAACAGTGTCAAGCTTGTAAAACATAGATTAAATGGGTTCCTTAAGGTCACTAAAGACAAGTTGAGTAGACATATTTCTCCATGGAGGAGGGGCTTACAAAGGCAATGGTTGTTGTGTTTATTGTGTTGGTCTATCCTACTGCACTTTATCTATTTCTTGAATGGGTTGTTGGTTAGGAGTTATTTGCATATGTGGCATAGGCTGAGCAAATGGTGTTTCTACCATTTGGATGTATCATGACTCAGTTACTCTGTTTTTGATAACATTCTTGTTGTGATTGAACTACTTGGGTTCGTCATAATTATTGGTATGTGTTGGTTGAAATGTTTATGCTTGGACTTGGTTCTAATTTTGACCATTATTCTAGTTCTGGTTTTGACTCTAACTTGATGAGACAAGTTTAATGATCCATTTATTAATAAGTACTCTCTTGATCAACAAACCTTTGTCAATGATTTCCTTAAAAATGTGCATGCATTACAACTCCAAATGGCAAGATATCTCACTGTGTAAATTCTTGGTAAACACAGTGACTAGTTACTTGTTTGGTAGATTGTGAGTGAATCAAATTTCAAGGGCTCTCCATATTTGTAGATAATTGGCAAAGCTTTCACCAACCTTCTACTTGGCTTGCATCAAATCTACCAATGAAATCTGATGCTCGATATTATAGAAGTGTTACAAAACCTTGTTTGAAATATCATTAAAATCAAAAACTAAATTATTGGGCAATTTCAAGAAACAATTCCAATGTTTGTCCTGCTAGACTCTTTAGAAATAACATTAAGAGGTATATGTCATTGTAGGCCACTAGTTGGCATATAACTAAGAATTCTGTCAAGTGGGCTTTGGGATCTCCTTTCCCTTTATATTTTTCAAATTTTGGTGGTTCAAACCGTGGAGAAAATGGTATCTGCAAATAATCCATATTAAAGGGGTAAGAACACACATTATCCAACTTAAAATTCTTGGTTTATTTTCCAACTTGGATGGTGGTAATTACATCCTTCATTTGTTGCATTTATTGGGATAGGAAACCAGAGGGAACATTGGTTTGAGGTGGAGGTTGGGCAGTTAAAGTGGGTTATTTTGACTTGGATATATTGGAGGCATGGTTTGTTATGGAATTTTGGTTTGGTTTGTGAATTGGATAGAAATATGCATACATGGATTAGGATATAATTTTTGGAATTACACACATGGATGTGTGATATTCTGGTTAAGATTTGATATATGGGCCTGGCTTTGGGGAAATTATGGCTGAGATGGAAGGATATGGTTAGGAGTGAAATATTATTCCTGTTAAGGTTGATTAAGGATTTGTTACCGACTAATCAAACCTTGCTAATTAAGGGGATCTTGTGTACCAAGGCCCTATCGTTGAGCTTGTGGTACACTAGGAACAAAAGGTAATTGTTTTCTAATTGGTACTTGTGAAACATTATAATCTCTTGGTTACATAAATACTTGTTTGGAAGTAAATGCATGTTGAACGTTCAACATTTTTTGTTGACCAATACTCATATGTTATTGATTAAACATTATTTGTGAATATATTGGTATGTTGTTAGCAACTGAATAGGTATGTTCATCACTACCTAGAGAGGTGGAACATTGGTTATCCCATGTTGAGGTGGCAAGATGTTTTGCCTCAATTGGATGGGTATGCTAGATTATGCATGTTCTTTTGGAATATTAGTCATCACCTATTACAGTGGAGTAATATTCATCATGATTTATTGAGGCATGACACTGGTCATTGTTTGACTACTTAATCCTTTAGGTTATGTGCTTCAAGAAGTAATTGGTTCAGAATTAGATGTAGTTATTTGTGGTTGGGAGGTAGAAGTTCCTACCCCCTGCATATGTGAACCACTCATGGTGTTAACTAAAGGCACCTTTTATTGTGGACTAGCTTTTTGTGCATTTACACCACTTTGGTCTAAATTAGATGTCACTTGCATGTTATACACTATGTTTGGCTCATTATTCTATATGGAAACAGAAGACACTTGTTTAATATTAAAGGTATTGAACATGTTTCCTACTTAAGAACTTTGCATAAATGGGTCTAAACCCTACTTTTATTGGCTTATAAATTTTATTAATATTCCTATTGAAGGAATTAACTCAATAAGAGGAGCATTTGACATGGTAATATTTTTGAACTTGAGCACTAAGTTTAAATATGTTTGGTATGTTGCCTACATTTGTATGAAATAATCCTCTATGTGGCCCTTTCCTATGATAAGAATACAAGGGTCTTGATATGACATCAACACTATAGCTTGAGGATTGCTAAAAGAGGAATGTTTATTGATTTGATTATAAGGCATGTTGTAAGGTCCTCTTACTAGACTTGGAAAATTTTCATGGGGAAATTCTACCAAAAACCTAGCCCTTACTTCTACATCTCTAATTAAGACCTCATCCTTGTTTGTTATCAAGTGACAATCAAATAAATAAGGGTCATAGGCTGGTGGCATAATAACATAGTAGGTTGTTTTTGGACTTGTTCTACAACCAAAGGTATGCTAGCTAAGTACTGTGTCATTTAATCTTGGTCCTGATCTAAGTATGGAGGCATGTTGACCAAATAATAGGCCAAAGTATCTTGGCTTTGTTCCCCCATTTTATTATTGTAAGATGGATAAGGATCCATCTCAAAAATTACATCATCTCCATAGGGGTCTAGAATAAAGTCTTCTTGTGTGACTAAATTACTATACCCTAGATTGCACATAGATCCACTACATGTATAGTGAAGCATGTTCAAATCAATAGTGAATGCTTCAAGACATAGGGATTATAGTTATACAAACTCTAAAAAATAATGTTCAAAGGAAAAATGGTTCAAACTCAATCTAACTTGATCAAAGGATAGAACTATATCTCCAAAATGGTTTTTGACAAAACTTGGTATAAAAATAATCTAACATCAAATGTCTAACACTAAATGTCTCACACAAAAAGGTCAAGTAGATGCACTAAAATCAAAATGCCAAATTGTAGGCTCAAAGTGATCCAAATAGATTTAATCTAGGAAAAGAAAGGTTGCTATGTATTTTGGCCAAATGCAGTGTCAAAAGTAAGGCTCAAATAAAGGCATGTGCTAAGTCTTTTGGCCAAATGTGACATCAAAATCTAGGCTTTAAACAAAAGGAGTATTTAATGTAAAAACTTGAAACACTTTGGCATAGACTAGGCACTTGACTCTAGACATGAACTTGATCAATTTAGTATGAGGTATAAAATGAAAGGCACTTGGAGATAGATTATTTTCTCCCAAATAGAGGTACAGACAAATAGTTTTTGAATTTGAGTAAAGAATTAACCTAAGTTACATAACTCAAAAGAGAAAGATATGTGTCTAAGCCCAAATTACATAAGGCATAAACAAAAATCAATAAATGTTTGGATTCACACTTGTCAAGGTTAATTAAAAACTCAACTTAAGAAAACTAGGATTTTTTGGACAAACAAGGTAGGCAAATTTGAACAGCATAATGACACTAGACAAAGATACAAAACAAGCACACATGGATTAGATTTAAATGTGAAACTTGAACACAAGACAAGAGGAGTCTATGAAATGATTTGAGTAGTGTAATGGTGTTATCACTCTCTAAATATGTAAACAATGGTTGGTTTCAAGACTCCAAGGTATAAAACTTGAAATGAATTGGAAAGCATAATGTTATCCTTTTCAATCAAGTGACACATACAACATTTTTGACACAAAGTTTAAGGTAAAAAGTATGGTGTCAAACAGATAGCATAATGCCTCCTTAAATAATGGAGTGATGTGGACACAAGACTTATTTTGACATGTCATAAACAAACAAATGGTTTTAAAATCAAAGACTAAGTAAGCAAAGGAAAAAGATCAAATATAACTAAGTAAATCATCTTAAGCCCTAAACTAAAAAGGTTGCTTCGTATTGTTGAAATCCATCTATATACATGATCTTGAGAGGATTTTAAGTGTTAATCCAAAAATAATATCACATGAAGTAGTAGGGGTTTTACACCCCCCTTCTCCCAATATATTGTATAGTGACATGGACCTTTGGACTACTCGCCCTGTATCAACAATATGTCCAAGATAAGTGGGGTTGTCTAAAACTTAAATTTTTGACCATCTAGATGGTCCCAAGTGTGATTAACACAAGAGATGTATCACATCAATTGAGTTTAAACTGATTAACTTACTATACAAGGGTCTATTCCTTTGCATAGAGATTCCATTTGTGTATTGCTTAGTGGAATCCCCTGATTAACCAGACTTGACTCAGGTTTTTGTTATAAAAGGAGAGGGTAATTGTTCAACCTCCTAGCTCTCACAATATGTGTACCCTAATTTATATACCCCACTATGGAGTGAGGTTTAAATAATTCCAAGAGATGAAACCTAGGGTTAAAGCTTCCCTAAAGAATTCATGAATAACCTATGAACTCCCCTTCACAATCCAAGTTGCATAAAATAAAATTAAGTGAAAAGACTTTGGAGGTTGCTTTTAGATCACCCAAACCATACAAGTTTTGGAGAGAGAGTAGACAACATTCTTTCCACACCTTGGACTAGGCATAAATTGCAAGTAGAAGGCACTTTTGGTCACCTAAGTTCTTTAAAAGGGACGGGTGGAGAGCATACATGCACTCTTTATTTTTCACAAATAAACAAACAAGTAATAAAATAAACACTTTTAAGAATTTGAAATATAAGTAAGTGTTAATTTTATGCACCAAATGAAATGTTTGATAAATTTCTTTGGCCCATTAGCTTAAATTTACAAACTTACAAGAATTTTCATAAAAACAATTTAACACAAAATAATTGGGTTCCTTTTAAGCACTAAAATCAAATGTTCAATAGTTAACCATCCCTTTTAGGCACCAAAATGAAGTGTTCAAGAGTTTAAACTTGAAAATTTATGTCCTATTTCTACCCTGGTCCTACAAATATTAGAGAGTTTCATTCTACTTTGAAGCACAATTATGGATGAGTAAACAAGTTTTGAAAAGATGGCTCTCAGGTTTCTCTATATTTTTATACAGAGACCGATATAGGTCACCTATGACTGATGCCATTAACTAGAGAACTGATGTTGGTTGCAAATAAACTGATGTCGATTAATAAATACTGATATCGACTACTTGTGAACATAAAGGCAAAACTAATATTTTGTGAAAAATGTTTGTTAGCTCAAAATATGATTAAAAATCCACAAAACCTGCAATAAATTGACTAGAAAAGGAAAATACAAGTTAATAAAACAAAGAAATAGCAACTAGGAGTTGTAAAAAGATTCAAAATCCTAATTTTGAATCCATATTTTACACTACACCTTAATCGATGATGGTTAGCTAATACCAATGTTAGTTAGGGATAATCGATGACGATTAAGGAGAACTAATGCTGGTTATGCCAAACCAATGTCAATCTCTATGTAAATCTCAGTTAACATAAAAAATATATAAAATAAAAACAAAGCTAAAACTCTAATTTTTAAGTTATTCAAGCTTTCATTTGAAAAGTTTGGAGTTGCATCTTGGTCTCCTTAGTACTTGGGATGCCTTTACATGTCCCACCGAGCGTGTCATTTGTGATCATAAGAATTTGACAATAGAGAGGAGGTTAGATCAAGTGTTAGTCCATAAAACAATGAAATCCACACACTAACATGCTAACATCTCTAAGCCTAAATCATAGGGGAAGATTAATGAACAAAATACAATTTAAATCCCAACAAAAATGCAAAAGATAAATAATCTCTTACATTCCTTGAATGCTCCAAATGATTCGTTGTGTGGATTGCTTGGTTTGTTCCCAAAGAGTCTTTGGTAATGGATTTTTTTCTCTCCTTAGACACCGTTGTGGCTTGTGTTATGGCTTATGTTTGCTTGATGGATTGGCTCAATATTTGGGCATTATAACACTATTGGTATAAATCATGGTATAAAACCTGCTTTATAACTTTAAAAAAAATTAATCTATCTAATGAAGAGGCAAAGGCTTGTATTTATAAGCTTAGGAACTAATCCTAACTCAAGGTGAGTTAAAGCATACTTTAAACATGGAATGGGTTCAAACCTAACCTAAGTGAGTTAATTAACCCTAATATAGTTAAAAGGTGTCAAGAATTAATTATTTGTAATGAATACGCATGGGTGAGATAGTTTGAGATATTTTCAAAGGCTTGACAACTCACAAAAGGTAATCATGAAAAGCTAGGATATTTCATATTTTTTAATTTACTTTTTTATTTATTCATTAATTACACATGGTTAATTAAACTAAGAATTTAATTTGGTTTAGTTTTTTAATTAATTCTGATTATCCATTTAGCTCTATCAAGATTTTTTTTATGTGTGCACTTGTCCCACTTAATAAGTCTATAAGCCAAATTGCATGTTGAGATGGCGTAGGATGATTAGAGATGAATTTGTGAGAGGTTATGGTTGCATACAGTAGGATACCTTGATTAGGGATGTTTCAATGTGATCCTGAGCTTTGATGAATGATGCACAAGTAAATTTGGAACATTTAGTGATTCTTAGGCTAAATTTACAAAGGTTGGTAGGAATCAATCTGAAGTCTAGTCGAGGGCCATTAGTTGCCAATTTTAGGTGTCTACAATAATAGTACATAGCTAGTTCAGGTAAAATTGGATGCATATAGTATAAAATAGATTTGATTGGGTTATTATTGTTATGCAAAAGCAAGGTCTTTAATAATACATTTGAATAGGTCGACTATGTCTCTTAGATAGAAGGAAAACTATAGAAGTAAGTCAACCAGGTCGACCTAGTTAGATGTGGGGTTAAATTTTTGAAACTACCAATTATAAAAAATAAAATTGAAGGAAGAACTAAAATGATAGACAAAGAAAAGAAAGGAACCTTAGTGGGCTCAAAGATGATTTAGATTACAAATTTTTATGTTGTAGTGTTTAATTATTGTAGTCAAATTATGCCAACTAGGTTAACTGGTTTGACCAAGTTCTGTAAAACCTTGTATGTTGAATAAAAAAATAATGAATAGAGTCAACTTATTTGATATTGTTTGTTGACTTATACGTTGACAGAAGAAAGTAGCAAATAGAGTCAACATATTTGATAGTGTATGCTAATCTAGAATTGAATAAGAATATTATGTTGAACTGCTTGATCCAATAACCTATAATTGATGAAGACCTACACAAACAAAATAGAGTTGTTGTGAAGTGATTGTGTGTTAAACTTGTGCACAAAGAATTAGAACTCTATTGATTGGTTTGATATAGTACTACAAATATAAAAAGTAATATAATGATAAAAATGAATGCATGAAAGAAAACCTACAAGGGTTAGCTTCACGTAGGGTTCACTAGAATGTAGAGATAAAATGAATGAGATCATACAAGGTAAATAAATTGAAAAGACAACCTGTATAGTCTAGAAAAGGGTTACACATGTGCAAAATCTCATACAACTAGAATGCACTCTATATGACCTGTTAGATCAACTCTTTGCTCAAAAGCATGAAGGATAAAGAATAGAAGGATAAAACATCACTTGTTGTCACTCTACATCTCTTGCATGCCTAGGAAAATGTCTAGAACTTAGAAAGAAAATGGACTTATGCTTATTTTCTCAAAGGCCAGAAAATGGCAAAACATTCCAATAAGGCTTCAACATACTATCTGTGGATGATAAAACAAGAGCCCAAGGGTCCTATTTATAGAAAAAGAGGGAGAGAAGAGAGAGCTCTTGAGTGCCAAAGTAGAAGCCTCAAAAATGGTTTGCATTCACCATCCTGGTGAAATTGATTCTAGTTATTCTCTCACCCAATTGGAATTTGTCCTTCTCTTTAATTCACCCTCTTGAAATGACCAGGATTATAGCAAAATCAATGGTGAGATGACCCTCCATAAGAAATGGCTTGAATCATTGTTTTAAACCTTATATTCTTCCTAAAAGCTTTCATGTTTGATAATGCAGACCCATTCAGGCCTTCTGAATGGCTTTACGTAAAAACCTATAAGTCAATCATGTTGAGAAACCTGATTTGCACTATCTTTGCCCTTTCGAGTTCTTTGATTGCTTCTACTTATAAAATTCATAAGCTAAGCTTGTTGGGAAACCTAATTTGCATTGTAGAGTCATTCAGGTTTTCCAAGTGCCTTTACTTCTTACTTGCTCCTTTAGGTTCTTTGATTGCTTCTACTTATAAAATTCATAAGCCAAGCTTGTTGGGAAACCTGATTTGCACTATAGAGTTATTCATGTTTTCCAAGTTACTTTACTTCATATTTGAAGACTTTAGGCATGAATTTGACATCCTGAAACATGTCACCAAGTTACACCCTAATGGTTATTTGGTCACCTTGAATTTGACGTCTTATGGCATGTCGTGTTTTTGAATCCCAATGACTAATTGGTCACCCTAAATTTGACGTCCTTTAGCACATCACCTCTTTGAATCCCAATGGCTAGTTGGTTGTATCAAATTTGACATCTTACAGCATGTCATGGGGATCCATTTGGGTCAGGCTTATTGTTTCAAGAAATTTTTTCAACATAATTCCTTTGGACAATTTGTCTAAAGGAATTCTTTCAAGAATTTTGTTTGAAACACGGCTAGTTCCTTCAGGGACTTTTCTCGAAGGATACTTGGGGAAGGCACAAGGTCCCTTCAAAAAAAATTGAGGCACATTTCCAAAGGAAATGGCCCTTCGAAACTTTTCTAAAGGTCATTTCCAAAGACAAAGTGCCCTTTGAAAAAGTCTGAAGGGACACTTGGGTGGAAAAGTGCCCTTCAAACTTTTTCAAAGGGTCACTTAGGCAACAAAGTGCCCTTTGAAAATTTTTTGAAGGGTCACTTGGAGAATAAAGTGACCTTCAAAAAAGTCTAAAGGGACACCTGGGGGGAAGGCAAGGCAAGAAAGGCCCTTTGGAAAGGTTCTAAAGGGCACTTCGGGGAAAAACAAATCCCGACAGGCTAAGGCAAACAAGGCAAAGGGAAAAACAAAGAACAAAGGAGAAGAGCCCAAACTAGGAGAGGCTAAATGGAAAAGACAAGTAACAAAGCAAGTGACCAAACACAAAAAATAAGCAAGGGAGAAATGAAAAGAGCCAAATGGAAAACACAAACTAGTCATGCAAAAAATGGTCAATATTTTGGAAATTTTAAGGGGAGACATGCATGCTATGTCAGAAGACTAGTCGCCTAAATCCTTCCATTGGGCATGGAGTCACGTAAGAAAAAAAAGAGTTGAAAGAACAAGCCATGGCCAAACACACAAGTTGGAGAGATGCACACAAAACCAACAAAATGAAAGAAAACACCGAAAAAGGAAACATTGTGCTCCAAAGCACTTAGGGAAAACAAACACAATGAAGGAAACACACCAAAACAAGGTATATACAAGACATGGTAGAAAGGGTCAAAATTAAGGATTCAAATGGATTCCATTCACTGGATTAGGTATCTCTTATCCATCCATTTTGGATAGCTGAAAGGAGTTTCTTTGCTTGCACTTGTTGATGATGTAAGGACCACTCCACAAAGTATCAAACTTCGTATGTTTGCCTAGTTTTACTATATCTTCATCCCATTTCAAAACCAAGTCACCTTCATTGAATACTCTTGCCTTTTCCCTTTTGTCAAAATATTTACTCATGAGAACTTAATGGTGTTTCAAATCTTTGTGTGCATCATCTCTTGCCTCTTACGATTGCATTAATTATGTCAATCTAACCTCCATGGGAGTGTTTTCAAGTAATTCCAACTATTGTACAAGTTCCAAGGTAGGGAGATCTTATGATCTGAATAGTCTAACTTCTCTCCCATAGACAAGTACAAAGGGAGAATTACCAATTGACTTCTTGGGAGTGATTCTATCTACCTAAAAGGCTATCTTCAACTTATTATGTCATGCTCTTTGATTAGTTTCCAATGTCCTCTTGATGATCTTGATGAGGTTCTTGTTGGTAGACTTAGCCAATCCATTGCCTTAAGGGTAGTGTTTAGATGAGGTACTCAAATTAACTCCACTCTTTATTTCCCAATCAAATTTTGTATCACTTATGAAAGCAAGTGCATTATCTGAGATGATGACATGAGCAGCTTCAAAACTTATTATAATGTTGTCATAGAACTCCAAGATGGCATTTTCATTTTCTTTCTTCAAATCAATAGCCTCTACCCATATTTTGAAGTAGTTTTTAGGATTCAATATCCATTTGTGTCTAGCACTTGATGGAGGGTTGATCATGCTAATGAAGTCAAGGCCCCTTTGCATGAAATGCTAGTCCACTTGGATAGGATTCAATGGAAGAGCAGCAAGCTTTTGTTTGCAAACAAAGAAAGCACATTAAGGACAAACCTTATCCAAATGCTAATAGTCCTTAAAAATACTAGGCCAATAATAACCAGCTCTCATTATTTTTGTGGTTATTATAGGAGAGAAGTGACCACCATCTACACCATTATGGAACTTTTCTAGTAGCATATCAAATTGGTCATTGTTAATGCATCTTAGCAACACATTGCTCACATCCTTATTAAAGATAATGCCATCCAAAAGACAATAGGAATAGCTTGTAGCCTAAAATACCTTCTTTTAAATTTTTTCAAGCCATTGGGACACTCACCATTTTAAAAAAAACCAATGATGTCTTGTGTCTAACTTTGATTTTGCATTTGATCAGCTAGTCGGTCTTCAACTTGATTTACCAAGGCTTGATCTTTTGGCTCTTTAAAGTTAGATACTAAGTGCTCACATAAACCTCTTCCTCTTACTAGGATGGTTATCTTGATGTCAATGTCATATTCCATCACCTTCATGATCCATCCAGCTCTCTTCTAATTGAGATCCCTTCTTAGGAGAAACTCCTTGGTGCTAGGATGAGAGACCATGACATGGATCTTGTTATTGGAAACTATATGCCTAAACTTTTTCAAACCTCTAATGATGGTTAAATATTGCTTCTTAATAAAATAATATCTCACTTCATAGTCTTCTATGCTTTGGTTGAAGAAAGCAATTGGCTACTCAACAAATTCATCATTCTTTTGTATAAGCATAGCTAAGATTATGTCAAGGTTAGCAAAAGTATGAAGAATGAAATCTTTAGCAAAATTTGGATTTAAGAGAGTGGGAGAAGTTGTAATTGATTGCTCAATTGCCTCAAAGTTGCCTTTACCTTCCTTTGTCCAAGTAAAAACTTGGTTCTTTTTTTAGCATGGTTGTGATAGGCTTTACCATAGTTGCAAAGTTTGGGATAAACCTCCTTACAAAGTTTATTTTTCCCAAGAAACTTTATATCCCTTTCTTGTGTTGAGGTAAAGACAAGCCTATAATATCTTCAATCCTTTTGGGGTAAATGTTAAGCCTTATTTTGAAACAACATGACCCAAAAGCTTACCTTTATGGACAATGAAGATACACTTCTTTAGATTGAGGGATATGTCATACTCTCTACACTTCTCAAACACTTGTCTTACATGTCCCATATGATCAGTATCATCCTTTGAAAAAATGGTTATATCATCAAGGTAAACAAGCAAAAACTTATTGATCAAACGTTTAAAAGCCATGTCTATTGTCCTTTGAAATATAGCCCCAGCATTGGATAAACCAAATGGCATCTTCTTTTAGGAAAAGGTCCTCCACTTGGTGGTGAAGGATATCTTGAATTGATCCCCTTCATTTACTAATATTTGATTATAACCTGAATAACCATCAAGAAGCAAGAAACATTGAGAAACTGAAACAACTTGAAAAATTTGTTCCATGGAAGGGAGTGGGTAATGATCCTTAAGAGACACTTTGTTTAGATCAAAAAAATCCACACAAAGTCTGATTTCTCCATTCTTCTTTCAAACTAACACAAGGTTGGCTACACAATTTGAGTGCTTGATAGGAAAGATAATCCTAGACTCAATCAATTTGGTCAGATCTCTCTTCATGAGTTCTTCTACCTTAGGGTTGATAGGCCTTTGCTTTTGTCTTATCAGTTTAGCTTCATGATCCAACTCAATGGTTTGATGAGATAGAATTGGGTCAAATCCCTTCAAGTCCTTGTATTCCTAGGCAAAGATATCATGAAAATATTTGCATAATGTAACAAAAGCTTATCTTTCTAGCTAAGAACAAGCCTTGCCAATCTTCAAAAGTTTGTCCTTGAAAATCAAATCCCTTTCATAGTTCTCTTCTTTTATTGACATGCTCATTCTTTGGTTTTTCTTTTGATCGTCCTCATTGAAGACACTCTCCAAGTTAATCAGCCCCTTGGGTATTTTATTTGTCTTTAGTTGTATAATTTGCTCTTCATAATGATCATACAACTTCTTTTGATTTATTAAAGAGAAGCCTACCTCATTTTGAAAGAAGTGTGCAATGTGTTCATCAATTTCAAACACTTTCTATGATACTTCATTATCTAGAGTGGATTGTCTCATAATGATCTTGATATGGGATTGATCTTTCTCTTGTTCAACATCAGTGGTTGAGAGAAAATATGATCCTATTGTATCCAATCTATCAGTGTACTTGCTCAATTCTCTTGGTATGGGTTGGATGTTGAAGGCATCAAAATCCTCAAGTAGATCCCATACCTTATGCTTGTAGGAATTGAGCAAGGCATTCTTGGTTGTATCTTGACTTCTCATTTGATGAGTGACCAGCTCACTATCTCCATAGACTTTCAAAATATTGATTCCTCTCTTCTTTTCCCATTGGAGACCATGAACTAAGCCTTCATATGCTGCCATGTTACAAGTGTAGCTGAAGTGAAACCTATAAGAAGAGTATTAACAATTATTTGATGGGTAAACCAACATGACACCAACTCCTATGCCTTCTTTTCTAATTGAACCATCAAAGAACATTTCCCACATGCCATCAAGCTCATGAACTTCATTGGTGAGTGAAGGAATTGGGATGTTCTCCTCATGCATGTAGTAAACTCCTAAATTAGTTTCCTCAATGAAAGTGAAAAGATCAAGGCCATGTGTTTTAGTGTTGTACTTGTCAAGATAGCGATCAAAAATACCTTCAATAGGAAAAGATGTTCCACTATTCAGGATTGTTTCCTCCTCTCTGCTGATTAGACAATTTTTATTTCTTATTATCTCTGAATACGACTCAATGCGAAACCTTGGTAAGGGTTGAGTCCTTATGGTTCCTTGGTTCCATACCTAGTCTTTAAATCTAGAAAAGACCAATCAGCATAAAGGTATCCTCCTATCTTGGTCATAAAGTCCCTAGATAAGCATATAGCAAAGTGTGTTAGAAGGTTGACCACCATAATATCTTGCATGATAAGGAGCTTGGGCAACCATGTAAAAACACTTTCAGACCTTTAACCAATCCTACCATCTTGGTTGGAGTTCCATCTAGCTACAACACACCTTTAATATGTGGTTCACAGTTCAAACCTAGCTTATTAGCCACTACTTTAGGCATAACAGTAGTGCTTGCTCCACTATCCATAATACAATTATGGAACAGCTTATCTCCCATAATGAATGTGAGGTAAATGGGTGGAAGCTTTTTAGCTTTAGTGGAAGGATCCAAAAGATGATTTGGAGAATTTGTGAGAGCCACACTATGATGCCTTGAAGATTGAGGAGCCACCTATATACTTGCTAACTGCTCTTGCAAAAGCTCCTTTTGACTAGATATATGTAGACCCTCCCAAAGGGATATGTTTGTTTTAGTGATCTTTAATGAGTCCATAATATTTAGATATAGAGTATTCACTTTCTCCTACATTTTTGACGGTAATAAAGGAGCTATAGCCTACTATGTTGTAATCTTGGTAGCTACATTTACACTCTAATTTTGTTAAGGAGCATGGCTTGGGTGCAGCACTTTGATTGGCACTTTGTAGCCTTCAAGAGGCATCACTTGGAACTATTCATGGCTCCTAGACCTCTCTCAAGGCTCTCTTCTTGGACCTTGTATTAGCTACAATTGGCATGCCTTGAGTCAACACAAAATCATCTTTTTCTTAAAAATTCATCATTCCCACACTTGGACTACTATCCATGAATATCCCTTTGGTTGGGACATGATTATATTCTTGTTGTGTAAGGAGTAGCTTCCACTTGTGTAGTCAAAGTGTAGCTAGTTCCTCCATCATCATGTGTAAACTGACGTTAAGGCTTCCCCCATTGGTCCACATGATCTTCTCCTTGCACTAGATTTGCATGAATTAGAACAATAACCTTTACGGGAGGAGTAGAATTTGGATTATATACATTGGGCTACCTAATGTAACCTTGTTAATTTTGTACTTTACATTGATAACTGTATTGGGATGGAGTTATATACCCTTGTTGAGGATAGTGTTGTGCATTAGGAGGAGCACTTGCCTGATATTGAGCTTGCTTGAGTTGAGATCTCAATGATCTGATTTCTTCATCCTTATCGACAATGTTATCCACTTTCTTGGGAAAGGTTTTTGGATTCACATTGGCATTGGGAACATGTTACATGCTTGGAGCTTCAATCAAATTGTGGGATAGCAAAGGCATGGAAACTCTTGGAGGAAGTCTTCCATCCTAAATTAAGCTATTCTCAGCCTCAATTGTTAGCTCATATGCACCTAGAAGAGTGAATCCTCCCATTGACTACCACATAATAGCAACATCAGTACCAATCCCTTAGAAGTGTGTTGGGAACATAAAGCTAGGAGGAGGTCTCATGATTGGTGGCAGCCTATACCATGTTCTTTGAAATATCTCATTGAAATTTTCTATGGATTAATTTGGACCTCTTCTTATTACATTTAGTTGATGTATTAGGGAAGCATGATCACTATTATTTTTTAATATTATCACCAACAAGTCTCCAAATCCATCCTAGCTTATAATGCAACCTCCCTCCAATATTATAGACAAGTCAAGTGCTTTTCCTTTTAAAGACATAGCAAGCAGCCTAATGGTTATGTTGACCCTAGTAACATTATGGAAATTTCAAAAATTAGAGATGTCTCTAATATGTTCAGATGGGGTAATAGGACCCTCCCCATTGAAACTAGGAAGATTTTTGGTCCCCCATTTCTCTTCTTCCCCTTTGATCCTCTATTTCTTCCTCTTCTTCAACTTCTTCCTCTCCTTTAACTTCTTCTATTTATTCCTCTTCTTCCCTAAAACCTCCTCACCAAGGATTTAATAGGGCTAGAAGTGGTTTGGGGTGTTGTTCTTCAGGAAGAGTTTTAGCTAAAGGGGCTTGGTTAGAAAAGCTTAAGGACCTTGTGAGGACCATGTAGGATAATGTATAAAACTTGGTCTAGATTCAAGGATTCACACCCTTTTAGAGTCTCCAAATTTTAGGTTAGGGGTATTTCTACTACTTTAGGCCTGTCACGACTAGAATTCACCTTGAATTAGCAATAATTAGGGTCCCATCAAGCGTGCTAGAATTATTGTCTCCAAATCTTGCAACATAGAAGAGGGTTGTTCAGGCCTCTTCTATATTTGGGCAATGTTGGGACATTTCCAGGCCTATAGGTGTGCCTATAAGTGGAAATGAACCTCTAGGTTGAAAGGGATAGCTCCCTATATTATCTTTTTATGAAATAAAACTACTAAACTAGTTTGTATGAGTGAAAAGAGTTAGAATTTTGCATAAATGAAAAGCCTAGTCTAAAATGGTGATACATCAAGAATTAGTATCCACATGTATGCCTTATACTTATGCACAATACAGTAGAATATAGTCCATAACTCAAGCTCTAAAAGATTCAAACATAAGCATTTCAATGTAGAGATAAAATGAATGAGATCACATAAGGTAAATAATTGGAAAAGATAACCTATATAGTCTAGAAAAGGGTTACACGTGTGCAAAATCTCATACAGCTAGAATGCACTCTACATGACCTATTGGATCAACTCTTTGCTCAAAATCATGAAGGATACAGAACAAAAGGATAAAACATCACTATATGTCACTCTGTGTTTATTGCATACCCAGGCAAATGTCTAGAACTTAGAAAGAAAATAGACTTATGCTTCTTTCCTCAAAGGCAAGAAAATGGCAAAACATTCCAACAGGGCTTCAACATACTATATGTGGATGATAAAGAAAGATCCCAAGGGTCCTATTTATATAAAAAAAGGGAGAGAAGAGAGAGCTCCTAGGCACCAAAATAGAAGCCTCCAAAATGGTTTGCAGTCACCATCCTGGTGAAACTGATTCTAGTTGTTCTCTCATTCAGTTGGAGTTTGTCCTCTTTGATTCGCCCTCTTGAAATGACCAAGATCACTATAAAATCAATGGTGAGATGACCTTCCATAAGAAATGGCTCAGATCACTGCTACGAATCTTAGATTCTTCCTCAAATCTCTCACATTTTATAATGCAGACCCATTTGAGCCTTCTAAATGGCTTTACTTATAAACTTATAATTCAAGAATGTTGGGAAACCCGATTTGCACTAGCTTTGCCTTTTAGGTTCTTTGACTGCTTCTATTTAAAAAATTCATAAGCCAAGCTTGTTGGGAAACCCAATTTACACTACAGAGTCATTTGGGTTTTCCAAGTGACTTTACTTCTTAATTGCTCCTTCGAGTTCTTTGATTGCTTCTACTTATAAAATTCATAAGCCAAGCTTGTTAGGAAACTCTATTTACACTATAGAGTCATTCAAATTTTCCAAGTGACTTTAGTTCTTATTTAAAGATTGTAAGCACGAATTTGACATCCTATAACATGTCACCAAGTTACACCCCAATGGCTAGTTGTCCACCCTAAGTTTTATGTCCTACAGCATGTCATGTCTTTGAATCCCAATGGTTAGTTAGCTACCTTAAATCTGGCATACTGCAGCACGTCACCTCTTTGAATCCCAATGGCTAGTTGGATGTATCAAATTTGATGTCCTGTATCATGTCATGGGGATCCATTTGGGTTAGGGTTATTATTTCAAGCAATTTTCCCAAAGTAATTCCTTCAAGCAATTTGTCTGAAGGAATTCTTTCAATAATTTCACCCGAAACAATGACTAGTTCCTTCGAGGACTTTTCTCGAAGACAACTTGGGAAAGTGTCCTTCAAAAAAGTTCTGAAGGACACTTGGTGAAGGCAAAGGTCCCTTCAAAAAATTCTAAAGGGCATTTCCAAAGGAAATGACCCTTCAAAAAAATTTGAAGGGCATTTACAAAGGAAATGGCCCTTCAAAACTTTTTTGAAGGGCATTTCCAAAGACAAAGTGCCCTTTGAAAAATTTTGAAGGGACACTTGGGTGGAAAATTACCCTTTAAAACTTTTCTGAAGGGTCACTTGGGCAACAAGGTGCCCTTTAGAAAATTCTAAAGGGACACTTGGGAAGAAAAGTGCCCTTCAAAACTTTTCTGAAGGGTCACTTAGACAACAAAATGACCTTCGAAAAAGTCTAAAGGGACATTTGGGGAGAAAAGTGCCCTTTAAAACTTTTTCGAAGGGTCACTTGGACAACAAAGTGCCCTTTGAAAAAGTCTGCAGGGACACTTGGGGGGAAGGCAAGGTAAAAAAGGCCCTTTAGAAAGGTTTCAAAGGGCACTTCAAGGCAAAACAAAGCCCGATGAGCTAAGGCAAACAAGGCAAAGGGAAAAACAAAGAACAAGGGTGAAGAGCCCAAACTAGGAGAGGCCAAAGGGAAAACACAAACTGGTCATGTAGAAAATGGTTAACAATAAGTAAATGACAAGAAAGCAAAATCTAATCTAGTGCTCACTAACTTTGGTGGAAAAAAATGGGGGTTAGCAAACATAAAAGTAAACATGCATAAGAGAATCTTATTTAAGCTATGTATAGGTAAAACGCTAATGCATAGAGAGAGAAATATATTCAAAATCCATTACTTGTGCTACTTTTATTTACTAAAAGAGAGGAGCAAAGTTAGAAATACTTACCTTGAAGACAAAATTGTCAAGACTCAATCTCTCCCTTGGCCAAAGGTGCTTCGCAAGAGGTTGTGATTTGTAAGGATCACTAAGAAAGGCCAACACATCCAAGACTTTTCCACAAGACAAGATTCTTCTCCAAGTAGAAACCTTAAGCTAAAACTCCACAAGTAAAATGGTAGAAGGGCAGATTGTAAAGAAGCATAAATGAATAATTAACTCTTGTTGTCTCTCTAAGAATGGTGAAATGAATGTGTATATATATCTGAATCTAACCCTAGTCCTTTTTAAAATTTTATCCAACATGGTCACCCCAATCATCTTTATAATGTTAATGAAAAAAACAAATTAGGTATTGGGTTCGACTTAACACCTAAATGAGTTTTATCAATTAGAATACAGGGTCGATGGGGTTGAGATTGTCATAAATCATCAAAGGGAATTTTAAGCTAGAGAAGGGATAATAAAGGTAGAACATGACTAGAGGAGGGTGAAAAAGAGGATACAAAGATTAGGGAAGTGTTTTTAGAGAATGTTGGATTGATAACAAGTGGTAGTAAAGGGACAATAATCCTATGAAGCACAAATTGTCTTCCCACCCCTTTCTCGATGCACCCTTTAAGGCATGCATTCAGAGATATTGAGACTTGATGGGTTATTGTAATAGAGAACGCATCAGTAATTGATAAAGTTTGAAAATATTATGTGCATATAGAATCCATTCCCTTAACTTACATGATAGGCAAATATATATCCAAATTCATTTTCAATCACCTCATTCATCGCTATGGTATCCCTTTCGATATTATATTTGATAATGGTGGTTCTTTCAAGAATAAGGATAAAAAATTTATTTGTGCCAAATATAATATTACCCAACATTTTTCCACTCCATATTATCCATAAGGCAACGACTAAGCAAAGGCATATAATAAAATGATTATCAAGATCTTCAAGAAGATCATAGATTATGTTATCCGTAATTGGAACTTTAAACTCTTCCATTCCATTTACGCTTACTAAACTAATTTTCTCACTCTAAAAATAGCCACATCCTATTCCCTAGTTTATGGTATTAAGGTCATTATTTTTGTTAAGGTCAAGTTGCCTTCTCTATACATTTCATTGAAACATATCCTTGATGTTGAGGATTACATAGTAAATCACATGTAAGAGTTGGAAGTATTAGATGAAAAATGCATGCCAGCTTTGAATAACCTTCAAGCATACCAAAATTGGTTGTGTGGTCAATACAATAGGCATGATTTGTATAGAGAATTTGAGCTTGGTGATCTTGTACTTAAAGAAAACTAGAAAAACACCAATGTTGAACGTAAGAAAAAGGGAAAGTTTAAACCTAAATGGTTAGGGCCTTAAATTATTATGCTAACTATGGTTTTAGGGCATACAGGTTGGCTATGCCAGAAAGAGATGACCTTGATGAACCAATGAACATAATCCATCTCAAGTGCTTTTTCACTTAAGTGACCTGGGGTATTGTCTATGAAGATCATTTATTTTATTTTATGACTATTCATTTAATAATATACTATCCCATATGCCTTTCTCATTGTGCCTTTCTTATTTTACATTAGATTTTAATCTTTTGTGACACTTTTTACCTTGGTTCTAATCCATTGGTACTTTAGATAGTGTTAGTGGTTGGGATCAGATGTAGTTTTAGCAGATGATTCAAATTTGGGACTATCCAATGTATTATTTGAAGTGATCATCTCTTCGATCATTATGATAGTGGGCTTGGAATTTTATTTTTTTTTCTAGTTCTATGCCATTATACTTGTGTCATTTGCCTATTATAAAGCTAGTTGATACTTAGTCAGATTCCTCATTGTAGGGTGAACTATATTAGTTTGAGGTCCATTTGGAATATGTAGGTAGTGCTCAGTGTTTTTTGAGGTCAATTAGGCCACCCTTATTCTAATGTTCTAATCATTTTATGAGTAATCTAAGCCACATTGTTATCATTTTATGATAACTCTTACAAAAGTGATCTCACCATTTTATGAGTTAACCGATTTTGTATCTTGTAATTCTCCATTGAGTTGAGATACCTAAAAAACCCAAAAACATGGAAATATGCCCAAAAACTCTAAACAAGCCTTATACATTAGCCCATTTAGCTTATATCCATGATATTTAGGACATGCATCTCCCGGTCTATTGGTATAACTAAAAATTTCACATGGGTCACATCATGACCATTTACAATTGCCTATTCCATTTTTTAATAGTGTTCCCTCCCAATTTTGGGAGAAATATATTAGTCTGAGGTCCACATGAACTATGTAGGTAATGCTTGGATGCATGGAGCATTCTGAGTCAGCTCAGCTAGTTTTGGTGATTGAGTTCATTCATCATTTTCATTGACCATTCCTTCTTATAGGTTTGTCTCCAAATTCTCTCATTGTTTTGTGATTAATTTAAGTCACACTCTCATCGTTTTTCATGCTTATTTTTGTTATAAGCCTTAGATGTAGTGAACACTATGAATTATCCATATTTTTCATTTGTAAACACTTACCTTTTATATTTTAGTGTGGTTTGAGCCTAAACCACTCTCTCCTAGTTTCACAAGTTCTTGTCCCTGATGTTCTCACAATCATGAGTGCCACCTCTTTTATTTTATGCTCTCACTATTTTGGGAACTCATTCCTATTTTATTATATGATCAATTTATGTTACTTGTCATCAATTTTTCTTCTCTTTCTAATTCCTGAGAGAACTACATTCAGCCTGAAGTCCATGTTAAAACTTGTTTCCATGGGATTATGTAGGCAACATCCAATTTCCTAGGGCATTTGGAGTCAGCTTAGTTACCCCTTCCTTATTCTTTTAATTCCCCTTTTCATGTCATAATGCCTATGTTGTTGTTCCTTATATCTTAGGGGCAACCTTTTGCCAAGCATAACACTTATCTTACACATGCACGAATAGTGTCAGTAAGTAGTTAGTTGATTGCTTTATGGTATTATGTTTGTTTCATTCATTTGCATTAGATTAGTTGTTTGTTTTATATGCCTTAGAGTAGTTGTTTGTTTCATCTGCCTTAGATTAATTTGTTTATTGTTTTATGTTTGTTCTTTTTGAGTGTTATGTGTCTAATGATAATTAGTTTACACTTGATTCTTGCTTACTATCTTGGCTTGAGTTATTTAATATTTGAATCTAGATTATGTTTTTGTGCCTTCCTTCCATGCAGTTGTCATAGGTTTATTGCATTATGTTTACACTTATCTTGTTTTGTTATATCTTGTACTTAAGTTGTGAGTACCTGTATTCACTCCTACACTTAGTTTATCGTATTGTCATTGTGCTTAAGATTTGATTAATCATATCTCATGCCTAATTTGATTATATTTTTATTTAAATTAAGTTTTTTCATGCATATGACACACATTGTTATTATGATTTATTTATATATGTGCTGCATAATGTCACATGCTATAGCAAAAATCAGGCAAAATGATCTATCAAGTGATGGTTTCAGTGATATCTCCTCTTGTTCCCAACATACCTACCCAAACACCACTTAAACACATACTAAATAAATTACTAATGAATATTAATCACTGCTAGTTAAGATGTCCATCCTATAATAGTAGGTTACCCATAATTATACCATTCCCTTGTGTTAGTTCATTGTTAATTCAAGTTGTAGGTTCATTAGGTGATATCCCTTTGCCAATTTTCCATAATGTGGAAAATTATTTAGATCGGTTACTAATCACATATGCTCTATTGAGGTAAAATTGACCAAACACACTTACATCTACCTTACTGGTTCAAATTCACTGTACCAATGATTGAGGCCACCTTATCAGGGAAAAATAATTACGTAGACCATTAGACCATGTTATTTCCTCTTTTTGAGGGCCTATTTGATGACACTATTTACCTCATGTTCCCACGAGGGATCATCTAGGGTTCATCAACTACCCTTTAGGGCATCAACATGTGATTGTTGGCTTTTAACAACCTATAGTTGTCAATACCTCACTTTTCCAAACATTAAAATTTTCAACATAATAAATTTTTCATTATTTGAAAATATGTTACTATGCTTGTGTCATGCAACTCCTACTCAAATAGGGGAAAAATATAGACACTCCTTTTCAGCCACTTCCATGTCTAAATAGACTTCAAACTTATTTCTATGAATCTATGTAAATTAAGCTTGGAAATCACTTAACAACCTAAATTTATTTGCACATTAGACGTAAGTGCCCATAATTATGTCATGGCAGCCCTATTTTGGATATTACCTTATACACAATGATAACCTTTCATGAATTCATCCCCATTCAACTTGCGACCAAGCAAACTAACATTTTCAATCAATTAAGTGGGCACTTAATCCAATTCTTGAGATGACCAAAATTCTATGAAGAATTAATTAACCAAGTAAATCAAATTAAATGATTAAGTGACAATTCCATGTTGAATTAGTGAATATGTAATTTCTAAAAAGTATTTTTCAATAAAATATTAGGTCATGATGATGTCATCATCCTCAAAGTTAAGAATTACAAAATATCAAAATAAATGTCATAAAAAACAAAAATGTTGAGCCATGCATCCATAAATACATAATTAAATCTATCATTTATTTCATTTGGACTCCCAACACTAACTCTAACCTAACCACATTTGGGTTAGAGTTAGTTGAAAACCTATAAATATAAGTGCCATGACCATTATTAACCAAGCTTTTGTGTCCAAACAAATAATTACAAATTCTTGCTAGAAAGCTTCATTTCCAACACAAGTCAAGAGCGAAATTCTAAGGGGATAAGATGAGGTGCTACCCACAAAGCATCAAGCATAGATAAAGACCATTTGTTAACCATTCTGAGCATAAGCCAACTCTCATGCCAACAATAAATTTGAATCATCAAGGAAGGTAAAAGTGTTTGATTTTATCTTCACAATGCCTTAATTATGTTGTTACTGGCTCACCCTAGTACTGAGGCTTAAAATGCTAGTTATCATTGATTTTTTTGGTTTAATCCACTAACAAGATATCTCTAACATTGTCTTTGTAATCCTCCATTACAAGTTGATGCCATGGCCATAATTAGCTCATTCCTTAACATGAATCCAAATGATAGTCACAGCCAATTCTTTATTGAGCAATTGATGTGTCCAACATATGATACCCCTAAATCTGAAATGGTTTGTGAGGTTGTTGGTTTTACTTCTCCTTGGTACTCGAATATATATATATATATATATATATATATATACATATACCTCCATGACAATGTATTCCCTCTTAACTTACCTTACAATCAAAATAAATTCTTCATCCAATGAGATTCTCACTTTACCATCCTTAGAGATACATTATACCATAAGGGTTGTGATGGAACTTTATTATGGTATTTAAACAATGAAAAGGTGGAATTAGTTATTAAGTATGTTCACAACATTATTTGTGGTGATCGTATTAATGGCATGGTCTTTGCAAATAAAATTCTACATGTTGGGTATTACTAACCAGCAATGGAATCATATTCATGCTAATATGTCAAAAAAAAAATTCCTTAAAAAAAAACACGGTGACATAATCCATAGTCCATCACAAGCCTTGAAATTAATTTTGCTTGTTGTCATTGGAGGGATTCATTCACCATTTCCTTGAAGGGATCGGATGTCTTGGTGTCATTCACCATTTGAAGTCATTTGGAGTGAAGAGGTGGATAGTTTGGAAGCTCTATTGTTTTCCACCCAAGCTTCTTATAGCCTAACCTCATCCTTGAGATCATACACTCTCAAGACAAACTGCTCTGATACCACTAATCCAAAACTTAGAATTTTTTATTGATATTTATTTCAAGAACATGAAAATAACATAGTAAAAATGAATTCTCTAAGAAGAGATGTTTTATTACTCAAGATTGCAATACAACTATATGCTTATGTCTAGGAAGAGATGTCTCATTTCCATTGTGATGGAACTTTATTATGGTATTTAAACTATGAAAAGGTGGAATTAGTTATTAAGTATGTTCACAACATTATTTGTGGTGATCGTATTAATGGCATGGTCCTTGAAAATAAACTTCTACGTGTTGGGTATTGCTAACCAACAATGGAATTAGATTCATGCCAATATGTCAAAAAATCAAAAATAAAAAAAAACATGGTGACATAATCCATAGTCCATCACAAGCCTTGAAATTCATTACCACTCCATGGCCCTTTTCCACATGGGGGTTAGACCTCATTGAAAAAATAAATCCCAATTACTTATATGGGCGTAAGAATATAATCACCACCATTGAGTACTTTACTAAGTGGGTTGAATCCATTCCATTGACCTACATAACTAGCAAGCAAATTTATAAATTTACCTTAAATCACATAATTTGTCATTATAGTATCCCTTCTACCATTATATATGATAATGGTAAGTCTTTCAAAAACAAATATATCAAGAACCATTGACAAGCATACAATATCAAGCATAAATGGTCCCCACTATACTATCCCCAAGGCAATAATTAAGCAGAAGCATCAAACAAAAACATCTTAAAAATCCTAAAGCACTCTGTTAATGATGTTGGTTGTGATTGGCATTTATAGCTTTACCCTATTTTGTGAGCTTATTGTTCTAACATTTGCACACCCATAGGGGTAACTATGTATTCCCTTATTTACGACACTGAGTCCATCTTACCTATTCAAATTGAGCTTCCATCATTACAAATCTCTCTAAAAAACATTGTTGATGAAGAAGCATATTTCATCTCAAGACTACATGAACTCAATATCCTAGATTAGAGACGTATTAATGCCCTTAACCATCTATAAGCCTGTCAAAATTATCTTTGTCATAGCTATAACAATAAAATTAGAGCAAGAAGTTTAAAATCAGAGATCTCATTATAAAATAAAATGAATGGAACATGAACACCAAGCATGAAAAGAAGGGCAAGTTCAAACTAATTGGTTAGGTCCATACATCATCATTGTCAAATATGGACTAGGTGTTTACAAGTTAGAAATCGAAGGATGATAAGATCTTCATGAAGCCATGAACATCATATGCCCCAAACATTTTCATGCCGAAACTACTCTAGTGATGTTGTATATAGGTATTAAAAAAGAAAATAAATAAATAATAAAAAAATGGAAAAAGAAAAAGAAAATCATCCAATAGTGAAAACCATTCTTATGGCACTTTCAACAAGTACCATGGTGAAAACTAGTTTCTAACGCCATGTGTAGACCATTGTCTATATACATTTTAGTTACTTAGGGGCATCCCATAAAATTATCCATTATCCATTTGTCTATATTCATTTATATGTATATCTCATCCTTTCAATTGCCTCTAACATTTTACTTAAGGTTTGATCTTCATGGTTATGTAGCTACACCTTTGCTCATGTTTTGGTAGCATCTTATACACAATCATTAGATAAAATAATGCATCCCTCCAACATCACTCCAATAACAAAAATACTTATTCATAACCAAAGCCTATTATCCATCATCATTTTCTTGGGAGGGTACCTTTCATCTAATCATCATAATCCTTCTTAATATCATCACTCTCCATCACTTCCCTCATTAAGAGAACTACACCGTCCTGAGGTCCACATGGACTATGTAGGTAGTGTTTAAATACATGGGGTATATAAGGTCAGCTCAACCATAATCATCACTCAAAAATACACTAACATCCAAAAACATTATAAAATCCCTACAAATACAATTACAATAAAAATCACAAAACCAATCTAAAAACAAAGTGTCCTTAGTTAACGTGTCCTAGTTATCCTTTACACAAATTACCCATCAGACGATTAATATTATGGAGATGTCATACCTCAAAGGGTTTTACTCTAGCCAAGGACATAAAAAAATACATTTGTTTACTTGTTTGTATATCTCTTCATTTAGTTTCTTACTTTTTTTCCTTACTTGATTTCATTATTGGAAACACTTTTATATTGTTTTTATTGTTATTCTTTGATCGAGTCTATAGCACTATGAACATTACAAATGGTGTTATTATGATATTCCATATCATGATGCAATAAGTATTTCACTTGTAAATATATCAGTCCTTACGTGTATAACATAATAGACATCATTGTTTTTCTATACCATTTATGCATATTATATTACACAATAGAAAGTAAAGGTTGATCAATTCATCTCAGATAATAATGTTGGAAATCTTTTTGGAAGTCCAAGCAAGGCCTATAAAAATCACCTATCCAAATCATCTCATTTTCATAAATGCATTTCCTTCACCAATGTTAAAAAGACTAACATGTGTGAAATATTAAAATTCATATGAGATAATCACATACAACATCTATCCATCTAATACATCTATCAAAGTACAACATTCGTAACATCAATTAAACCATAACACAAATTGCATTACATAAAAAACCATACACACACACACACACACAAATGTCCATCAATACATCAAATGTGTCTCATGTGCATCTACAAAATGCAAAAACATCAGTATATCACCAGTACATCTCAAAAATATGTGTCTATCATCTATCCTCTAACTCTCGCTTTGCCCCTATATAAAAATTAATCTCGATGGTTGTGGTGTATTATGTGGAGGTTGCATGATTTGGTGAGATGGTTGTCTAATAGAGTGATCTAATGATGTGGTCCATTTTTTCCGCATCCCTAATCCATATCTCCTACTATTATATTACTTTCTAAATGAAAGTATTCGTTGCTATAGTGGTATTGCTTGTTCATAAAGACTCTTTTACTAGGTCACATGTTCCATCATCCTTACTACATCTAATAGGGGCCTTTAGCTGGCCTAGTGTAGTCAGTAGCTCCTTTTCCCTATGTATCTCAATCTAGGCTACATCCCTCTCCTGTCAATATGTTTGTATTAGCATAGTATCATCTTCAATCTATGTCCCCACATCAAAATTCACCAATCCCTCATCTTGATTCATAATCTCCCTTGTAAATATATCTACCTTTTTTGTCAACCTATCCACCTCTGCATGTAATCTATCTATCTCCATAGATCTTTGGCTCCCTATCTACTCCATCTGCCTGAAACCCTTCAATCTCAATGCCTCTCACTCTAATCTCTTCATGAATCTTTGTAACCAAGGCCTCATCCTCCACTAATAATTTTAATCTGGAAGGCCTAGCCTCATCATCTCCTCCTACATGGCTCTCTAATATAGTATGCATCACAGTATCCTACCCATCTCCCTCCTCGTCACTAGTAATGATAATCATATGAGTATATCCTCTAGCCACCTCCTCCACCTCAACTTCCCCAAATATTATCTCCTCAATATGCGCATCCTCTCCCTCACCCTATCCTCCATCACCTGATATAACTGCCTATATAAGTAATCTATTACTGCCCTATCCTTTGTTTTTATACTCTGATTATCGTATGTAATTGCTTTCTTCATGTCCTCAACCTCACAATAGGGGAAATCAATCTAATAATCTACATCTACTCCCACCATGTTGTATAAGCCTCTGTCACCCATGTATATGCTACAACTCTCATCTATCAGTATCATACAGCCTGCATCTCCCTCTAGATATGCTCTACTACCTTAGGTTTTATCCCAAGTCCCCTCTATGGTCTATCTTTCATTGCACAAGCAAATACATGTGGTCCTGCTAGAATATCTTGTCATATCCCAAAATGACATAGAACCTTATCTATCTTATACCACTCAATGATATACTCATGTCTGCCTATAATGTGTCAAGGTGTCAACATGTAATCCATGTATTGTGCATCATGCAGACACTATGCATCCACCTCCATGCAAGATCTCCATGTGATATCTGTCAAACCTAACTCACCCAACACCTTATTATAGAATGTCACATCACCCACATGTGTTCTTTGTGCTCCTATAACAATGTGTCATCCATATGCAAATAAATCTCCAACTACTCGAAGTCTTAGTTGTCCAACAAGCCTCTCCATTGAAATGTGCTCCCATGCCCACACTTGAGTTAGTGTGTATGGACATATACATGTAGTTCCCTTGTACATGATTATATGTAAGTATCTGTATAAGTGTAATAACACGTAGGGTCCCAATGAAAAATCTATCTCTCTCTAACATATCTCTAATCACATCTAATAACCCCATAGGAAATAGTCTCCCACTCTTATTTGGTATCAATACAGCACCCAAAAGAGCCATCAATACCAGTGTCAAGCCATTTGTCTCCTCTAAATCCATGCAAGCATCTAATTCAATCACATAGTCAATCATTGGTATAATGTCCTACCCAAACACTCTCGATAGAGATACTACCTATAAAATCTCTCTCTAATAAACCTTTGCACCCCATATCAGGATGCGAAGTATCCTCCATACATTGTCTAGTGTCACAATCATCTCCCTTGTAAGTAGTTGAAATGTGTTGGTTTATGAATGCCAACACTCTAGCAAAGTAGTCAATAGTGACCTATCGGCATATAACTTAGGCATATTCGTTACATATGCTAGTCCAACTACCTCTAACACTCAAACTTCATAATCACCAAACCTATGCATCAATTGAAGCACACTCGATTACCTCTCAATCATAGTTAGAATAGGTCATCTCTCCTATAAATCTAATAAGCAAAATGTTAGTCTTTTAGCATCATATTCATAAATCACAATCAACAAATCACCAAACATGCTTATTTAGTGACATTTCTATTGTAAACTTTCATCTTCCAAGCAATATCAATGAACTTGACAAAATATTATCGAATTCTCTACACTCTAAAGATGAATTCATCATTCTGACAAATTAAATGTACGATCCAATGAATTCACCACGTATTTTGACAAATTTACCATGTTTTTTGTGAAATCATCATTCTGGAAAAATTGTTAAAACTTTCTATAAACCCTCTATTCTGACCAACAAACTTGCCATAATTGTCTCCCAAATCACCATTCCCAAAACAATGGGTTTGTTTTCCATAACTTTCCTAACATTTATGATCCATAAAACATAAAACCAAAGTTCAAAAGTAGTACTTACCAAATCCCCACTTCGCTTTGCCCTTTGGTACACTCAGATGCACTCGCTATGATGCCTATCAACTAGTATCTGCTCCATTCTTATCCTGCAACACGGAGCAAAATCAATACTAGGTGACTAACCACACAAATTACCACAATTTATTTCACCCATGCATCTTTTCTACCTCGACTCTAAGCTTCTTTTATCAAATTTTTACAATCAATCACTTCATTTTATTTTCTAATCATGCTACCAATTAATTGGACTACATCGTATCTTTATTTCAGTTTGTAAAGCACTCTCAATAAATTTAAACACTTATTCTTGGAAAAATGTATTTCTCATTTTTTAGGCCCACAACTTACCAATGAGATATATCATTCCCATATCCTTCATTTTACATATATCGTTTCTTGGGGCACAATCCAAGTGTGCAACTTCAAGAATGGGAAATCTTATCTTTATAATCAGCATCCTAGCACCTATATGCTCAGGCCAAATCATTTTTACATATGCCTATATCATGCAAGCATTTTAGTGAGACTCAAAATTGTGTTACCTAGTGGTATTACCTACATCATTTATCCTTCATTTTGAGCATTCATTATCATCCATTATCTCGTATGAACACTCAAGGAGGCATCATTTACTCATTCAAAGCCACCTAGGGCATCATTTTCCTACATCCATTTCCACTCTACTTTTTTTTTATTCTTTGAAAAGGCATTGCTTCTTTTAGTCATAACATCATTTCAAAGAGGGGCAAATGTAGACACCTAAATTCCCTCAATTTATGTCGTAACTAATTTTGTTTAAAATTGACACACTAACTCAATCACCATCCCAATTCAAATTTTCCACTAACATCATCTTCCTCCCTTAATTAATTAAGCTATATTAATTAATTAAATCATGCATACATAATTCTTCAAAACTAATTAAAAACTAAAAAAATTACTTTATCCAAATATCTTCCACACTTCTCTCAGCCAAGTGTTGAACCATCCAACCAACTCCTTAACTTTCTCAATTATTTTTTGAGTCACCTTTAGACATTTCAACTATATCAGTGAGTCATCCAATTACCTTGACTCCTTATTATATTTTCAACTACCAACTAACTCTCCATCTTCTTCTCACACACATATTAGTCATCATCCATTGAGATGAGGGCTCAAATCTAGCCATTGATTATTATCATAATTAAACAAATCTGCATTATTCTCAACCATTCATCTCATCACCTTCAAGACTAAATTGAAGTGTCATCCTTCATTTTCATCATCCACCTTCAAACTATGGAATTGTTGTCAAATTCAACTTAGACTTTAAGAATCCAAGCTATTTACACTCATATACTACCCAATTCACCTTTGTTTAGAGAAATGAATTGAGCACCCGCATCCAATGAAGTAAGAATAAATCATATGTTCACAGTGGAGAAGGTGATAAGTGTATTTTACATGTTTTGTACATATCTTGTTGTTTGACTTTATTTTGTTGTTGTTGATCAATCTGAGGTTTTAGTTGAGATTTAAATAAGATTTGTTCATGTCATTTTCCTAGCTTATATTATAACTCTAAATTTTTAGCTATCACAGTTTTCATTTTTCTTTTGCTTACAAATGGTTAATTTTTTACGTTTGATAATGTTGAAGATCGCAACCACAAAAATAAAAGAAATAACCTCACACTTTGAAATTTTATGATTTTTAGATGTTTTCAAAAATTTCTATTTTAAACCTAAAGGAAGATTTATATAGTGTAAAATTAATCTACCCTTTAGACATGGATTTTGTGTGGTCTTCAAGGCCATGGTTTTTTTGTAACTTTAGCTTCTTTTTTTGTCCTTGGTAGCCCTTTTTCAAACCTACTAAGATGTGAATCTCAATGCCTCCTCTTTGGATCAAATTGTATCATATTCTACCTATCATAAGAAAAGATGAGCATATCAATTTGTTGGTTAACAGAGTGGGGTCTTTTGTGAGAATTGATGAAAAATAGATGGGAGGTAGATTTGTGAGTGTTTGTGCTATTATCGACCTTTCCAAACCTCTCTTACACTCAGTTATTTTATTTTCTTCATGGGGCAATTGGATGTTTCTTATTGATGAAGGTCTTCCCTTTAGATGATTTCATTACAATCCCCTTCGGTATCGAGTGGCAACATGTTCGTAGTGGTCTAAGTAGATGTTCCATCCTTTTCTTAGTTGGTTTGGAGGATAAGGACAAATCCCTTAATTAGGATTTATGGTGGCATAATCATGGTAAGTTCTTCCAACATTTGGTTTCCTCCCCTTTACCTTATTTGTCTAGGGATCCATTTGCCTCTACATGGAAGGCATCTCTTTTGAAGGAGGTCTCTACCACAAAGGTGCCTCTATGATTTCTCTGACGTGTTGAGAATTTTACCTCCCTTCCTAGATCTTCAGAAAAGAGACCTAAAGCTAATGTGGACATGATGGCTAAAAAGAAAGGTTAAAGATTAGAGGCAAAAAGGTTGAGATTGGAGGTAGAGGAATTGGTGAAAGATGGCTTCCAATGGACAATGAAGGACCTCCTTTCTAGACAAGAGAGAAGATTGTCTCGCTTTTTAAAGGATTGGGTTATCATGTTTGTCTCATCTCATGTTCTTTACTATGTTTATTATCTTTTCACCTTTCTTTCACTAACAAGTAGCAGTGTTTTAGTCATGTTTCTTGTCTCTTTGTAGGGGAGTTTCTCTAATGATGGAGGTTTTTGTTTGTGTTAGTTGCTTATTGATTGGTATCATGTTTTTTTAGTGTTTCTCTCCTTTATAGGGATTGGGCCCCCTTGTTTGTGTACCAGAACCGATTCATAACTCCAATCAAAAACATTTTACTTCAATCAAAATAATAATAAATTATCCTTCTTAAATTTTGCTTTGCGACCACATTTTCAATATTAAAAATTTAACAAATAATTTGCCAAAATAACTAATACAGCTCTTTCCTTTTTAAAAAAACAATTAATGAAATTATCTTTTTTTATTAGGAGTTACCTACAGGCACTCTCACTCTACGACTCCTATTCACTTGTATTTTCAATTTTAAGACGTACAACCATCATGCTATTATGTAATCATTTGTCTATTACCTTACACATTACACCTTGGCATTTTCTTTTTTATTTTTTCTCTTGTTTAATAGCAATTCAACACTTACACCATTAATACCTATTTATATGTATCTTCTTTTCATATCACTATGCCCTACGTGCATAACCATATGGATTACCATCTTACTTATATATACCATTTCCACATATTTTTATAGCTATATATCTTACTTCTTCCCATCCAATTTTTTATGGTTGCATTTTTTAATTTTGCACGATATATATATACATATATATTATAATTTAGAAGGATCATTACATTTTACAATTTGAGAATAGTCTTCCGCCGTCAAGTTAAATTAAGAATTGGTATAAATGCGGATCACCAAAAACTCAAGTTTCATATTACCTTTATAAAACTCATACCTATATTTCATTTTCTTATATTTAATCATTACATTATTTTTTAGTCTATATATTTTTAGTATATATCTATAGGTTATACTTGTATAGAAAGAGCGAATTTAAATTATCCAAAGGTGTTTAAATCACATCTAGCGATGGTGAAATGCCGCATGTATGGGAAAATGCCAATTTTCAGTGTAGTTGGATTTAACACGTACCTAAAAACTTTCTAAATGCATCACTTTACAAGGAAAATCGGCCTACTTGTTGGTCTATCAAACTGTTGTTCTCAGGGAAATGACTGAAGAGGGCTGCAAATTGGATAGTTACCTTGGAATTAATAGTCCAAAAATGCTACTAGGTAGGGTAGGTGTTTAGCTATTGTGGCCCAATTCTCCTTTGGATAGGAAACATATACACACAATGTCGATAAGGTTCACAATCCACATCTTAGATGTCAATTTAATGTGGGAATTTTTCAACAAAATCATGAAATGACTAGCACTTGCAAAGATTCAATGATTGTATATTATTATTATTATGTTTATTGATCAAAAATTATAATTTAGTGTTAAGTATTGAAGGTTTTTATATATGAATAAAAATTCAATTATTATAAGTGTTAGTTTTGTGAATATTATTTGATGATTTTAAGCATTTTTTACATATGACATGTAATAAGGTTTAAATCTTAAGTACTTAATTTTGATTTGTGATTTTTTAATTTTTGTTCAATTCTTCCTCTCATAATGTATTTGAAAAATGTCATAAATATATCAAAAGTGAACAATCCAATACAAAGCATTTACTTTGGGTTTATGCTGTAGTAAAAACAATATAAAAGCTCATACGAATAAGCATTTGAAGGCTTCGAGCATACTTTTTATGCTCATATATAAACCTTATGAGAAGTTCCATTCCATCAAATTCACTGAAAGATAGAATCCGACCTCATCTTTTATGACAACAAATCTCTACTATAAAAATTAAACTTTAATAAATTCTTTGTGAACTAAACTTCACCAATAAACCAATCATCTATTAATAATTATACACATTATTTTAATTGAAACATATATCATATATATAATAACTAATTATTAATTTAAATAAATTATTAATAAATATTATCCTATAACAAAACAACCATACAAAATCTATTTCATAAAAAAAATTCAACCAATAAATTGTCACCAAAATAAATTATCACCAAAACATATTGTTAAAACCTAATTTATTATTCTTTCAAAATAAATGGATACACACCAAAACCAAAATCTAAACCTAAAATCTCAAATATGAAAATACAAATGAAAAGAACAATCCTCACAAACATAAAATCGTTAAACTAATTACCATCCCTTCAAACTCAAAGGGGGAAAAAAAATGTTTTCCATACTAAATGTTATTGAAACTACAATCCCAAATACATAACAATACCCACAAACAAAATTTGGTTAAGAAACAAATACATAGTTGTGCTAATTGTCCAAATCAACAAATCATGAAAATAAAATAGATTAATTGATTAATTGATTACAATTTCTAAATGTGGGGCACTGGAGACCAAAAATTGATAGAACATTTTTTAAAACAAATTAAGTTTCAAAATAAAAGTTGAGGTTTAATATATAATATTGATTAAGATTTGTAATATAATTTTGATAGCTTTTTAGTAATATGTAAGTCATTGGAATAGTAGGTAAAGGTAAATATTTTGAAACTAAAATTTTTAAATTTCGAAAAAAATATAAACATTAATTGTTTAGCAAAATATATTATAACTTATCAATTATGTAAAAAATAATCATTTTATTTTTTATTTTTATTTTAATTTTTTAATATTTGAAAATAGATTTGAAATTACTCATACACATAATTGATATAAAATCCTTTTTAAAGTATAATGTTATCCCTTTCCTACAAACTTTCTCCCCAATATTTGGTAATTCAAGCCCCTTATTTAATAAGTAAGCATAAAGGTTCATATGCTTACTCAATAAAATGAGCAATCTTTACCAATGTCAAAGTTATCGATTAGTTACTTCAATGAGTTTTGTTCCAAATATATCGCATAGTTGTTGATAAGTTCGGATACTTTCACTTATTTTAGTAATTGAAATACCCTAAGAGTTGGAGAGTTATTATGTAAAGAATGAATTTTATATCAGTGTTGGCTATTTTACATCTTTTCATAGAGGCATTGTCATTTGAGATGAACCAACACCTTAATGGCTCTACGAATCACAAGTCAATTCTACTTTCTATCAAATGAGGTGGAAATGGACTAAGAAGAGTATAAATTTGTGATAAATACTAGTTTCAAAGTGCTTGAATATGGTTTTAAATGAATAAGTGCCACATAATCTTGTAAATGAGCAACATGTTAGCAGTAAACCCTTAATTAATGCTTAAACCTTTTTCAGTTCACATATTTTAATTTCAATAATGAACCATTAATAGGAATGGTGACCAACTAGCAATCAATATCCATTTATTTTTTTGTGGTGAACAACTTCAAACACCCTTAGTCAAATCTCAATCACTAACACATTTCAATGTCATTAATTAATCATTGATGCACCATTAATGTGAAATGTAGTTGGATGATAATCAATATACGTCGGTTCATGGTGGTGAATAGCCTAAGCATGGATGCATGGAGGTATTATGGAATTACATATATCATCGACATCGGGTGTCAAATATAATATGTCAATGCTAGATATAAAACCTCATTCAATAGTCAAAGATGGATGTACTTAGGTTGCATCAAGACAAAATAAAAAATACATATCAAGACATATTAGAACATGACTTAAAACATATTCCTCCTAAAGGTGACCTAAACAACTAATGAGACATAAGATAACACCATACAAGACTAGTAGTCATCGATTACGGGTGATGATATTTCAATGTTCATCACCAATGACTGATATTTTTTATCTAACACTTTTGAACTAACTAACACCTAGTATTGATGTGGTATTAACCAAAAAACATCTAAACATGACCTAGACATACTACATTGGGTTTGTACTAGAAAGGAGGGGGGTGATGTGGAGGAGAGGGGTCCAAAATAGGTGAAGATAAGTTTTTATTTATATTAACAAACAATTTTTACTGATAATACACAAGATAAATCTTAGGCCATTCAAGAGTATCCATTAAAGGTATGAATAAAATAAGAATCTGACCATGAATTTAAATTCTATCAAAATGACATAAGGAAAACATGCTGAAATACACCCTCTAATTCTAATACTTAGTGTAGATCCTCTAAAACTTTGGTGTTAAACCTTGGTGTCAAGGGTACTCTATGTAGATCCACTAATCAAAAATACTTAGAGATTTTTGAAACCCTAATGTGAAGGGGATTTGTGAAACCCTCCTCTAAAATTGACAAAAAAATGCTAAGCCAAATTTTGTTATACTCAATATAGCTTTTCTCCACACTTTCCTTTGCACTCTTCCAGATGATCATATCACACTCTCTAATCATCTAGTATATCTTCTCATCATACTTGAAAACATGTGGGGAAAATTTGGGGGGGTTTAGGGAAAAAGAGACTACTAGGCAGACTCCTGGCATGTGTAATGTGGAAAACACACCTATCTGTCATTAACATTAGGCCCACACCCTCGATACCTACCTTCCCAATATTATTTGAAACCCCTTAACCCCTAAATACACCCCAGTATATTGGTGGTGATTTTATCGAATTTATAAACCCCTAGTATGCACGCACATGATAACCTACCACTACCTTTGTGAATCCCTTGTGAAGTATCCTTAGTTCGAGGCTCCAAAGGCTCAGTGTAGTTTTCTAGTTTAGCTTCTCTTATTGATATCTTCAAAGACCTTATGAAAATAATTATTCCTCAATTGTAAGTTCTTAAGCCTTAATTCATATTCTTCTTACTAAGTTGGATTTTCGTATGTGAGTAAAGCAGATAAGATATCTTGATTATAATAAATGATAAAGGGGATCTATATAAATATGGCCAAACCCCCAAAAATTCACTACTCAAACTTAGCCAATGTCATGGCCCAATCGATGTAGTATAAAAATGTATAATAAGCACAATACTGCATTGGCCTAGTTAATGGCATCAATCAACAAGTCCTACAAGAGAAATAATCAATAAATGAAAAATGAGGTGTATACACTATGCTCCACACAAATCACAAGTTGCTACAATTATTGTAAGTTACAACAAGAATGACATCAAAAATGGTCTTCATATATTCAACAATTCAATTTGAGCATCAAACACAAGAAGCGAAGTGTCAATCAAGTAGTTGATTGTTTGAGTTAACTTCTAGTTTAAAATATCCTCATTATGCTTAATGCATGTGGACATGATACTAAAACTTTGTTATAATTACATAATCTGATTCAAACTTTACAAAATTCTATCATGCTTTGCATAGTGGTAAGTTAGTCCCAGAATAATACTTGAAAGATGGACTCTTATACCTCCTTGGACACTTTTGTGTACCGCACAAGGTTGAGTGACAAAAACTAATATTAGAGGCTCATATAAACAAGGTCATAGGACACTTTGGAGTTAAAAACACCTTTAAAATATTACATAATTGCTTATTTTATTTGTACCTCGTATCATATGTTAAATATATCAAATCTTGTATTTGTTTTGCATATCTAAATTAGTCAACAAGAAGTAAGGTATGCACACACCATTTCTAGTTACAATAAGAATGTGGGAATCTATTTCTATGGATTTTTATCTCAAGTTACCCTACTTATAATAAAAGTAATGATTGTATTTATGTAGTATTTTATAGATTCTAAAATATGGCAATTTTCACATCTTGTAAGAAATCAACATGTCTAGATCCACTTTGGATTGGCAGTTGTTATCATATTTGATAGAGATACAATTTTTTTGAGTAATTTTTTGAAATCACTTTGGCCTATGATGGACATAAACCGAACAAGTCTACCACATTCCATCTTTAGACTGATAGACATACAGAAGTTGTAAATAAGATGATTGTGGATCTTCTCAAATTTTAAAATTTCAAGAAGTAGTGTACATGGGATGAAAGTATCCATTTGATTCATTATACTAATAATAGAGCTCTACATAGCTCTACCCCAAATAATAATTTTTAGGTTTTCTTGGGTTTTTAACATCTAACACCTATTGATGTAGATTATTATATGTCAACACCTACAACAAAAACACCTTTAGATCAAAAGGAAGTAGAATTAATTGGTAAGTTCATTAAGCATATTTAGAATAATCAACAACAAGTGTATACCATTTTATAAATGGATAATGTTACGTATAAATAACCCCATGATCAACATTGAGAACCACACACCTTTTAGGTTGGTAATTGAGTATGGCTTCATTTGTAGAATAAAAGACATACAATACCTTATCGCAAGCTTCATCCACTTTAGTATGACCCTACACCATCACCATGAATGTCGTAAATAGTCCATTTGAGTTCAATCTAGCAATATTTGAGTGCTTTAATTAATTTAGAGTTAAAAAAAACTTAAACTCGTATTAAAGGCAATCCAAATAAATCTATAAATGTTAGGAACACTTTAAGAAAGAGAAAAGCAAACAGAGAGGAGTTGAGAGGTTGAGAAAAGGGGCAAATTCCATTAGAAATCGACATATATACTAATAACACCCAAGTTAAACTTAAATCTCCCCTGTTAGTTATTTTTGTCATGCTCCCCTTGTTGGTTGTTTTTGTGTGGAATAAACCTTCTATTCACATTCAAATTTGGTGCTCATTTACGAGGGTGGAGCACTAGTTACATGGCATATTTCAAATCAAGCAAAAAAACACTCCCACATCGTAATTCTATTAAATTATAGCGACAGAATGGCTTTAATACTTCACAAATCTTTGAAGTCTCGTTCTATTTTTCATATCAGCCGGGTCAATGATTTTCACGTCACTGTCGGCCAAAATGCCCTCACAACAAAGAGAAAGAGACTCTGATTAGGTCGCCACCCACCCTCCGTTTACCACCGGATGCCATGGATGAAGAACAAAGAACGCAGAGAAAGCAAAGGTGTGGAACATGCAATAAAAAAGTACAAGCAACTATAAAAGATTGACTTCCATGATAAGAAAATATTGCAGATGTCATCAAATGATGGGAATCAGACCTAGATCGTGTTTTACCATCACGGTCAACATATTATTTGTCTAGGTGGTGGTAGGTTTGGACGTATTGGGGACTAATGGGGGTGTCCATCAAGGATATGTTGTTTATCTGTCATGGGGGAGGACACCCCTGCATTCGGATAGTTATTGGGACCCACACCTTTAGACCACTGAGCACTAGATGCCAATTTCTAGTGCACTCTTCCAGGGCTAAAAGGTCATCACGAACCAATGATTAAAAACAAGTGATTGATTAGGGTCTATGTTATACATCTATTATATTCAAGGTCTTAGGCTAGAAAAAATTTGGGAAATAATAGGCAATTCAAGTCAAAAGTGATTTGTAATTGTAGGCCCTGGACTTATGTTTTTTAAGTCTTTATATTTTTATAGTAGATTTTTGGAGAATGGAATTTGTGTCATGTTTAATCATTCATTGTTTTTTCATTTAGATTTTGTATGTATTAATGTATTTATGTATTTACAGATTTCTCAAAATTAAATAAAGTTCAAATTGGTGTGTAAGCTAACACATAATACGTAAGAAAGACCAAAAAACATAAATATGTGATATAAGAGACTCAAAACAAGTGTTACAATGACCCATACAAGAACTGTACCATACATATTTATGGAAAACATGCCCAAAACCCAAGAAAATATGGTAGGGAGGAAAGAGAAAGAGAAGAAAAGGGAAATCAAGGGGGAAAACCGAGGGCAAAAAAAGTATGGGAAAAATATGCCAATAAGAACCTAATATGAACCAATAATTGACAAATACACAAGTACCCTAAAATCATGCAATTCTATAATTAATAACTACCTACATACTAAAATTAGGTGTCTACATAATGGCCCACTTTGGGATCTGTATACATATCAATGTAAAAACAAATATCGCATCCATAAAGAAGCCCCTTCAATCACCTAAAAAAGTTGTAAGAGTTATCGAAGTCAATACATGAATAATAATGCACTAAAAGTCAAAAGCAGAGAGAGAGATCCCCTGATTTTTACTATAAAGGGTTGTGAATATCCTAAGACTAGCATCCATGCTCTTGAGTTGGGATATAGAACTTTGCGCTCCTACAAAGATGTCAAGAACATGTGTATGTGGATAAGTGTCTAAACAATCAATGCATTGCTAAAATCAATTAAAGGAGAACTGAAACAAATACACTTGGTTATGATATATGGTGGCAGCAGTAGCGATGTTAGTGTTTAACATCTCGAAATTTGGTGTGGGTGTCTTGTGAGCCATATGAGAACAACATATACATAGATAAGTTTTTACAAATATAGCATGCTAAAATCCAAAAAGATAAATTGGAAATCATGCCCTTCATGCGGTTGGAAAATGTGAGGATCCCTTATAGAAATCCATGTCTTAGAACTTGTGTTAAATGCCACATGCATTTTTTAGTACAACATTTAGCCAGAAACTTCTAAGGTAAGTAAATCTAAAGTGATAAAATAGAGTAGTATTAGAATATGCCGTGGAGATATCACGTGATGGGAACAAGCATAATGTGCTAGGTACATCTTTGAAACATCAATTTATCATTGTCCTCACATTGAGGAGAAAAATAGCATGGAAGTGTCATGAGTCCTAGAGCATAGAAATAAGAATGGATAATATTTTCCCCCCATTTGATATGTGGGCTAACCTATGAAGCACAGATCTAAAAATAAAGGATTATGTGCATAAGGTGTAAAATAGGGGAAAAAATCATTGATGTCTAACATAGTAAGATATCATTGTAAAAGCCTATATGTCATAGATAAATTTACCCACATGAGCACGTAATGTAATCTATATGAACACACATGTAGGATGCCCAAAATCAGTAAAATATAATCCATGCAAACATAGTAGTAATACTCTCCTTATGGGAAACATGTAATCAACGAATCACAAAGGTAACATGCCCCAATACAAGCATTGTAGCAGTATAATTATCAATGTCAAGTACAAACATGATGGGCCCTCCATAAATGTATGATAGGAATCACAATAATGTAGGAAAGCAATGAGACACATTTGCATGATATAAATCATGGAAAATAAGATAGGTTGTACATGATATAGATCATGGCAACAATCATATTGTAACACAAAGTAAACAAGGAATGCACATTAAACATAAAATAAACACGCCACACACAAAGTAAACATCACAACACCCATATCAAGCAATGCCACACATATAGTATACAAAATCACACAAGGAATACATATTAAGCATATATATAAAAATGCCAAGCTCAGAGTATACTGAGAAAACAAATCAGTCATATCACATGCAGAGTAAGCATTAAAACCAATAAAGTCACATGGAGTAAACAATGATAGTATATCAAACATAAGAAATATGCATAGTCTACATAGATAAGAGTAGAAAACACATCAAAATAAATCAAATAATGGAAGCACACTAAACAATAATCACGTGAAGGAAACATGTCGGGCATACTAGATTCAAAGCAACATAGAACAATAAAGTACTCACATAACCAGGCACAAATCAATGTTGAAGTCATACCAAGTACAACAAAAACATAAGCATACACGAAATCACTAAACACATAAATGTACATGCAATAGGCAAGGAAAAACTATAATATGTAAGATCAATGTGATAAAAGAAATTAAAAAATATAGAACCTATAGTGCTACCATGAGATGGCCCAAAATTGCCCCTAAGGTGAGCATGAAAGGTGTCCCCGACTTATTGTGAATCCATAGTCACATATGTGTACATATTGCATATAGAAATCATGCATCTATCTCAAATATATCATCACTACCATGTATATGAGAAATCCAACCTCTATCAATAGATGGATAATCATTATATACCAAACTGAGCACTAACCAAAAACACAAAAAGATAAAGGCAAACTAATTTTCAAAAGACATGAAACAATTAGAGAAATTATTCAATCATGTAAGGAAAATCAGTAGGTAACGAGTAAGAATAATAAAAGGAGATGGACCCCTACTAACCTACTTCCATAAAAAATATGTGCAATCTGGGGCATGCGGCCCTAATATAATGTGTTATGAGAATGTCAAAGTTAGCACAGGCTTTTGGGATGAGACATAACAAATAAAGATAATGGTAGAAAACAAATAGCAAATAAAAAAACAAATGAAAAGTAAAGGCTATAAGAATGAATATGTACAAAGAGAAGGAACATAGGAGAATAAGAGATAAAACAAAAATTATATAGGAAGGACCAATAACACACAAGTAATGAAAACAACTCGAGAAAGGAAATCAAAATATAAAAGATAAGAAAGAAGAAAGTAACTGTAGAATTTAAACATGATCAAACAAAAAACATAATAAAGATAGACGAACTTTGAAGTAGAAGAATAACCAGATGGATAACAAACATGGAATAAGGCTAAAGATGAAACAAAGGATCCCATGTTATAGAAAACAGCACAAAGAGAGCCAAATTAAGCGAGATAAAGAAAGGAAAAATAATAATATAATATAATATGTAGGTGGGTAGCAAAATAGGGCTAACCAATAATATAATCAACATTAAGGGAATCATCATCATACTCTATATAAGTGGAAGCATTTATATCATTGAGAGTGAGATCAATTTATTGAGGTTTCCACGAGTCTAAAAAATATAATACATTGTCATTATTATCGTAATCATCATCAATATAATCACGCCATCATAAACATTCATATTATATATTGTATCTCATTGTTGTGGACACCTAATTTTGGTACAAGGTTTATAATTGTAATGTTAATATTGTATTTTCATATGTATATATTAATGGTTAAAATTAGGCTCTTATTGATCCATTTACCTTTGTGTTGGGCCTTGTATTGCCTTCCCTTATCTATATTCATTCATGAATGTTTCCTGATTTATCATTTGTTTGTCTTGGGATTCACCTAAATGTCATGTAATTCATTTAGGTCTTTATTTTAGTATTTATTGCATCCTTACCACTGTCAGAATATTTTGATAGTGGTCTGACCACTATCATATAGTACAACAATGGTCATCTCAATTATTGGTTTGTTGGCCCTTCTCCCCCATATTTACCATGTTTCATTTTGCCTAATTGTCATTTTTCTCATTTTGATTTGGTCATATCACATGCTAATAAGGTCCTAATTTGAATTCAATAAGTCTATATATACACAAGAACCCTAATACATTTACGTCAATTATCATGAACACAAATTGATCATATCTTATGCTTACAAGGATGGCATCTAAATATCACTTCTATTGATTTCCTTTTTTGAATACTGCCACAAGGAAAACCTAAGCAAAAGAGCATATAGTTTCATTTATGAACTTGCATCTCATAGGGATAATGGATGGGAGCTAGACATACACATAGTTTTCTTGATGACATACATGGGTGCTAAGTGTCAAACTTTCATACCCACATAAAGGCAGGATGAGGGCTAACTAAGGTAAATCCATCAAATAACACATCAATATTTTTATGTCCTTTAAGGTGTGGACTTGAGTGCTAAAAAAATATAGAATGTTATGATATCTATGTGGATATATTTGCATATCTAAGAGAGGTTTTTGGGCATCATCTATTAACAAAGGCTTTCAAAGAGTTTCAAATCTATCAAACCTACATAGCCACTCTCGAAATAACTTGACTAGTTTCGAGAAGACTATTTCTTTTGGATAATTTTTGTTATGGTGTTGCCATTATTGTACAATCCATTTATGGTTGCTATCTCAGATCATTGTTTTCTTTCTAGAGTTTCTTCTATGCTATTTTAGGTCCTCATTTTTTGTTACTTTAAGCCTATATTAGAATCCATGTAACTTAAAAACATGTATTTATCTATTTACCTCCTTTATTAATTTATTGTTCAAGATGATTTCATTCATTTTAGCACAATAATATCTTGCATTTCTTTTCCTTCCATAAAAACACTCATGACCAAGGTTCAACATGCAAAAGATAAGTCTCTTTAAGATTATTAGGAATTGTTATTGGATCATTTAAAAAGAATAGAAGAGCCGAACATCGATAGTTTCAATCATATAACTTCGTTACACTTGCAAAAACATAGGTTAAAAATATATTGGTGAAGTTGATCTTATAATCTAGGAAACAACTCACTAATAATGCATAAGTTGTTATAACAACTCATATTATACTCAAGCTAGTTACGTGGATTGTTTATGACAACCTTACGTACAAATTGCTATTATATTATCATGTCTAATATAATTACTAACACACTAGTATGTGAACACTATAATTCCTAACATTCACCCCCTTAGTGTGAACATTATTAATTGCTAACATACACCCCCTTAATATGAACATGGGAATAAAATTACATTATCAAAATAATGAATCACCTCCTAAAAGTGTTATTTTGACTAGGTACAACTCCATAAGTTATCTCTTTACCCTCATAAAAGCACAGCTATGAGCCAAATTATGCAAAACTATTTCCTTCCTCCTTGGGTTCCTAAGGGACATTCCTTTCCTCCTTGGATGCCTGAAATGTGAATTTCTGAAATTCCCAAGCTCAGAACTAGCTAGACAACTATCTACACTGAGTTTACCTCAAAATATTCTCTTGTTCCCCAAAAGTGAGTTTTTTGAAAACATGAATCTTTCCAAGAAAATTTCAAAAGAGTTTATTTAGCAAACCCACAACATACTGCAAAACAAAAACACTGAAAATGAAACACACTATTAAAAAACATGTCAAAACATCATGGCATAGCCTCATCACTTGTGTCTTATGAGAGGATGTTGTATGTCCTCCAACCTCTATTGCCTCCATCCTCCAAATAAGAAGTTTTTTTAGTATACAAAGTCTTAACAGTTATAATCACTGTCTTCATTCAATGATTCATCTTCATGAATTGATTCCTCTTTTGTGATCATTGTAGACACTAAAAAATTGCACACAATAGTTTTAGTTGTTAAAACACCTTAGGATCCCTATCAAACCCTAAGTTTATTTGACCACTGAGTTATCTAACTCATCAACTTACTAACTTAACATTTAACCAAACCTTTTAACCCCTTTATTTAACCCCTTTACCCTTAGATACTCGACCACCAACGGTCAGCCTAACTATCGATGATTACCCTAACTATCAACGATCAGGTCTCCTCACCTCCTTAACTTCCTAACACATCAACTAGTTGTGTGCAAGATAATGAGGTACAATTTAATATATTCACCTTATACGATGCTAATGATCTTCCAAACATCGTGATCAATAACCTCACCCTCTAGGGAACCTTCCATCCTCCGTCTTTCTTTGCCTATAAAAAGAGGGAGTGGGAAGTGAAAAGGATTCATGTTCAAGCTATCAAATATTCTTGCACACAAGTATTCAATCTCTCCAGCAGCCAGTCTCCTTCAGCAACTCAACATCAGCAAAAGAGACCTGAACCTCTATTGAATTTGCTTTTGATGCCAAAGTATTGTTACTCTGGCAAAATTGCTTCAACCTTCAACCATTACCAACTAGTAAACTATAGGTATATTATTACTTTAGCATTATTATTTTGGATTTCTAACCTCCTTGACCTTATCAGACCTATTTTCACCTTATTTCCTCCCCACCAGATCCTCAATAGAACCCCTTTTTGCCTATCTACCTATTCTGCAACACTTTTTTGATCACCTACAGAAATACACAAGCAACCACCGATGGTTACCCAACCACTAACGGTCAACCCCTAACCACCGATGATTACCTAATTGTCAATAGTTAGCTTAACTGCTGACGGTTCACCTAATCATCGATGGTCACTATGGCAAAAAATAACAAATTATTTTCAGCCCCTTAACCCTAACTAAACCCAACTTTCTATGTTCCTATCTGTTTACAGACCCTATTTTTATTTTTTGAACATGATTTTAGCATAAGTATTGACCCACTTTTGCTATATTTAGTCATTTTCCTTTAACAATCATTCTACTTTCTTCTTGTATTGCATTTCATCTACTTTATGCAAGTACTTTATCATTTCCAAACTTAATTATTATCAATAGTGGATTGATAGCCTCCTAGCTAGCGTATGCTTATTGGATCTAGCTCATGTTAGGCAGTCCACTTAACTATCTTGTTAATGATCCTCTTTGTTAGTGTGTTCTTATTTACAGGTTATGCCTTCCTAGATAAAGAGGAGTTCTCCATCATCATATGGATTATGCATGCATCACCAACTAGGTATTTCTACCACACCCTTTTTACTAGTTTTTCATCTTCTTCCAAAATTAAGAAATGAGTAGAAATTAAGAGAAACATTTTGGCACACCTAGTGGGACCCTAACATCATCTAGGGGCCCCATCTTTCTTCATCTATTCTATGCTCACCAAATAAAATCTAAAATTTCTTTTGGCATAAAATAAACCCATTGCATTGCATTGATTGCTTGCTTGTTTTAGTTCATCTAGTAACTTAAAAGTAAAGTAATTAATCATAGTTTTCACTCTTGTTGTCACACACTTATCCAAACCATATAATCAATCAACACATCAAAATAAACTTGAGACAAGGCCCGACTAGGATTTCATCACCTAGCAATCAACCTGACAATTTATCGATAATCTTACTTGGAAGTCATTACCAAGGGGAGAGCCAACTCAACTCTTTGGTTGAGTATAAATTTTGAAATTAAATATATCTTGGCTAAGCACCTGACACCCTTATCGTTGAAGTGTTTGAAGTGAGGGGTAGGCCCCAATACCAAGCCACATACTAAAGATCAATACAAATCTCTCTCTTGAGTGCCTAAACACAACCTGAAACCAACCTTAGATTTCCTCTTTAGTACTTGATCTACAAGCCAAATTTTATTCTTCACACTTTCCAAAGGCATAATCCAAAAGTGATCTAAAAAGAATCCTAATTGTTAAACACACTTTTAGTGTATGTTTGGATTTCCTTTAATTTTTTTATTTTGATTACTTTTTGTTTGAGGTATGAGTTTTCATCATTCCTTTCTTATTTCCTCACATGGTCTTTACTAGATGGTAGTTAAGAAATCAAACCAACCAAGGACCACCTTCTTCATCTTCCTCCTCCTCTATGGAGTTGCTTCAGATGTTGAGGGTTCTCCTCATTCTCCCCCTCCTACCATGCCTCAGATAGTTATTGAGAGTGATGCAAATTTTTCCATATTCCTCAATAACAACCCCATAGCCCTCCAACATTACCTTAATACCTTATCTTGTTGCACCCCTATTGCTTCAGTTCCTCCCATCGATCCACCCTTTGGTATGCCTCCTCTTATGGTTAGTGTTACCTCCAACCAACCTTTGATCACCCAAGCCTCTTCTTCTACCAATATCCCATCCACTACCACCACCAAAACATAATACAACATTCCATCCTGTAATCAAACCCCACCTACACCAACCAACACCTATAATGTAGGGGCAACCTTACCTCTTGTTACCTATACCCCACCTACCATAGGGATATCTTCTACCCCTATTTCCACCATTCCTCTTACCACCACCAACTAATCCATCTCTACCCCTCTTCAGAATTTGGTACTTTGCATACCTCATACCCTTCCACCCATTTACACTAGAGTCACCACCCAACCTCAACCTACCACTTCAAACATACTTCTAAACCAACCTTTGTCAATCCCTCAACAAAAACCCATGCCATCTTACCAATATGTTCGTAATCCACAAGGATACATACCACCTTCTACCTAACCTTTTGTGCCCACACACCAATATGGGGCATCATCCCAACCTTCCATGACCACAAACCAATATGTGGCATCTTCTCAACCTCTTATCCATACATTACAGCCACCCAACCTCAACCGAACCTACTACCCAACTATGGATCTCCCCAACCTTAAACATATTTAGTTAAGATGTTGATGGATAAAATGTCTAATCTTGAATCATCTATTTTTGGGGCTCATAACCTTATATCTTATGATCAAATCTCTAATGAACCCATTCATCCATCTGTTCCTATCTTACTTTATCCTCCTCAATGGGAACTACCTAAGTTTTTCAAGTTCCATGGCAAGGAGGACCCTCAATAGCATTTAAGAGCATTACACCATTCTTGTTATTTGATCACATATGACGATGCTCTCCTTATTCATACCTTCCCCATATCCCTATTAAGACCAACCTTAGATTGGTATAATTCTCTCACCAAAAACTCTATCTTCTCCTTTTCTCAACTAGCACAAATATTTTTAGATCACTTTTTAGTCAACATATCTAAAAGGTTTCCATTACTAACCTTTAATCCATTAGGCAATTCGATAATGAATCGATTGCTAATTTCATAGCTAGATGGAGAGGTCTTATTAATCAACTATCTTTTTCATTACCCCAACCTAAACTAATTGAACTCTTTTCTTGAGGTTGTGCCAAACATAATACCCCCACTCTTTCAATTCAAAATTTTAGAACCTTTGATGAGGTATTTACTATGGCACGTAAACTTGAAATTAGAGCCATTGAAGAAGAGAAATTGAAACTAAGAAACAAAAATTCCAACTTTAAATCCAATGACCCTTCTTCTACCAAGACCACTAACCCATATAGCCATCCCAACACCAAGACAAAAGCAACCGCAAACATGGTTGTCTTAAAATCCACTCCACCTCCAATTATCAACCAACCAAATCAAACTAATTGTTTTAACCCATCAAACTAATAAACTTGCAACCAAAACCGAACCACTCCAAGGAAATATACTCCCATATGGGAATCATATGCTTTGGTTTTGCATAAACTGCTTAAAGCTAGAATCATCCAACTTCCTCCTATCAAACCACCCCAACAATTCGATGCTTTTCGCCCCACACTTGGATGGTACAATGAAAATGATATATGTGATTTCCATCACATTATTGGACATGATGTGAGTAGCTGCAATACCTTTAAAATGATTATCCAAAACATGATTGACAAGGGTGAACTCGCATTAGATAATCCCAATGCACCTCCAAACCAATCATTAGATATCTTCCATAAACCTTTTCCTAACCATGCACCTTCCACCAACCATGCCAATAGCCAAATAGAACCATCTCATGCTCATGAGGTGCACACAGTTAATGTTGTTACCATTGAACCTGATGTTGAGGAAACCATTACCTCAACTACCTCTTCTTCCACCCCACTTATTGAAGTGGTGGAATCTTCTTCTATTCCTTTGGACAACCAAACAAAGGAAGTAACTACCTCACTTTTTCCATTTTAACAAACCATACCCTCCTTACCTACCATAGAACCAACCACTCCTTCCTTGGAAACCACTCCAAAGGAAGAGACAATCTCCTCTATTCTTTCCATAGAGATACCATCTTCCTCAACTATCGAACCTTCCACCCATGACAAAGGTGAAGAAACTATTCTCTCACCTCAACCTATGGGCTTGATATTTGAAACCAATAACCGACGAATCAAACCCATCTATAAACCTTTTTCTAGATTGGTTTAAAGTCTAGAGTTTACTTCTCAACCCAATCTAGATAGGGCCACCTTTTAGCACCATCTTGGGATACCTTACTAAAACAAACTAGAACCTTTAACCTCACTTACATCTACACTCAAACCCATCATTACCTCAACCCCATCTTTAGACACTTCTTCCAAAATCATAGGGGAATCTTCTAACCCACCTCAATCTAAAATTTCTTAACCACACTACACCTCCTAACCAAACCCATCAAGAATCTAGGAATACTTCCTACCCCTAGCTTGGCTCATCCATCTTTGAAGTTGGACTTAACCCCATCAAGTCCACCAAAGAAACCTTTGACTAAACCTATCAAAAAGGTGGAACTAACTAAACCATCTAGAACTAGACGCATACTACCCCCTTTTTTTTTACCTTTAATTTTAGGACCCCATCCATCTACTATCCCCATTACCTATTCCTCCTCTAGAAAACCTTCTCCTTTTATTCTACCTACACCTACTTCCACCAAAACAACAAAATCCCCATCATTCTTAATTAACTTAGCTACCTCTACCTTCCCACCTATCACCAAACTTTCGCCCTCCACCTCTAAATCTTCCACCTCCAAACCAACCATAACCAAACAATCCCAACAAGGACCACCAACCAAATCCATCCCATCACGTCCAACTTCTATGATAAAGCCTACTCCTAAGAAGGCTCCCACTCTTAAAACCAAAAACCCAACACCCTCAACACCTTTGGTCAAATCTTATTCGACCAGTCTACAAAGGTTGTTGAAAACCTCTTATTTAACCCTACCAGCCATCAAACCTTTCAAACCTTCACATCTTAAACCAGCATGGTTCAATGAAAATTTGATTTTCCTATACCATAAGACACCAAGACACGATATAAAAAACTATAAAGCTCTCCAAACACTTGTCCATAACATATGGGATGAGGATGATTTGTTATTAGATGAACCTCCCTTACCAACCCAACTACCAACCCAAACCATCCAACATTTATCTACTCCCCCAGTCTCACCTAAAACTAAGGAGGAATTGAAGCAACAATCCAAACCAACACTTCCTCTTAGTCACACCATCCACATGGTTACCTAATCTCAGGCCTAATAGAAAGATAATGGAAAAGCAAAAGTGTCTATATTATGGACCTATCCTTTCAACCCTCAACCTTCCAACAAAACCCAAACACCTTCACCATTACCAAAACCCAAAATATCCATCTTGGGTGCCTCCCCTTCCAACCCCTCCGAATCCATTCAGTGTGTAGTGTTAAAATAGCTTCACCAAACACTAGTGAAGATGAGCTTTTGTGAATTAATCAATACCTCAGGTCCTCACCATCAAAGATTGATAAAGATTTTGCAATCCATAGAGGTTCAAACTGAAGATCCTCAACCCCTTACAACCTTTCTTGGAGCCCTTCAACTTTCTACCCTAGTCACCTTTAAGGATTCAGAAATACCTTATGTGTATCCTGAGGACCTTGATCCTCCCCTCTTTATCATGTTATACATCAACTAAAACTATATAAATAGGGTGATGATTGATGGGGGGCTAGTATCAACATTATCTCCTCTAATGCCTATGACCAACTTGACTTACCCAAGAACATCATGTTTGAGACTATAACTATTCTTCACTCTTTCAATGACACCATGGACACTACCTTGCAGATAGTTATTCTCCACATTTATTTGGGACCTCATACCATTATAGATCTATTTTATGTTGTAGACGGTGAGTTCCAATACAACATTTTACTCAGATGCCCTTAAATTTGTGCTATGAGTTGTGTCCCTTTCACCCTGCATCATTACATCAAATTTAAGCATAAAGGTCATGTCATCACCATACCAATAGACCCCAACCCCTTTACATCTTGCAATATGATGTATCAACCTAATGATGTTCTTCTTCCTCATCCATCCATTTCACCACCAACTACTAATAACCCTACCCCTATAGTTGATGAAGCTTCGACAAGCTCATCCATCCCTTTTGTTAAGGTGTGGAGCCTAAAAGCTTCACCAAGGAACGCATTTTAATAGTTGTAGGTTTACACAGTCATCGGCGTCAGTTAGGAGCGACCGACATCGGTCAGGTGTAGTTCAAGAGACACCGGCGTCGGCAAAGATCGGCTGACGTCGGTCACAGGCAAGCAGGCAGGAACCGGCATCAGTTACCTGTGCGTCCAGAGAGCTATTTTCAAGGACAAAACCGAGTGTTTGCATGATGAGATTAAGTCATAGTCTTAAGTCTGCATCTCTATTATTAGTAAGACTATTTTTAGAGCCCTTATTCAAGAGGCTTAACTGTTGGTTGTAAATGCATGCTCAAGTCTCCTAATTCTATATGTAGAATTAGATCTTCTTAGCTTATTGTATTGAAATGTTGAAAGAACAGTACAGAATTATATAGGTGAATCAATCCAGGTTGTTGGAGTTGATTGTACTTGAGAGAGAGAGCTCTTGAGGGAAAGAGATCTAGAGAGAGATCTGTGCATTTGAGAGAGGTGTGAAAGAAAGAAGTTTCTTTAATTGTATTCCTTCTGTAAAGAGTTTAATACAAGTTTTCAGGGTGGTTTCTTGTATCTCTTGTTCTTTGCTATTTATCATTCTAGTTACTTATCATTCTGATTTAATTTCGCAGTTTATTGCTTTCATAAGTGCAATCAAATTGTTGGTTGATCCCCAACAAGTGGTATCATAGCCTTGGTTGTAGATTCAGAGCTTGATTTCCAACAAGTGGTATCAGAGCTCAGGTTCACTAACAGGTGGTTCAGATCTGTGTAGTGTGTATTGATTACAGGTTACTCACAGGGGTTTCTGTAGGGATTTTTGTTTGAGTGGGAGAAGCAATGGCAGAAGAAAGTAAACTGAGAATGGAGAAGTTCAATGGCAAAAATTATCAACATTAGAGAATGCAGATAGAGGATTATCTGTATCAGAAAGATCTATACTTACCATTAGGTGGGATTGCTAAGAAGCCCACAAACATGGATGACGAAGAATGGGAAGTTCCTGATAGAAAGGCTCTGGGGTCTATAAGACTGAGTCTAGCATCTACTGTGATATCTAATTTATCACAGGCAAAGTCTACGGTAGAGTTGATGACTACTTTAGCAAATTTGTATGAAAAACCCTCAACTTCTAAGAAGGTATATCTTATGAAGTAGTTATTTAATTTGTGTATGCAGGAAGGTGGATCTGTATCTAATCACCTGAATGATTTCCATAGAATTGTAAATCAATTAAGTTCAGTCAATATAGTGTTTGATGATGAAATTAAAGCTCTTTTAATATTATGTTCTTTGCCTGAAAGTTGGCATAGCTTAGTAATGGCAGTTAGTAATACTGCATCTGCTTCAAATATTTTAAAAGTAGAGGATGTTGTTAGTGTTATCTTGGATGAGGAAATTTGCAAGAAAAGCACAGAAGAGACATCTGGGAATGCTTTAAATTTTGAGAGTAGGGGAAGGCAAAAAGAGAAGAGCAAGAAAGGGAGATCAAGATCTAAGTCTAAGGTGAGAGGTAGATCCAAATCCAGAAATGGCAGGAAGCCACAATGCTGAAACTATGGAAAGATGGGGCACATAAGCAGAGATTGTTGGTCAAAGCCTAAGGAGGACAATCAGCACGAAGGAAAGGAAGAAGCAAAGGTTGCAGGTATTGCACAAGATGCTTTAATATTCTCTTTGCATAATAATATAGAATCTTGGGTGTTATATTTTGGTGCATCTTTTCATGCTACCCCTAATAGAGAATATTTTAGTGACTATATCCATGGAGATTTTGGAATAGTGTACTTAGGGGATGATGAGCTTTGTAAAATTATTGGCAAAGGTAAAGTGCAGCTGAAAATGCAGAATGGCAACACATGGGTGTTGAGAGATGTTATGCATGTTCCTAACTTGAAGAGGAATTTGATTTTTGCAAGAAAGTTAGAGGATGAGGGTTGTCCAGTAACTCTCACAGTTGAATCTTGGAAGGTGACCAAGGGTGCACTTGTAATGGCCAGAGGTAAGAGAGTAGGTACTCTCTATTTATGTAATTGTGTTACTAACAATTCTCCTTCTGTATTATCTACTTCAGATTTGGATGCAAAATTGTGGCACTCAAGGCTTGGCCACATGAGTGAGAAGGGAATGTCAATTCTTAAGTCTAAAGGTAAGCTTTCAGATTTGAAAAGCATAGATCTAGATTTTTGTGAGCACTGTGTTTTTGGAAAATAGAAGAGAGTGAGTTTTCTCAAGACTGGGTCAACAAAGAAGAAGCATAAGCTACAGCTTGTTCACACAGACGTGTGAGGACTGGCTCAGGTTGCTTATATTGGAGGATCACAGTACTATGTTTCATTCATAGATGATGCTACAAGAAAGGTATGGATCTATTGTATTAAGAAGAAATCTGATGTATTTGAGACTTTTAAGATTTAAAAAGCTATGGTTGAGAATGAAATAGGCAGAAGATTGAAGTGCCTGAGATCTGACAATGGTGGTGAGTTCTGTAGCTATAAGTTCAACTGGTATTGTTATATACATGGAATCCGCAGGCAAAGGATGGTTCCAAAGACACCTCAGCAAAATGGTATTGCTGAAAGGATGAACAGAACAATTATGGAGCGTGCAAGATGTATGAGATTGCATGCTGGTTTGCCCTTAGAGTTTTGGGCAGAAGCTGTTGACACTGCATTGTACCTGATTAATAGAGGACCCTCTACAGCTCTGGATGGTGGAATCCCAAAAGAGGCATGGATAGGTAAAAAGGTAGATCTCTCATTTCTCAAAGTTTTTGGTTGTGAAGCCTTTGTGCACGTTGATAAGGAAAATAGAAAGAAGCTGGATGTTAAGTCTATGAGGTGCACATTTATTGGCTATGGCTCTGATGATTTCGGTTTCAGATTTTGGAATCTAAGAACTAACAAGATAATTAGGAGCCGTGATGTTGTTTTCAATGAAAAAGTGATGTATACTGATCAGCTGAAGAAGCTAAATCAATCTGGGCAGAGCAATGGAGAATTGGATGAGGTGACGGTCCAAAATGAGCTCGCAAGAAGAAGAAATAATCACTTGCAGGAAAACACAGAGATCAACGTCGGTAAGGCAACAACCAACGTCGACAGGACAGAAACTGATGTCAGTCACACAGAGACCGATGTCAATAGGATAGGAACCGATGTTGGTCAGGAAGAACTGACGTTGGCCAGTTACAGGCCTGGAAGTGATCGACGTCGGTCACTGTCAGAGAATTTGGATGGACAGCGTGTTGTGAACGAGTCTCAGACGCCCATCAGGAGGTCAGAAAGGGTAAGTAAGCCTCTAATTCGATATTCCCCTTCATTATTCTATTTATTGCTAACTAATGGTGGAGAACCAGAGAGTTTTGAAGAAGTAATACAGGTGGAGTCTAATAAAAAGTGGGAGCGTGGCATGGTTGAGCAAATGGAGTCCTTGAAAGAGAACCAAACATTGGATTTGGTTGAGTTACCAGCTGGTAAGAGGACACTGAAGAACATATGGACCTACAGATTGAAAGAAGGTGAGAATGGACAGATGAGATATAAGGCCAGGTTGGTAGTGAAAGGATTTGCACAAAAGTCAGGTATTGATTTTGGTGAGATTTTTTCTCCTATTGTTAAAATGACTTCTATATGGACTGTATTGTCTTTAGTTGCTATTGAGGATTTGCATCTTGGGCAGCTTGATGTTAAGACAACGTTTCTTCATGGAGATTTGGATGAAGAAATATAGATGGAACAGCCTGAAGGATTTGAGGTCAAAGGTAAAGAGAAGTTAGTGTGCAGATTGAAGAAAAGCTTGTATGGCCTCAAGCAAGCTCCTAGACAGTGGTATTTGAGATTTGACAGGTTTATGACTAAGCATGGCTACAGTAGGTGTCAATCTGACCATTGTGTGTATTTTAAGAGATTGGATAATGGTAGATATATTATTCTGTTGTTGTATGTAGATGATATGCTGGTTGTAGGATCACACATGCAGGATATCTCTGAGCTTAAGGTGAAATTAGCTAAAACATTTGCCATGAAGGATTTGGGAGCAGCAAAGAAAATCCTTGGAATGAGCATTAAGAGAGACAGAAAAAATCACAAGTTAATTTTGTCTCAAGAGGATTATGTGAACAAGGTGTTGAAATGGTTCAATATGCAGGATGCTAAACCGGTAAGCACACCTTTAGCTGGACATTTTTAATTGAGTAAAGAACAATGTCCTAATTCACATGATGAGGTAGAGTACATGAGTAGAGTTCCATATTCTTTCGCAGTAGAGAGTTTGATGTATGCAATGGTGTGTACTAGACCGGATATTGCCCAAGCAGTGGGAGTTGTAAGTAAGTATATGGCCAATCCAGGGAAGGAACATTGGAAAGCAGTTCAGTGGATCCTTAGATATTTGAAAGGAACCAGAAGTAAGCATTTGTGCTATGGAGGTTCAGATACTTCTCTACATGTTTATGTAGATTTAGATATGGCAGGTGATTTGGATGGCAGGAGGAGCACCATAGGATATGTTTTCACTATTGGTGGAACGGCGGTTAGCTGGATATCAAAGTTGCAGAAGGTTGTTGCCTTGTCAACTATAGAAGCAGAGTATATTGCAGTCACAGAGGCTAGCAAAGAGATGATATGGATGACACGGTTCATGGAAGAGCTTGGAAAGGAGCAAGAGAGTTGCAAATTGTATAGTGACAGTCAGAGTGCAATTCATTTGGCTAAGAATTCAGCCTTTCATTCAAGAACAAAGCACATACAACTTAGGTACCACTTCATAAGATAGGTATTGGAGGATGGTGAGTTGAAGCTGGAGAAGATCCATACAGGTAAGAATCTTGTTGATATGTTAACTAAGCCGATTACAAAGGAGAAGTTGAATCTTCATTCAACTTCTGTTGGTCTTCATGATTGAGTTGAAGATGGAGGAGCTAGAAGATGTTGTTGTACAGGTACTGGTGCAGCTGTTTATCTCCAAGTGGGAGATTGTTAAGGTGTGGAGCCTAAAAGCTTCACCAAGGAATGCATTTTAACAGTTGCAGGTTTACACAGTCACTGGCATCGGTCAGGAGCGACCGATGTCGGTCAGGAGTGATTTAAGAGACACCAGCATCGGCAAAAATTGGTCGACATCGGTCACAGGCAAGCAGGCAGGAACCGACGTCGGCTACCTGTGCGTCCAGAGAGCTATTTTTGAGGACAGAACTGAGTGTTTGCATGATGAGATTAAGTCATAGTCTTAAGTCTGCGTCTCTATTATTAGTAAGACTATTTTTAGAGCCCTTGTTCAAGAGGCTTAACTGTTGGTTGTAATGCATGCTCAAGTCTCCTAATTCTATATGTAGAATTAGATCTTCTTAGCTTATTGTATTGGAATGTTGAAAGAACAGTACAGAATTGTATAGGTGAATCAATCCAGGTTGTTGGAGTTGATTGTACTTGAGAGAGAGAGCTCTTGAGGGAAAGAGATCTAGAGAGAGATCTGTGCATCTGAGAGAGGTGTGGAAGAAAGAAGTTTCTTTAATTGTATTCCTTCTGTAAAGAGTTTAATACAAGTTTTCAGGGTGGTTTCTTGTATCTCTTGTTCTTTGCTATTTATCATTCTAGTTACTTATCATTCTGATTTAATTTCACGGTTTATTGCTTTCATAAGTGTAATCAAATTGTTGGTTGATCCCCAACACCTTTTTCACATATCCCTATAAAGGACCCTTTAGAACCAACATTCTAACATCTCTCACTAGGGGAATATTATCTTCTAGCTTTGTATGCTCTCCCTACTCCTCAAGAGTATGGGAACCTCACCCATGATCCTAGTTATGACCCCAACATCAAAACCATCATCCCTTTTGGGCCACCCAATCATCGAACTAATTTCATCTATGGGAGACTCGACCATCCACTTCTTGCTTCCTCTACCACTTCTCATATTCGACCATTCACCTTTGATTTCTCATATCTCAACAAACCTATATTTGTTAAAGCGTACCTTCATAGGTGTGCTTGGAAGTGGTTTGGCCTTGGATTTTATGAACGGGACCTCATGAGCTACCCATAATCAAAACTCAAAAACCTTGTGAGTTATTTGGCCTTGGTTTCATACCACTAGAAGAACCCAGCTCACCAAAACCCATCACCACCATCAACGAGCATGTCTCATCTTCACCAACCTCATCTCCCTAAAAGTTTGAGGATTTTGATATCATCCCATCTAACTTCTTTTGTTTATCAATATTGTTAGTTTGGGCCCCCTGACCTATCAAAAGGATGGTCAAACTAAAATTTTTCCTCTCATCCATCTTGAAATGGTAGAAAACGATTCTCATACCATCAACACCATTCAACATCAAGATGATGATTCCATTCTCACCTACATTGATGTAGGGGACTCTTCTATCCATAAATCTCTTCCTCCTAAGAACCAAACCATGTTAAATTAATCCACCATTGATGTCAACTTGGGTACTCAGGATAACCCCTGCATTGTCAAGATCAGGCAATCCTTGAATTCCACAGAACAATAGGATAACCCTTCCTTCTTTCATGATTGAAGCATAGAATTTGCTTAATCCTATCAGGATATGCCTAGAATTGACCCTTCTATAGCTCTTCACAACATTTTTACCCATCTTGATGTTAAATCTATCAGACAAAAGCTTCATAGGACGCACCCTTGCATCACCTTCCTTATAAAAGAGGAGTTTCAACACCTCTTATCTATTGTCATCATCCAACCTATTGATTATCCACAATGGGTTTCTAACATCATTCCCATTACCAAACCCATAGGGGGCTTCACCTTTGTATCGAATTTCGTGACCACAACCTTATTTGTCCAAAAGATGAATTTCCTTTGCCTAACATTGACCAACTTATTGATCTTATAACTAGCCACGAGATGTTATCTCTCATGGATGGTTTCTCAAGATACAACCAAATCTTGATTGCTCCCAAAGATCAACACAAGACCTCTTTCATCACCCTATGGGGAACCTTTTACTACAAAGTCATGCCCTTCAGTTTAAATAACATTGGTGCAACCTACCAGCGTGCCATGACCTATATCTTCTATGACCTCTATCTTCCATGACCTCATCCATAAAATCATAAAGGACTATGTGGATGACCTCCTTGGGAAATCCAAATATCATAAGGATCATCTATATGTCTTCAAAATCATCTTTGAATGCCTTATCCACTTTCATGTCTACCTTAACCCCAAAAAATGTATTTTTGGGGTCCTTTCTAGAAAGCTCCTTGGTTTCATTGTCTATCTTCAAGGAATCGAAGTAGACCCTGCTAAAGTTAGAGAAATTTTGGAAACGCCACCTCCAACCCACCTTAAGCAACTCAATAGCTTATAGGGGAAGCTCCAATCAATCTGGCAATTCATATCTCAATTATCAGATAGATGTCAACCTTTTCACCATCTCCTTAAGGACACCTCCTTTAAGTGGACTAAAGACTATCAACAAGCCTTTGATTTAGTCAAATAATACCTTATTTTTCCACCTATCTTAACCCCTCCTAAAAATTATTAATGTTTCTACCTTTACATTTATGCTATAGACCATTCCCTAGGGGCAATGCTCACTCACCATGATGAACAAAACAAAGAGCAAGCAGTCTACTACATAAGTCAAACACTTATAGAGTATGAGACATAGTACACCTATGTTGAGAAACTTTGCCTTGCCCTAATCTTCATAGCTTCTAAGCTTCGTCACTACCTTCTCAATCACAAAACTTATGTCATCACTAAAACTGACACACTCAAGTATATGCACTATAAACCATACCAAAACTAGCGTATGGCTAAGTGGCTCATGCTTTTAGCTGAGTTTGACCTTGAGTTACTTTAGAAAAAGTCAATTAAAGGGTAAGTGATTGTTGACCAATTAGTATAAGCCCCTCTACCAGATAACCAACTGCTTCCTCTTGCATTTCTAAACAAGTATATCGCAACTCTTTATCAAGAGGACCCCACCTACCAAATGACTATGCTTTTTGATGGCTTCAAATGCCAACATGGTGGGGGTGCTAGAGTAATTCTCTTTCCCCTCAATGTTGAACCTCTTCCCCTCTCCTTTAAACTTGACTTTGAATGCACCAACAATGTGGCTGAGTATGAAGCCCTAGTTATAGTTCTCCAAATCATTCTATCCTTGGGAGTCAAGATAATTAACATCTTTAGTGATTCCCAACTTGTGGTCAACTAGGTCAATAGATCTTATAAATGTAAGAATGATGTCTTACTAAAGTACAAACAACTTGTAGATTTACTCCTAGAATCATTTGATCATTACCTTATCCAATTAGTTCCACGATCTACCAACAAGTTCATGGATACAATGGCTCTCCTTTCTTCCCAAATCCCATCTCAACCTTCTAACTCTAAACTCTTTATTACCATCCACCATTTTATCACACCTTCTTATATCAATTATAACCTTCCTACCATTTGTAATGTGTAAATATCTCCATCAGACATATGGTACAAATAAACTTTTGATTACCTCAACCTTGATATCGCTCCTCCTAACCTCTCTCAGAATGCCTGAAGAGCCTTTGTTCAGAGTACCTCTCATTACACCATATTAGGGGGAATCCTCTACAAATGTGGCTTTGGTGACCTCCTTCTCTATTACCTTTGTAGTCATGAAGCTTCCCATGCCATCAAAGAATACATGACAAGATCTATAGAGGACATTTTAGTGGTTTAGCTATAGCTAAATGCATCCTTCACCTTGGCTTCTATTGGCCTACCCTTAACCAAGATTATTGTGATCATGTAAAGAAGTGTGTAAAATGTCAACAACATGATAATGTACATCATGTATCTAACTATGGCATCCAAGTATCCAAAGACTTTTGGTCATTCTCACAATGGGGCCTTAATCTTATTGGGGAAATCAATCCTCAATCATCACAATGCCACCAATCTATCATTACCGCCATCAAGTATTTCACCAAGTGGGTAGAATCCATTCTTCTAATCTCCACCAAAGCGAGAAAATTATCGACTTCATCAACCATCACATCATCTATCATTTTATTGTTCCCCATAAGATCATCACCAATAACATTAAATATTTCAAGAACAAGAAAGTCTAAGGTCTCTGAGATGCCTTTGGCATTAAGTTAAGATTTTGCTTACTTTAGCATCCACAAACAAATGGATAGACAGAATCCTCTAACAAAATATTTAACAAAATGTTAACCAAAGTCATTAGTGCTTCAGGTCAAGATTGGCACTTGCACATCCCTTTCACTTTATAGGCCTATCACACTAGCATTCAGACCTCTACAGGTGCTACCTCTTTTTCTCTAGTCTTCAGAGCAAAGGCAGTCTCACCTCTCGAAGTTTAGATTCCTTATCTTCACATATCTTTGCAAGAGATCATTTTTAAGAGCAACTATAGTCAAGAACATCTAACACAACTTGAGTTACTTGATGAGCATCACCACATAATGCTTAACCATCTTTGTGTCTATCAAGAATGAATCAAGCATGCTTATAACAAACACCTAAAAGAATGAGAATTCAATATCAGAGACCTCATCCTAAATAAAAACCAATATGTAACTAACATGGAGAAAAGCAAAAGGGGCAAATTTGCTTTCAATTGGCTTAGACCCTACATCATCACCCATACGTATGGATCAGGAGCTTATCATTTGTCCTCTCTCAAAGTAAAACTAGAACCTAATCCTTTCAATGCTTTGCATATGTGTATTTTATTTTGTTAAAGAAGGATCAAAATCACCTTACTATCTAACTTAAGCTCATCCCTTCATTTATGAGATTTTCACCTTCATCTACCTATCCCTCTCCCTTTGAGGACAACTGATTACAACATAGAACCATGTGAGTAACCATCATAGTTATAGCCTAATTCTAAATATGGGTACCATGGCTCTACCCATGGCATGGTTCTCATGGATACTTTTCATTTATAATCAGATGAAATCTCGTGATCATTTGTTCCTCAAACCATTCCTTTCACCTACCATTAACTTCTTTGTGTTAAAAGTCTTGCCCTCATAAAAAAAATCCTCTAAACCTAAATAGACTTGTCCATGTCTAAAAACCTAGCATCAAACAATAATTTGGGATACTAAAATATTATTTGGGTCACATATTTTTAGCATTACAAACTACTCCCTTGAAGGATAGATGCACAAAACTAAATTATTTAAAAGATAGATTGCTCCTTTGAAGGACAACTACCAAACATACAAACCCAAACTTAGACCACTCCCTTGAAGGATGGTTAAGTCAAATGGGTCAAAAGCAATCATTTGAAGCTTCCCACTTTGATTATGTTTATAAACTATCAAAAACAAAAGCAAAAGCAATAAATAAAGGACCCTATATCAAAATCAACTATCCCAAGAAAGTTGCAATCAACTTTCATATCTAACATTAGTAGACTTCCTACATCGATCAATATACACCTAGCATTAAGACATGGACTTGTATACTATGGTTCTTAGGTCACCTATATAAGGGGAAAATTAACCCACATAAGGTTACCTTACCTATCTACCCATTTACCTTTCACCTATTACCTATCTTCCCTTTATACCATCTTTTAATCAAAGTATGTTGAGCTTACTTGACATGATTGTGATCAAGACACCTATTTGTCAACCAAAGTATGCTAATGTTAAGCATTAGAAAGGCTTAGTTTCCTTAAGCCAATCTAACTTTGGGTTTTTTGTCTTGTCCTTACCAATGAAAAGGCTTCATGTTTCTTTTCTTATCTCTTATCATTGGTTCATGCATCTCATGATTCTCATTTTTTCTCCTACATTTGGTTTGTTATTTAGCTTACTTTATGTATTTTCATTACATCCTCAATCATAAATCACATTATATCTCCATGATCATAAACAAACAAACATCAATGATGAACACAACATTATAAACCATATCCATGAATTACATCATATATCCATCTATGATCAAAACATTATGAACTACATCACATACATAAATCATAAGCATCATATATCCATCTATGATCAAAACATCATGAACTACATCACATACATAAATCATAAGCATCACCCTATCCATCTATATAAAAACATCATGAACCACATCACACATCATCTATCTATCTATGTATTATCCTATCCATTTATCATAATATCACAATAGTTCATCTAATAACATCAAATCATAAAACCACATCAGCATAACCATAAACAAAATCACCATCATCATAACATCATATAAACTTAAACCATGAACCATCAACATACATCATATATATATATATATATATATATATATATATATATATATATATATATATATATATATATCATCACAAACATCATCATATACATCATGTCCATCAAATAATAATACATATAATAATGTATGAAATCTCTCTCTCATATACATCTTGCATCATCGGCATGTAGGTCAGTTTCAAAAATATATACATCATATCATCAGGCCCCTGGGGCACCACTACCTCCTACTCCTCTTGCTCCTCCACCTGCACTACCATTTAGTACTAGTCCCCCTAATCTACATACCTAACTCACTATAGAGGCTCACTGACCTAGAGTCACCATGATTGCCCCACCTGCTAAACTGGCTCTATATTCACCCCATCGAGGATCCAATGGACACTGTGCCAATACTATAGCTCATAATACCTCAAATCCTCCACTATAGCTAAGTTCCATGTCATCAAAATCATATTAGGTGGTCTTGATGCCAATGCTAACATTGTTCCTACCCTCTTCCTCAAGGTATCTCTCTCCTAGGTCACTAAACCAAGAGAAATCCTCACCTGATCTTGATCTCTTATTAAGGTGGTAACCTAACCCTATAAAATATTAATTTGGCCATGTAGAGTGGCCACATATCCCTATAAACCTATAATCTAGGCCTGTGCCACTACCAACACTGCTTGTGATGTCCATCTTAGCCACCACCCTATATCGATGCCCCAACAGGATCCACATCCATGACCTGTTGACCCCCATCACCCCACCCAAAATCAATCACTGTATATAGGGCCTAGTACCATGTTGCATATCCATACACCACACCAACATCATCTATCACTACTCTAGCTGGCATCTCCTCATGATCCAAAACTATGTATTATGGATACAACTCCGACAACAAGAACTCTACATCCTTTCTTTGGTATCTCAAAAAAGCTAGCAGAATCCCTTACATGAGGTCAAACTACCTCCAAAATTGATTGAATGGGATAAGCTTAGTCTCACTATCTCACCTCCCATATATCCATCTCTAGCTCTATAGTGATAAAGTGTGATAGATGTATTGGGCCCACCTAAGCCAGCCCACATATGGCCTCCAAACCACATCACCTATAACCAAACCCTTCAAAGCATCTCAAAACCATTCATTGTCCCTTGCACCACCACCAACACTTGTCAAAGCATAATTTCCCCTCCATCTCAAGAAATGCACTAGATAGTCCATCGGAGTGTAGCCATCCCATGATATCCCCAAAGGTCTTAACACCCAAATGTGCTCATATGCCCAACAATAGAGCATGAACCCAAACACTTCTATCATGAACAATTGCCCTACTCTACATAACTTTCATCACCTACCCTAACCTATCATATTGACACCTAAATGCTTTTATCACCTAAACTCTACCTATCGACCATCTTACTACTTCATCCTATCCAACTGATATTTAAACACATTTCTAACCATCTATAACCATTAAATACTTTTTTAACAATTTAACTTTAATAATCTTTTTGCCTACCACTTCTTTAAAAAAAAAACTTCACCCCAAACCCTTTGATCGTCAATGGTTCACTCAAATCATCTACAGTCTAGTATCTCCTTTTATGTCGATGTTTGACTACCAACAGTCGGGTCCAACCATTGGTGGTCACTATGTGTTACTATCGATGATGAAACCATTAAACCCAATCTACCCCAAAACTACACCAAAATAACTATTTCCAAAATTTAAACTACCTAAAATTAATTCTATGCCCCCCTCAACCTAAATCTTCTTTCAAATCTCAATTTCACTTGCTAATTTTCTTACTTTCACCAAAAACCCAAATTAGGGCATCATGGCCCAAATAATTTCAAAACCCTATCAAACTAATCCAAACCTACTCCAATTCATCTATTATCACCATAAAATCAACTAACTATCAATTCTAGAACTACCCCTACCTCATTCTTTGATCGCTATCAACGTTGGATCCCATGCCTAGCTACTCGACCACAACCTCATCCACCCTTCATCTCAGTCAACATTGAATCACCTCAAACACCCTCTCAACCAATAACCAAACTACACCTCTGCATGCTTGATCAACTCACCATAAAATTCCAATTAACACAAGTGTCAGAGCATTAAATATAGAGGTCAAATAGTGAAAAGTGAAAATGATTTTTCATTTTCACTTTTTATGTTTCATATTTTTAGGGTTTCCCCCTAACCGTCGATGATCAGGGTGACCATCGATAGTCGACCCTGGGAACCCCTGACCATTGATGGTCAAGGTCCCCCACTTTTTAAATTTTTAAGCACCCCCTAGGTGCTAAACTTTAGAGATCACTTGATCTCACTTCAATCAGATCTTAAACTTTTAGCGATTACCCTTCTCTGATCAACAATTTGACCACGTCCACCTTGATGTTGGTCATTTTTGACCCAAACTTATCACATATTTTATGATGACCTTGCATGGTCTTTTTTATTACACTGACCATTTTTGCCATGTTGACCATTTGAATTTTCCACCACCTAGTGCACAACCAGAGCATTTATGTTTTCAAAGGAGCACTTTCTACCTCATATACCTATGAGAACATCGACCTTATCTAGGAGACTTATAGAGTAACTCGATCAGCTATGACCAACATTGTGGACCAATTATTCTATCATTTATTCTTCTAAAATCAACCTTATTTTTACCAAAATTAGCAACTTTAGTATTCACATGATTTTGGCTATCACACTTAGTCACATTTTATGCGCATATTTGCATTTCAAATGCCCAACCCCTTTGTCACCACCTAGTGACTCACCATCCACTGCTTATCAAACCTTGATTTAATTTTGGTTCCACCTCATTGATTCCCAATTTGAGGGGGAACACCTTCTCCCATACTTAGGGCAATCATAACTTGACCAACAATGTGTTTTTGTTTTGTACCTTGTTAAATTTAAAGTTACATAATACAAAGGGGCAAAATGTAGACATTAGAAAATTGCACACAATAGTTTTAGTTGTAGAAATTCCTTAGGACCCCTATCTAACCCTAAGTTTATTTGACCACCTAGTTGGCTAACTCATCAACTTACTAACTTAACATTTAACCAAACTTTTTAACCCCTTTCTTTGACCCCTTTACCCTTAGACACTCGATCACTAACATTTAGCCTAACCATTGATGATTAGCTTGACCATCAACAGTCAGGTCTCCTCACTTCCTCAACTTCCTAACACATCAACTAGTTATGTGTGAGATAATAAGGCAAAATTTAATATATTCACCTTATGTGGTGCTAACAAACTTCCAAGCATCATGATCAACAACCTCACCCTCTAGGGAACCTTCCATCCTCTATCTCTCTTTGCCTATAAAAGGAGGGGAGTGGGAGTGAAAAGGATCCATGTTCAAGCTATCAAATCTTCTTACACATAGGTATTCAAGCTCTTTAGCAACCAATCTTCCTTCAACAACTCAACATCAGCAAAAGAGACTTGAACCTCTATCAAATTTACATTTGAGATCAAAGTATTGTTACTCTAGCAAAATTGCTTCAACCTTCAACCATCTACCAACTAGCAAGCTACAGGTATATCAATACTTTAGCATTGTTATTTTGGATTTCTGACCTCCTTGACCTGATCAAACCTAATTGCACCTTATTTCTTCTCCACCAGATCCTCAATAGAACCCCTATTTACCCATTTACCTATTCTGCAACTCTTTTTTGATCACCTTCATAAATACATAGGTAATCATCGATGATTACCCAACTACCGATGGTCACCGCCCAACTGTTGATGATTACCTAACCATCGATGGTCAGTTTAACCATCGATGGTTCACCTAACTATCGATGGTCACTGTAGCAAAAAATAACAAGTTATTTTCAGCCACTTTACCCCAACCAAACCTAACTTTCTATGTTTCTACCTGTTCAAAGACTTTTTTCTAATTTTTTGAAACTAACTTTACCCACTTTAGCATAAGTATTGACCCACTTTTGCTATATTTAGTCATTTTTGTTAACAAGTATTCTACTTTATTCTTGTATTGCATTTCATTTACTTTATGCAAGTACTTTACTCTATCATTTCCAACTTAATTATTATCAATAGTGGATTGACAGCCTCCTAGCAAGCATATGCTTCTTGGATCTAGCTCATGCTAGGTAGCCAACTTAACTATCTTGCTAATGATCCTCTTTGTTAGTGTGCTCTTATTTGTAGGTTATTCCTTCCTAGCCAAAGATGAGTTCTCTCGCATCATCTGGATTATGCGTGCATCACCAATAAGGTATTTCTACCACACCCTTATTACTAGTTTCTTATCTTCTTCTAAAATTAAGAAGTGAGCAAAAATTAAGAGAAACAATCATATTGGCTTCATATGTTTTGATTTTTCCTTTTATAAGATCATTAGCTCGAGTTTTGTAATACTTAGATGCATGCCCCTTTTTCTTGTATTAAAAACACTTAGTTTCTTCTTTGTTTTTACAGAACTTTTTACAGTTCTTCTTCACATAAAATGTAGTTTCTTCTTTTATATCTTCTTTAGTTCTTTTTTCTTCAACTAGGAGAGTTGAAATCGTAATTCCAAAGACTAGGAAGACATCTATCCAAGACTGAAAATGACACTGCAATATTTAAGAGGCAAATTGTTCAATAATATAGTTTTTGCATCCTTGTCAACAACATGGGCTCTGACTTCTGTTAGTTATTTGATGAAAGATCTTAGCTCATTTATATGACTTGACATTGTGATTCCATCATTCGTTTTAAGTTTAAATAATTACAATTTTAGAGAAAATTTGGATTTAAGTGTTTTAGTACCAAATGTTTTATTTAGATTTTCCTAGATTTTGATGGATGGTTTCTCCAAATCCACATAGTGAAATTCATAATCTGAAAGTGCAAGACCAATTATGGATTTGGATTTGTCATCTCTACTTTACCATTCAAATAACTTACTATAATATGTTGGTGATTGCTCATTACCATTTAATATTGTCCATAAAATCTTGTTGATTAACTGCATCTGGATCTTGATTTTCCAAGTGTGAAAACTGAGACCATTAAACTTTTCCAATGGTATGCCCATTGTTAAATATAAACTAGGATGTTATTTTCAACCAAGAATGCACCCGATTACAAAATTAAGAATCACTCAACTATAACAACTCTTGAGAGAGAAATTTTAATATCAACTTTCACTTAGACACAATAATCACTCCTCCATTACATTCCATTTAACAAAATAAACTATTATTTTATATTTTGACATATATAAAAACTTAGTGACACACCTAAATAAAAGACTATAGACTATGACCCATTAACTCTATTATGAACTAATTTTCATGTGAATTTTGATGAAAAAGAGTATCCTACTCTAAAAATTATAACTTGATAATGGACTCTAGAACACAAAAATATCAAACTAAGACTATATCTAATAAACTTAACTTTAAAAAAAAGTCTTAACCATATGAAGGAAATGCACGGTTAAGGCAAATTTATTAGAGCACATGGATACCGCTAAGATGCACTCAGATATGCATAATACTAATAATATGCACTGGAACGTGGAAACATAAGATCCATAGGCTAGTCCAAAGACTGAAAATATACTCAAAGGATCCATAGGATTTTGATGTACTTGAAGAATTTGGGCTTGTAGAATTAGAATGAGGTGATAAGCTTAGACAAAATAAACTCTTGTATAAACCATACCCGCTTTGAAACCAACTGAAAAGAATAGAAGAGATGAACATTGATATTTTCAATCATATATCTTCATTACACTTACATAAACAATATAGGTTGCAAATATATAGGTGAAGTTGCTTTTATAATCTAGGAAACAACTCATGTTATTCAAGCTAGTTATGTTGGTTGTTTACATAACCTTATTTACAAATTTCTATTATATTATCATGGCTAATATAATAACTAACACATTAGTATGTGAACATTATAATTCCTAACATCATTGTCATGCTTAGGTAATTATTTCTTAGGAGATGGAATATCACATTGTAGGGGTTGCTCAACATTATAAGATGTACTTGTATCAAGTGGTTGTGTATTAGGCATATAAAGTTCAATATCACCACTCTCAGTAAGATCATGGATTTAATTTTTCAACGCAAAAACTGTACATGTGGAATGACCATGAACATGATGGTAATCCCAATAGTACTTAGAATTAAATGTGTGCAAACTTTGCTTCCTATCATGATGTCTAATATAAGGTATAACAAACATATTGTGATCAAGTCACATTTTCAATATTACACTTGGACTATCCTTGAATCAAGGAAATTATAATGATCAACTAAGGGAAGGCATAAAACTTATTTTAGGTGTCACTATTTTTCTAGCCAATAGTGTATGTTTGTTCTTATTATGCACATGGATTTTTTTGACACTTGGAGCAACATGAATAGAAGCATTGGGTGAAGTATGAATATCGTAACTAAACATCTATGGTTATGAAATATCATTCTCTAGTGACATAGCCTCAAAGCAAAGATGATCAAAAGACGTGTAAGCATGAAAAAGTAATCTTTAATTGAAATGAGTCAAGAAGATTTTACTAAAATCATATAGTTTTTATAGATTCATTGGTTGGTATATCAAAAAATGCATGCTACCTTTGAATATAAGAATATAATCACGTGTAGGCTCAAATTTTGTTTGTTGTAAAGATGAAATGTGCTCAAATGTGGCATGCGGTCCCTTGTTATTTATAAATTGTGGCAATAAATCCTCTTCCAATTTAAAAAAAAAGAATGCAAATATTTGCTAAGGAATTATGAAACCAATCTCAAGCATGACATGTTAAGCTTGCAAAAAATGTTTTAAGAAATATTCTATCATATTTGCCATTTTTGCATAAAGAAACACAAAATTACTTAAGATGTAAATAAGGATCTCCAAAACCATCAAATAGTGAGAATATACACATATTAAAATTACAAGGGAGAGGAGCATCAAGAATCTCATGCACTATAAGTTGGCTGTATACAAAATTCTTATGAACACAATAATTAGATATAATAGAATTATGAGATAAAGATTATATTTGTCCTTGTAAATCACCTATTACATACATCATATCCACAGTCTCATAAGTGGACATAAGAGAACTATTAACAAGTTCATTCAAGGCTCTAAAATTATTATTGGTTTCAAACATATTCACACTAGGTGGATTAGAGATAGAAGCATAAGAAACACGATGCTTGCAAAGCTTAGAAAAGGAAGGAACACACTTACAAAGTATCTAAGTATCCTTATTTGCATGCAAACAATGTATATTAGCTAATTCATCTACCATTTTCACAATTTTAGTAGGGAAGAAGGATTTTTCATAAGATGTTTTTATAACTTTCAAGAATATTGTTGTTAAGCTTTTCTCTAGACATAAAATCAAAATTTGAATCGATTAAAACATGCTTGTTTTACTTCAACATAGAGGTGTCATTTACATTATAAGCATCTATTTTGATAATATAAACCATCAAATAATCTAACCATGGACATAATCTATGAGTAAACAAGGACAAGTCCTAAAGAGGAAAGAAGAAAGGAAGCCCTAAAAATCATAGCTTAAAATAATAAAACAACAAACCATAGAGGGGAGAAGGGAATCAAACATTAGGTTATATGTAAGAATACTAGGTTCACCAAAATGTTTTGACTATTTTGTGCATAAGGGTAATTATATTATGCACAACCAAGTAAAATTAAGATACACTTAGATCTAAGATGATATAGTAAAAAACCGCAATCATATTTGATCTAGTACCAAAATATAGACTAACAATACAATTCAAACAATGATAATACAAGGAAAGAGCAAAGAGAGATAAATAATACTGAAATGAACATACCCAAGTTTTGGTAGATCTATAAAATGTATAAGAAATACCTCGAGAGAATTATAGACTAGGATCCATAGGTTTGGGACTAATTTTGGGTAAATGGTTAGAATTAGTAGACTATTGATTATGACCAGGTTAAAATCATACAATGGCCAATTATAACCTACAATTGTGACCCACTACTATGATTATTTCCTCTACTTATTTTTAAGTTTTACAACTTTTAGTGTTGCTTCACAAACCAATGATGATCAAGATCCTAGCTTCCAAATACATAATTGAAGGTATAATTGTCTAAATTTATTCTCCTTTAACTTTGACCTAATTCTTCAAAATATCTCAAGGGGAATATTAATATGAAATTTAGTTAGCCTAGATAAATTCTCGAGGAGTTGTAAGTACATATTCCACATTCTTAAAATTGAGGCTTAATGTAATTCTAAGTTCTAGTGCTTATATGTGAATCCTACTCCAAGATGAGAGATATGACTCCACACTCTCTCCAGATAATCAACTGAAACTACAAGAAAATTCACTTAAGCTTTTTCTTGGGATAAGTATTTAGTAAATTGAAACCCTTGAAATCACTTTAAAGCCTTTAATATCATAAATAGAAAGTTGGTAGTGTGCCTAATACTTGAAATGATTTGATTCTACTTGATACTTCTTGTTGAAATGCCTCTAGGAGGTTTTGTATATAGAGACTTCTTTAGTTAGAATTAAGGATTTATTGGCATGCAAGATAACACAATAAAATAGGATAAAGTTAAAAAAAAGGGCCACACAAAGAGGCAAAGAGTGACAAGTGGCAAAGGGCCCAAAAAGATCAAAGGGCCACAATTGGTAGACAATTGATTATTACTAGGTTAGAATCGATGAATCGTCGATTGTGACCTAGACAAAGAAACAACAAAGGAAGAAGAGAGAAGGCAATCCCCAAGGACAAGAACACACAAAGGATATAAAATAGAATAAATAAGAGATAATGGGGCCACACAAATAAGAAAGAACAAATAAAACACAATAAAAGGTAACACTAAGTGCCTAATTTAAAATGATGACCCGTATATACAAAACCACATAAAAAACACTTTAATAATAATCCATGTAGAAAAATTAAGTTTTTATTCCTCTATAATGCTTATAAGTGATTAATATTTATTCATGTGAATAATAAATAGATACTTTATGATTCTCTTAGGTATGCCTTAGGTGTAAAATGAACTACAATTTTTGTGTATTTATACACAAATTGAATTGAATTTAAGACCTTAATGGTTTCCATTTTGATGTCAAACAATCCAAAAAATTAAAAGAAAGAATAGGGGGTCATGCAGTCATGAATCAGAAGAGACCACACAAATGGGCCCAAGAGCATCATTAACATTCTTGTTGGGCACATGAACGTTAATGACACTTTGGACACATATTACAAGGTGGGTAGAAATAAATAGGTGAGAGGGACATTTGGAAGGTGTTAAGAGAAGGTACAAATACCATCATAACTCAATAATGCATACCAATAACACTTAATTTGAATTAGTAATTAGCAAGTACATTAAATCACACAATCTAACAACTAATAAATTCTTTGGAACATTTTTAGGTTTTTAAAATAAACCACAATTTGAAAATTATTAAGTTCATATATAAAATTTAAATAAAACTTAAAATCATTTTTTTTTAGATAACTGAGGGTTAAGGTCCCTCACCCATTATATAAAAATGATCATGTTAAAAAAATACCCCATCTTGGACAAGATCCACGAGAAGGTGGGAGTGCCCAAAAAATGCCAACAGGTCGGCAACTAACTAAACAAATAAAGTGCAACAAGCTACCACAAAGGGCAAACCAAAACTAACCAATACTAACCAACATAAAATACCACCCTACTATAGAAGGCTAGACACACAAAAACACAAAAAGTAGGCACAAATCCAACTTATATGCAGGACCATAAAAACCTATAGGGCAGCACCAAAATACTCACCACTAACCTAATTCATAGATTTACATTGAGAGGTAGAGTTTAGATCATCTTTAGGATGGATCACCAAGTAACCACCCAATACAAGGGCTCAAAGGTTGGACTTGAATTGAGCATGCATAGCCAAGGAGGTTACCTGCTTAGTATGAGCCACCATAGTCTCATTAGGCGTTACATCCAAAATATTTATGAGAGGTGGCATAGGGTGACCACCCCCAAACGTCTACTCCAATAAATAAGATGCAACCAACATGCACAAAGAATGATGTAATCCTAAGATGGTAGAAAAGGTCGATAAGGGAGACTGTAAAGTGATCACATCCAAAGGAGTAATGAATCTTCCCATTATAGTAGGTAAGCATAAGCCCTATAATTTTTTCACAAATGAAACAACCACACAAACCTCTCTTCAAAGTCCTTTAATATGGATAAGGGATTGACACCATAAACCTCCTTCTCTAAGAGGGGCAATTATGATGTTTCCTTGGTTAGAAAATCTGCAATTGCCTCTTGCCAGCCAATCCTGAACTGAGACTTTATCACTTACTTCACCACCACCTTGACCGGTTCCTTATCCTCCACTATTAACATGAAATTGCTAATGAATAGAGATGCAATGTATGCATTCACCTTGACCCTGTAAGGGGTCTCTAAGAAAACTAGGTTGACTATTTTTTTGATAGCCTCCAAAACTAGCCTGGATTGTCACGTAGACCTTTTTGAGATGAGCTTCACTAACACTGCCTTCAAATAACATTTCCTACTTATTTGAAGAAACATGCAATAATGGTGATTTGGACTAGATGTTGCATCACACACGACTCACAAACAATACTCAAAGCTCCAGTCCTCAACTAAAATAGAGTAATCTATTAGAAATCCTTTGGGCTATAAGATATATACACCTCATAAATAACATGCCATGGTGCTTTAAATCCCACACATGTGAGACACATAAAATTTTGGGATAAAATTATTAAAGGAGAAGGCCCTCACATCACAAAAAAACCACCATGATGGCCAAGGGTCGACAATGGGAAGGTGAGAGATAATGGTTAAGAGCTAGCCCAGATTAGTTTTTGACCAAGCATCCCAAGACTTGTCCATACCAAGCTTTATAGATTGCAAGATACCTTGATTGGTCAAAAAATATGCTACCACATTAACCTCACGGTAGCAGTGTGACACTTCTTAAGAAATGAGGGAGTTAGGAATAACACTTACTTATCCCAAGATGTTTTTAATGTTCCAATCACAAGGCCCCTAATTCTAGAGTGTTTGTATCATAACCATTGAGTCCCCTTCCAAGATAACCTTATTCATGCCACATCAGATGATCAAATCCACACCCATGACCAAAGCTTGAACCTTAACTTCTTTATTGGTCCCATCGCTCAATTGTAGAGAGTTTTCCTTGATCATAGAGCCTACATAGACTTTGATAATGCAACCAACCCCTGAATCACTAAGGTTATCCCGTGTGACTCCGTTAAATTTGAGCTTGAAAAAGCCTGGGGGCAGAGGAATCCAAACCGAATTATTTTCCCCATAGGACATTTTTGCAAATACTCTTGGCCCATTAATGGGGAAACTTAAAATCATATTTATTAAACATGTTTTTAAGAAATAATTTGAGTTTTCTTTTTCTTTTTTCCAAATGTTATACGCCACTAATCTTACTCCACACTCCATTTCCTTGAACAATTATTCATAAATTGTTCAATTATTTTATTTGAGAAAAGTTATCATTAGATGGTGACAAGTTTTATAGAAATGAAAATAAATTTTAATGTTAAGATATTGATATGCATGTCATATGAACAAACCGATTTCAATTAAATTTCAATACAAATACCCCAAACATTTAATTAGGCTAACAATTGTATAAAATAAAAATGAATTTTTAAAATTAGATAACTATAAAACATGTAAGGGTTTGGGTAATCTAATTTCTAAAAGTGATATAAAGGTCATTGTCACAATACACACACCTAGAAGTAAGATAATCATGACCTAGAAAATTGTACTAAATATAAAATGTTGTTTGGATTTTATGGATGCTTTGGACAATGTAAAGACTGTATAGGTGTTTTGGATAAAATTTTAGACATATATGCAACTTTTTAATAATTTCACTTGCCTAGTTTTGGTATTCAAAAACCTTGCTCAAAATTTTGTGGCTTTACTCTAATCACCTACAAAACATAAATTCTTCTTCTAGTTACCCAATAATACCTACAAATACATAAAGAAAAACAAAATGTATTTGGGGACATCTATTACACCAAAGAATAGTCATAATACTTGATATTTGTTAGGTCCCTCAATAATAATAATGTTAAAAATAACACACCTCAATAATTTCAATAATTCAATTACATAAACCGGTGTTGTGCAATATTTGTAACATGAACTTGAGCTCTTCATGAATACTATAATAAATGCTTGATCTTTTCTAGAATGTTTGAATATATCGATGAATGCATGTGAATAATGAATTATTTTTATTCTTGCATAGATTCCTAAATTACTTGGAATGTTTGTGTATTTATACACAATTAAAATTGAAATTAGGAACCTTATTATAATTCTAATTGACAAACTAACGACTAAAAAACAATAAAGATGAGACAAAAAGGACAGGTGCATCCTAACCATTCCTAAAAATCTAGGAACATAAGATGCTCCAAACGCACTGATTTGGATCATAGGAATTCTCTTGAACAACACTCTAACTGAGGATTTAGCTGATTTATATGCATGTGTGCAAGTAATATTGAATAAGATGGAGATTAGAGAAAGTAATAGAATTAGAACACAAAACTATATTATTCCATGTGTTCTTTACATGACATACTCTTTAGAATGATGTACAATTATTTACTTCACTACTATCTATTTACTAACTAATGCTTAGGCATTGTGTGACATGTTTCCTAGCATTGTGCAAGTGTGATGCAATCTTCACAAGAGTCTGTAGAACATGATTATAGCATGGAATCACTTTAGTGATCCAGTACCTTTTACTACTCACTAAAAAGATTTACTCAATGTGTGAGCCAATGGAACCACCTATTTGAGGATGAAAATCCCTTTTAATCTCATTCTTTATCAACATGTGGGCATCATCTTATGATGCGTTATCTTTCACCATTTGAAATTTATTGAAATGACTTAGTAAATAGTATGAGGGATATCACAATTTGATGCTGAGCTTCAGATACAATAAAATTATTTGATGGGACATGAAATATGAGTCAGTCTAATACCAATGATCTATTTCTTAGGAGGTCTGGGGGACAACACTTTGAACATGGGTTTCGATGGGTTGCATGTGTGTGCATAAGCAATTTTGAACAAGATGGAGAATACAAAAAGTAACATGATTTAAAAATATATATATTAATATGTGTGTTTTGTAGATGGCATACTCTTTAGAAAGATGTATCGATGTCTAATGTTATATATATGTATGCATAGATTAAAAAATTATGAAGATTAAGGAACTATTATCGAAGTTGAACTGGTTGAGCTTCTATGTGTGACTCTTCACCTTATAATAGTTATGTAAATTTTACTCTAGATGTGTTGTATGTTAAAATATGTTTTCTCATGGAATGAGATCTAGGAGTCTAATCTATCATGGAATAGTGTGTCATGGTGTTTCTGTGTCCATTTGAGTGTTGCACATAGTTTTAGGGTTACACACAAGTTTGTGGATGTTGTGTGAGCAAAGGATTTTGCACAGAGGTTACGAGTTTGTGCAAATGCTATGAATCAGTGCATTTCATAATTAGTTGTTGTCTTGTAAATGTTGTGCATGTGGTGTGAATTGGCACATGATTGTGAGGTTTCCTTCTGAATTATGTGACATGTTTCCTTACATTAACTAAGTGTGCATGATGTGAAGAGTTGCATGGAGCTGTGAGGTTAGTGCAATTAGCTTTAATGTTATGTGACATATTTCTCGGTGCTATATGGAGCACACATGATGTGATGAGCTATGCAAAAGAGCTCAAAGTGTGGAGGTTTTCTTATGAGTTGTGCAGGTTATATCCTTGCTCTGCATGAGAGGTGCATGATGCAAGGGACTGCATAACATTACTTGCAGTGCAAAGTTGTGCAAGTAACCAAGGAACTCAAGGTAAGAGAGCATGTTTACGTGGATGTGCATAGATCATACACACCATGAGTGTACGATCACTTTAGACACATACCATGAGCATCTACCAGGAGCGTACAAACATTCCATGTAAGAAAATTCACAACACATATAAACAAAGATAGAAAATGAGTTGGGGAAAGAGAACACATGAAGACAACACACAAAACACGATAATACTTAATTTGTACCAATAATCAGTAAATACACAAGTATGTTAAAATCATGAAATTTAATGACTAATAAATGAACTCAACCATTTTTATGTGTCTACAATGCTTAATTGTTAACTTAAAAATAATTAACCAAGCTTGGGGCAAAGAACCTAAAATATTTATTACCTGTGGTGCTTATTTTATCAAGGATTATTATTAAGGTGGACTCTACCATCTCAGTGTTGTCAATCCTAAACGTTTCACCTATAGTAGGCTTGAGATCTTCAAACATAATCTTTGGATTTCTATGTGTGCCCAAGATGCTTGGAAATTAAGTTAGCATTTTCTCTCCTTTTCATCTAAACCTGATTTTTATGAGGGTTGCTCTTTTGGGTATTTTGTTTAGTGACTAGTTATTAAATGTTCACTTTGGAATGTGTTCAGAAACTCCATTTATTTGAGCTTTAGAGATATAGAAATTATGTTATTTTTGGTAGTATTTTATGAAGAGAGCTTTCTGTAAATGATAAAGGTAATGTGTTCTCTTCTTCTTACTTTTATATTCAAGCACAAGTGGAGATAGTGACCTTAGAGTTTCAACACCTCCAAGGTTTGCTCAATAATTGGGGGAGCATACCATGCACCATGAGTCGAGTGTCATTTAAACTACCTCCTCGTAGCCTTATTGGTGGCACAACAAATCTCATAGCCATCGATGCTCTGTTGGTTGTTTTACCTCTCATGTTTGGTATAGAAAATGGAGCTCGGTCGCATCCTTAGACAAGTTTGCCACTACCATAATTGTTACGCCTTCACGATGGTATAGTTGGGAAGTTTCAAGCTTGCCTTCAAGAGAATGACGAGCACAAAAGACCCTCACCCCAAAGGACAATCTTCCATCTCCACTATACATTGTTACTGCTTATACATAATACTATACATTCGTATTTTTGCATTGTTTAATTTGCTTCACCATGAAAGATTGCATTTTAAATATTTACCTTGTTTCTTATTTAACTTTCAGACCTTTAAATATATATTCATTATAATTATAATTTTAATATTTATAAATAATAATTTTTAATAAACCTTACCAACCACCTTTTTTAATCATAAAAATTGTCATTTATTTTATGACTCTTTAAACTAATGAAAAATAAAATATAGAATTTGGGTTTGTGAGTACAAACTACTTGTACCTCACCAATATATCAAGCTCTTGAGCTCATAAGGACTCCTTCAACAAGTAGCCATGTAGATACCTTGAAGTAGGGGTCACACTTCTCCATGTTGATCAAGCAGAACACAATAAGGTATTTTAGATATGGATCATCTGACAAACATTAGGAACCGAAGCCCACCCACATGTCCCACTTTGAGAAAATGCTCCTTTATCACTCTGGTTCACAGCACTAGTATATCAAAAGCGTTTACCTCTAACATTTTGCCAATGAGATGTGGGTGAATTGGTTAAAGTAGTTTGGTTATGTCTAACTTCACCCAGGGTCAAATCTGAGGGCATGTTATATCGGTTGTGGTCTTTAGAAATGTTTGAATAATTAAAACTGATCGAGATATAAATGTGTCGGCAATAACATCGTGTCAATGATATTAATAAAGTCGATTGAAATATCGATGATATTATTAAAGTAAATTGAAACTATTGATGATAATTGTTAAGAAGATCTAAATTTCTTCCTCACATCCAATCATAACTCCAATAAAAAAAGATTGACTTTTTTACTAATTAAAAAATCAAACTGAAAGATTTGAAACTTCCACCATACGTTATTTTTTAAACAAATGTGGGCAAAAAGATGTAATCATTTTGGAAAAAAAACTCGAACTAATATTAAAAACAATTTATAAATGGTTTTTTATCCATTCATGACAATTGACCATTGTATTTATTTGGGTTTGGACAGCCTGGAAATTTTAGATTCCATCTGCATGCGGCATGAGTTTTGACTCCTTATTTATGTCGACGTGTAGAATCTATGGGAATATTCAGGGGCCCCACGATCCCGTGCGATGGACGACAACCCACGCGGGAGAGAATCTAACCCTCGTAATTAGAATCTATTTAAGCCATTGTGAGTGGTGACGCCAACAGCACTTCGGAATAAAATAGTCATAATGTGGGTTAAGTCGTACCACGATGTCGCTGTTGGGGTCACCTCATAATAATTCCGGTAGGGTTTAATGGTCTATGGGGACACTTTGTCGGGGTCATCTACATCAATTAATTTCTTGTCAATTATAATGGGATAAAGCTGGATTTTTATTTTTAATATAAAAAATAATCGTATTTTATCTTACGATTGTATTTATGTTTAAAAAATGTAAATACATGTATATCCAATCTTTCAAGTTGATTTGGATGATGATGTCGTAAGGGAATTAGACATTTTGTAGTAACAAATAATCACCAATAAAATACAAGTTTGTAAGAATAGAGATAATTTAAATATATATAATAAACATGCATGAGACAAAACACCGAATTTAGGTGGTAAAAGCTTAGTAAAGCTAAAGAAACATTCACACTGTAAAATATCAATGTTTATTAACTCGAAGATGAACAAATTACATGCGTATTTGTCATCGATTACGTGAGAACTTCACAAAGATAAATACACTTAATTGACAAAACATCATTAGGATTCTTCTTAAAAATAGAATGACAAAAATGCCATTAGGACTTTCCTTCCTGAAAATAAAATTTGATAGAATTCGTCTTCTTAAAAACAAAGATTTGACTCCTTGATTTTTTTGCTTCAGGGGTGCTACCTCCGAAACCCTGTCAGAGGGGAGTCCATAAAATATCACCCTCTTGGACCCCTTGCAACCATAGTGGGGGGCATTACCCCTCCCCCCAATCGGGAAGTGGGTATAAACCACGCCACAAAGAGATCAAATATTTAACTTTGTTGTCACATATCTAACATATGTAGGGATACAATACTAAAACTGAGAAGCGAAGCAAGGTCAAAAGGAAAAGAAAAGTCTAAAGTTATGAAAGTAGTACCAAATAATGTGAAGGTGATCCTTATTGCTTGATTTAGTATGTAAACCGAAATACTGAGTGTAAGGAATGCTTAAGTTGAATAGGTATAAGTAATTAGTGTTTTTGATATTATTATCCCTAAAGGGCATTGTAAGTACTTGGCATTATGATAAGTATATGCAATATGTTTTTTGATTTTTTAGTTGGTTGTGTATTTTTCTATTCCCTTTCAATATATAACATTTGAAAGGGTTTGAATTGGTTTTACCCACAAAATAATTTTTTAAGAATTTTTCATTTACTCTTTGCTTTAAGAATATGCCTTAATTAATGTTAATTTAACTATTATATAATTGTTGCCAATGAGATCTATACTGATTAATAAAGTCCCTGTATTTATCAAGATGGGGTTCTAAGTTCAATCTCCATTAACTTATTCGCTTTTGACGGAAGTAATCTGACCAGAGTTCCTGTGTGCTTAAACTCTTGGTAATCCATGCTCACACCAATCCCTGATTTAATGAGATGATAGAAGACTCTTCTCAAAATGTAAAAATCCTCCTAAATTTAAAAAAAAACTAAAATATAATTATTGAAATTTTATTTTATCTTCGATTTTTTGCGGGCATAAGTGTTAATCTCTTTCAACATCAGATACATATCTGTCAGATATATTAAAAAAATCGAAGAAACAAGTCACAATTTGTAATAGAGGACGCAGGTGGACCACAGCAAGCAGAGCTGGAGTCAACATGGCTGCGGGCATCTTTGTTACACGAATTCCGTGCTGCCTGCCCGCCCGCCTGCCTAACTGCCCGTAACTTGGCAAGATTCTAGCAGCAATTTTTTTAAGTAACCAATTTCATTGAGATTAATTTAGACATCTGATTGTCTGTTGAACGGAGCAAAGGAAACCCCAAATTGAGGGAAGTGCAGAAGGCAAGCATGGAAAACGGGAATGTTGGGTACGAGCAGGTAATTGAGGAATTCCAGGCGATAACGAGGGATGCAGAGAGAGTACAGCGACAGACGTTGAAGGAGATAATAGAACGGAACAGTGAAACGGAGTATTTGCGCAAGTGGGGTGTGAACGGGGCCACGGATCCCCAGCAGTTCAAGGCGCTCGTTCCTCTGGCTACTCATGCCGATTTGGAGCCTTACATTCTCAGAATTGCCGATGGAGATCACTCGCCAATTCTCACCACTCAACCCATCTCGTGCATCTCCTTAAGGTACACCGACTTTTGCCTTTTCTTGAATGGCGTTTCCCCTCGTTTGTTGTTTTCTGGATTGAAATTGCACTGTGGAAACAGACAATTTGGCTTTTGACTTCCGTCCTTTTTTAATTTTTTTTCCTTAGCCTCTTTTCTCCTTGGCTGTGGTGTGGTGTCGTATGTGTGCAGCTCTGGTACTACAAATGGAAGGCCGAAACTCGTCCCTTTCAATGACAAGGTGTTGGCAGCATCAGTGAAGATTTTTAGTATTTCTGGCGCTTATCGAGCTCGGTATGCTGATCTCTCTGCATATTTGTTTTCTCGATCTCTTTGAAATATATCTTAAATTACTTCAGGAAACAAATAATTACATCAATCTAATAGCAGGGGTACAAGTAAAGTCCTCTGAAATTAACATTGCCTCCTTGCTTCTAAGGGAATGGACTCAACGGGCCTGAAATTTCAACTTAACCATCTCTCTCTTTTAGGAGCTATTTTTTTTTTTGGTTGATTGTATGCCTGAAGGCATTACATGGAATCAATGATTTACATAGAATGTCGGCATCTCTGCTCATATTTGGGAAATAAATATATAAAAGATTTTCAATGCTGAGTAAGCATACATCTAAATCAGTGAGCTCCTTTGGCTAAGCAGCCACCAGTAAGGGGCATCCATGCCACCAAAATCACCCAGAGCACGATCCTGCCTTGAACCGCTTGACTCTCCATGTCGGGTATCTAGAGGGATTTGTATCTTGGTGGATAGATATAAGCAACCATCATCCTCACCAGTTGGACTACAACCCTTTCGATCTTTTAGGTGCTTTTCGAAAAACATACAGTCTGCTAATTTTTGTAGGTGTAACCATTTTTTGCCTGCTGGATTTTTTTTTGGTAATATATGGTTCAGAGCACTAAAAACAGGCTACAGACCGTCAATATACTCAAAATATAGAGTCCACTATTTGTTTTAGGCCATAACCGTTTACTACCCACAGCAATCTTTTGCAGTCATCTGTGTTCCAAAGTACTAAAAACAGGCTACAGACTGTCAAGCAAAGTCGTCTTCTGCTCAAAAGTTAAATTACCAAGTTTGCTTCAGATTGATTGCCTAATGATTGAATCTGATTGTATATGTTCCTTTCCTTTTTAATATTTGTTACTATGCTTGCATTGGCTGCAGGCTTGGATGTGGTATTTTACAACTGTTGTAGTCTGTGTGATGCAGGGGCATGCTCGGTCCGCTCATAGTCATTTAATTAGCCTAGAAGAAAAACATGCAAAATTCATAAATGGATAGATCAAGGGTAAATTTAGAGTGTTGTTTCACTTACCTTGTTGGGACTCTTTTTAGAGTAAGACAAGTACTTTTGCATTATAAAAAGGTGAAATATAATTTTGTAGTCAAACAGAAGTACTTTAACATGGATTTTAATGGAGGGAGGATTTATGAAGAAAATCTGTCTATATTTGGTGGACTATAAGATAGTTGTAGTAGTTGCAAATTCCTACTCTTCTATATAAGAAGGTGAGATATAAATATGCAGTCAAACAGAAGCACTGTAACATGGATTTAAATGCAGGGAGAAGTTATGAAGGATATCTTTCTCATATTTGTGGACTATAAGATAGTTGTAGTAGTTGGAAATGCATGCTCTGCTATATAAGAAGGTGAGATATGATTACGTACGAAAACAAAAGTACTGTAACAGGGATTTGAATGGAGGAAAGCATTATGAAGGAAAGCTGTATCATATTTGTGGATGTGTGATTTGTGGGTGTAGAATGAACTTGTATTATTGGTAATTTATTCTGTAAATTGGGTTTTGCATCTTTGATCCCTCACCCATAGCCCTCTCTATGCAAATTATTTATATCTAGTTTTGTTAGAAGAAGTCCCATGCTGTATAGATTAACGGTCAACTGAACTAATGTAAATCTGTAAACAGGAAAAAGGATTACTTTCTGAGATATTGCTAATCTAAGCCTTCCGGACAATTCACTGTTTAACAGTATCAGCCAATCTGAACAGGCAGTCACTGCAAACATCCTGCAAGAAATGTCAAACTAACAAATCTCAGTTGGATCCTCTACGCTTGCAAAGTATTCAGACTTGAAAAGAATTTCATTTTATGTATAATTTGAGCTAAATATAAATTGTAGTTATATATTGTGATAAGTTATTATGGGGATTCGTCCATGTCAATTGTCATCCTTAAGACAGCTGTGTAACGCCTATACAAATAATTTGGCATTCTAATTGGAATCTCTCTATGAAAGCATCTCTCTACTGTCCAAGTGTGGAAGCTCCACCAATGGAATTATAGCTTCTTATGCATGGATATATATTGCTATGCATTCTAAATGTTTGTGTTTTCTAAGAGTTTGATTTTTCTAATGTTTTTTTTCTATCCGAAATGCATCGCTACCCATCAGTTGTAACTTTCTCAAAAATTTCCTCATAGGAAGTTATTGCTGGGAGGAGAGATGTTTATGGGTCCACCTATCAACCTATTAATGCATCTACCTCCAATTCATATTTGCAATTGTTTCGTCCAGGTTTCTTATCACTCCTATTAATTACCCAATGAAACTCATCCTCTTCATCCTATTCGTATTTGCAAGTGTTTCATTCAATTTTCTTCTCATTCCTATTGCTTACCCACTTTGATGTTATTATTTATTTGTTTACTTAATTCTGGGGCTGCATCTCTTCAAGTCAGGACACAGCCAATGGATAGGAAACTCTAATTCATAATTTTTTTTGATGCAAATAGGGACAAACTAGCAGCCATAGAATGGGTATCGGACAGGTGTTTAGACAATACACTCTCCTCATTTTTGATTGACCTTAAGTAACAGTGTCAAAGTATGACACATTGGTTTATAGTCCAAAGGGTTACATTAAGAAGCTTCTCTGATTTTGTGCTGATTGTTTTCTGGCAATCTCGGTAAGGATTAGGGATATGCTGTTGGTCTCTGTTATATGATTTTTTCCATACTGATTTTGAATTTGATTACATAAGCCCAAAGCTTTTTATGAAAGTGATACTTTATTGCTTGCATGCTAGACACGAAGTGGGCATAGTTTTGAAGCCTTTGTATAGCAAGAGTATATAGAATTGTAACCTTTTGTAGTATATGACAAACCGTTTAATGGGATTCATGGATGGTGACATATCTTGCTGACCCCCTATTAATGGGACAAGAGTTCATAGTACTGATTGATCTCTAGTAAAATGGGGTGCCCCTAATGTGGGATGCATAAAGCTGAAGTTTGCTGGTGCCTCTTGGGTTAACCCTAGTATTGATGGGCTGGGTTGCATTCTTCGTTTGTCCCAATGCATTTTATTGTAGCTTCCTCAACCGTTGTTCTAGCACCAATAATGTGTCAAAAGCTAACGTGCTTGTAGAGGGGCTGAGAATAGCAAAATCCTATGGAGCAGTTTCTTTGGAAGTAGAAGGTGACTCGATGTCGGTGATTGAGGGCATTACTCCCAACTGGAAAGTTAACTATTTTCTTGAACAAGCTTTCGAGTTGAAGGAGCATTTCTAGAAAATTTCCTTCAAGCAATGCTACCATGAGGCAAACGATTTTGCTGATCTTTTGGAAAATGTTGGGGCCAACTTGGGGGTCTTCTCAAAGACTAAAAGCTCACTTTCATCTGACTGACCCGTGTTAGGAACCCCTTATCCAACGGAAGCACAATTGATTACTTTCTTATAAGCAATTAAACACGAAATTATACCAGAATGATTAAGTAACTAGAAACTTGAGACAACAAAGAATTTGAGAGACAATACACACTCTTGTATTAAATACTACTAGAAGAAAATACAATAAGGAAGATGCCACTTCTTCCTCCACCTCAAAGGCTTGCCACACCTCAAGACCTTCTTCCCTCTCTCTTGCTCAACACAACCAACTCAACAACCTGAGTTGTTATCCCCTCCTTGAATGCTTTAGCGGATCTCCTTGACCTTACACTTGTAGATCTCCTTGACCTTGCTTCAATATTTCAATGCTTTACTTGCTTGCTTGATTTACAATACATGCCTCATGGGTCTTTAAATAGAATCCCATGCATACAAAAATAGCACTCTAATTACAATAATTAGACACGCAGCTCGTGACTATAATTAGTCATTTAACATGCAAACACTCGCTTCACTTAACTGACTGTTCGTCAACAGCAGTTCTGGACCGCCACAGGCGACTGACGTCGGTCCCTGTCTGTTTGGTGCTGACCGACGTTGGCCGACTTCCTGTCGACACCGGTTGCCTTCTGCACTGGTAATGACCGACGTCGGTCATGCTGCCGACGCCGGTACTTTTGGATTTTCAGCAACCTCCTGTTTCTTCGTGTCTGCAACAGTTGAAGCTTTTAGCTCCACACCCTAACAATCTCTCACTTGGAGATAAACAGCTGCAACTGTACCTATATCTGTACACCATCTACTTTGTTCCCTTGGCTCTGTATCCCTCTTCAAAGTGATTCTTGAAGACCAACCACCACACAAACCTGTGATGCTATACTTGTCACTTATGCCAAAAGAATTTTGCTACTCCCAAATTCTTCATGACACACTTCTGAACCAACTCTACCCTTAGCTCAGAAAACTCCCTGTATATGAAACTCTGCAACAAGCAACACAATACAGTAACAGGATAATGTAGCTAATATTATCCAACCTGGTAAAGATAAAATGCAATGGTCAAACCTCCATTGTCCTGCAGCCTAATCAAGACCATATACCATAGCCTTCTGTCTCACGTGTCCATCCACTCTCTTCTCTAAAATAGGAATCCATCCCTCATCCAGTGCTTTCTTCCAGCTGACAACTCCACCAACAAATACTTGTTTGGTTCTTCTCCAAGGACTCACACTCCTCATCCATGCCAAGCTCCCACTGTTTTTGGATTCTACCTGCATTGCTTCTTCCATCTTCCTAGTTCTTGACCATCAGTAAGCAATATAAAGAAGGTGAACAACGAATATGAGGTTCACTTACCCTTTTTGACCTCCATATGGGTGTTTGAGACTTCTTGACAGCTTGCTATCCACCCAACATTCGTCCCAGTGACCGATCTCAGCCATCTCCCAGTCTGCTCCTGATCGATGTCGGTTCCCTGCACTGACCTTGACTGCCGACGTCGTTTCCCTGACTGTCGACGTCGTTTTCCTGGCCGACGCCGGTGTCCCCCCTGCCGACGTCGGTCCCTGCCTGACCGACGTCGGACTTCTCTGCCCGACTCTACCGACCCTGTTGGTCTGCTCATGACCGATGTCGGTATCTGCCTGACCGACGTCGGTCCCAAGTGACCAACATCGGTGTCTGTGTGTTCCTGTAAGTGATGAAATCTTCATTCGCGAGCTCATCTTGGATCAAACCTCTGTCCATACTGCTCTGCTCAGAATTATTCAGCCCCTGTGACTGATCTCTGTCCTTCATCTCCTCCATAAACACCAAGGCTTCTTTGTTCCTGTCAAAAGCATCAAATTTTCTTTTCCTGCAATGAACTCTATCTATGCTTTTCGAATCTGAACACATATCTTTTGAATCAAGAACGTCCATTCCCTTCTTATTCATGTGACCAAGCCTATTAAGCCACATCTTCGAATCTACAGCTAAAGTAGATAAACCAGAAGTAGAATCAGCAATACAAATAGATAGATAAAGAGTACCTACTTTCTTACCTCTTGCTAAAACAAGTGCTCCCTTGGTAACCTTCCAAGAATCCGCTGTGAGGGTTATTGTGCATCCCTCATCACCCAACCTTCCTACAGAAATCAAACTCTGCTTCAGAACTGGGACATGTATGACCTCCTTCAACACCCATGTGTTGTCCATCTGCAATCTCAGCTGCACTTTCCCTTTGCCAACTATTTAACAAGGCGTACCATTCCCTAAATAAAGAACTCCAAAGTCTTCCTGTTCATACTCATGGAACAAATCTCTGTTTGGAGACGCATTAAAAGAACCAGAATCTAAAATTCAAGATCCTACCTGACTATCCAAAGAAAGTATGAGAGCGTCATGTATCACAATATTTGCATCCTTTGCTTCTTCATTACCTACATGTTGATTCTCTTTATCCCTCAACCAACACTCCTTTGTGTGTCCTCTCTTTCCACAAAACCAGCAGGTAACACCTCTGGATTCGGATCTCCCTCCCACCTTCAACCTTGATTTCCCTTGCTCTACTTTCTCTCTTTGCCTTCCTCTGCTTTCTGCACTTAGAGCATTCCCTGATGATTCACTTGTGCTTCTCCTGCGTATTTCTTCATTCAAGATCACACTCACAACATCAACTTTTAAGATTTTAGAAGCAGATGCAGAATTACTTACTGCCATAACCAAATTATCCTAACTTTTAGGTAAGGAGCATAAAATTAAAAGAGCCTTTACTTCATCATCAAAAACAATATTGACTGAAGCTAACTGGTTTACCAAACCATGAAAATCACTAAGATGAGTATGTACCGATCCACCTTCCTGCATTTGCAAAGTAAATAGCTGCTTCATAAGAAATACCTTATTAGAAGCAGAGGGCTTTTCGTATAAATTCGCCAAAGATTTTATCAATTCTTCCGTTGTCTTGCACTGTGATAAGTTGAAAATCACAGACGATGCAAGGCTCAACCTTATGGAACCGAGAGCCTTCCGATCAAGAACACTCCATTCTTCATCCTTCATATCTGTGGGCTTGCATGCAACCCCACCCAACAGTAAGTACAAATCCTTCTTATACAGATAATCCTCTATCTGCATCCTCCAATGTTGATAATTCTTGCCGTTAAACTTCTCCATTCGTAGCTTACTTTCTTCTGCCATCGCTGAACTCCCACTCAATCAGAAACCCTGTGAATGACCTATAATCAACAAACAATAACCTGCTCGATACCAACTGTTAGGAACCCCTTATCCAACGGAAGCACAATTGATTACTTTCTTATAAGCAATTAAACACGGAATTATACCAGAATGATTAAGTAACTAGAAACTTGAGACAGCAAAGAATTTGAAAGACAATACACACTCTTGTATTAAATACTACTAGAAGAAAATACAATAAGGAAGATGCCACTTCTTCCTCCATCTCAAAGGCTTGCCACACCTCAAGACCTTCCCTCTCTCTCTTGCTCAACACAACCAACTCAACAACCTGAATTGTTATCCCCTCCTTGAATGCTTCAGCTGATCTCCTTGACCTTACCCTTGTAGATCTCTTTGACCTTGCTTCAATACTTCAATGCTTTACTTGCTTGCTTGATTTACAATACATGCCTCATGGGTCTTTAAATAGAATACCATGCATACAAAAATAGAACTCTAATTACATTAATTAGACACGCAGCTTGTGACTATAATTAGTCATATAACATGCAAACACTCGCTTCACTTAACTAACTGTTCGTCAACAGCAGTTCTAGACCGCCACAGGTGACCGACGTTGGTCTCTGTCTGTCTGGTGCTGATCGACGTCGGCCGACTTCTTTTTGACGCCGGTTGCCTTCTGCACTGGTAATGACCGACGTCGGTCATGCTGCCGACGCCGGTACTTTTGGATCTTCAGCAACCTCCTATTTTTTCGTGTCTGCAACAGTTGAAGCTTTTAGCTCCACACCCTAACAACCCGGGCTAGAAGAACTTGTTACTACAGAAGCTAGGGTTTTGAAATCCCCACACTGAATTGTTAAACCTTAGTATTGGGGCCTAAACTCTATGGAGGATTGGGCCTAAATCATGGAGTGCTGCACTTTTATGATTGCAAGATATCTCAAAATTAATAATTTATGAGTATTTGGGTTTTCATTAAAGTTAGCTAATTTGTGACGCCCATTGCCACTTGAGAATGATGGGAAATCTCAAGGCATAGGCATGGTGTCTCTTAAATATGTGAAATCATTATCTGATGACACTTCACATGTTTTTGCCTCTGCCTTCTCACTCAAATCATTCTGTCATTGTTCCTGATTGATTGTTCTTTGTCCTTGCCATTACTCTGCTCTCAAGCCCATTATGCATATAGCCATTTATTGCTTCCCTTGCGGGTTTAATGGCTGCTTTGAAAGAAAACAGACTTTTTGAGGGTATGGTATATCAAACTCTCCACAAGTGCTTTGTTCTCGATGGCATGGGAAAAGACTTTGTGCATCAAATTCTAGGCTCGAGAGGGATTGAACAAATCGTAGGTGTGAAACACTTTATCAAGACTATGAAGGAAGAGTTTTTGCACAAACTTTCTTCTATCACCCCTGCTCTGTGTTTTAATTCTTGATGAAATCGTTCCCTAGTGAAATTGTTTCCTAGTGAAATTGTTCCCTCCATTTGCTTTGCCGCTGCATAAGGACCTGAAAGCCACCTGGGATACCTTCCATTCGATTCTCACCCCTTCAGTCCTTGTTGGTGACTGTACTTTGGTCTGGCAAAATGCTTTGTTTCAAAAATTCCAGATTGGTGACCCTTGGGATCTCTTAGTGGGTGTAGCGAGGTGCTTGAATTGAGTTGCTGAGGCAATGATGAAAGGATGGCTGCGCTTGAGTGGAGGATGGTTCAATGTGAATGAAAGTGCAAAGATCTGCACAAATTAGTGTCCTCGCTCAAAATTGAAGTATCTAGTGGGTAGTGTTAGTCCACTATAGTCTCCTTAATGGAGCAAAGGGCAGGCCTCCTGCCCCACATAAATTATGCCAGGCTACAATTTATGAGGAACCAAAGCCCAAGCATGGAAAGCGTAAATGTATGGCGGGAGGTGTGTTTGCGGAAGAATGAATTTGTGAAGAGAAAGGAAATCCCAGTATTAAGGACATCCTGTTTGGCCTGCTGCACTCCATGGCTCAGCTTATCAAGGTAGGTATGTGTGCTGACTTTACCTCTGAGGTTAGTTTTGCCTTGGTTGCCAAAAACATTCTGCAGGAATTCTATCTTTCCAAGTACAAATTATTGAGCTCCTTTGGAGGTCCAACTTGGTCTCTAGTAGAGCTCTCTCTGTAATGTCCCTTTTAGGGATATCAGGTTAAACAATAAATTATTCTATCAATCCAATCAGCAAAAATGAATTTCCAGATTTATTTCAAAACCATAGCACTCTGATTTTGTAAATACAGCAGTAGATAACCCTTGAAATCAGCTTCAAATGTTATATTAAATTTTCCAAAAAATAGCAAAATAAATAACAATAAATTTGCCAAAGAAACCAACCAAGACCCTGGTTTTTGATGAAGTGTTTGGACTGTAAAAATATTATAAAACTCAGGAAAAATAAATTTGGCTGATTTACACCCCAGCTGCCCTCAACAAGACCCCAAGATGGCTCGCTGATCCTTTCCAGCTGTTTGCTGCCCTTAGAGAGTCTTCGTTGCCCTTGGAGAGTCTTCGTTGCCCTTGAGCAGTCCTCCAAACTCCACGCTTCACTCCACTGGTTCGCTCACTTGCAAGTGCTTATTTAGTGTTGAAAACACCCTTTGAACTCAATTTTGCTCACTGCAACTCCTAGATGAAGCTGTGTAGGTCTGAATTTCGGGTTTTCGTTCTCAATTCAGCGCCCTTGAAGGGTTTACGTCCTCCAATAACAAGTCCAGCTGTTCATGCTTAGACTTCAAGAGATTCGTTATCAAAATTCAACATGAAACCTCCAAATGATCCTCCTTTGGCCTTAAATAGTCTCCCCACTTGAAGCGCCTAAGTTTGGGGAAGGGAGAGTAACTTTTAGGCCCTTATGATCTTTTTAAAAAGGCACTTAAATAAGCAAGGTTCCAAAAAGGTCCCCTTTTAAGTGAACTTTAAAATATAAATTATCTTTTTAGGAAAATTACAAATAGACTCCATGTTCCCTTTTCCTAATAATCGCCCCTTAGCTTTTTGAGAAACAATTAAAAGCTAAGGGTCTTCATGTCTTCATATCTTCATCTTTGAAAAGGAGGACATGACAATCCTCCCTTCCCAATATTGCTTGTCCTCAAGCAATTGCAAGATAGGATGTTGAAGGATGGCTTCCTCTTCCCAAGTAGCATCCTCGAAAGGTAAATCCTTCCAATGAATCAAGTATTCTGTGATGATCTTGTTTCTAAGCTTCCTCTCCCTCACCTCCATAATAGTATGCGGAATTATAACAAGTTTACCCTCTTCATCAAGAGGAGGTAGATCCATGGAGGGAACAATGTGCTGCCCAAGTGCCTTCTTCAAGCAAAAAACATAAAAAACATTGTGAATTTTGCTATTTTTTGGTAATTCTAATTCATAAGCAACTTCACCCACCTTCCTTATAATTTTGTAAGGACTATAAAACCGGGGTTTAATCTTTTCTACCCCACTTTGTTTGATAGAAGATTGCCTAAAGGGTTGCAATCTTACAAAAACCATGCCATTTTCCTCAAAATGCCTTTCTTTTTGTTGCTTATCGGAATACATTTTCTGCTGGTTTTGAGCTTGTTGTAAGTTCCTTTTTAGCTGATCTAAAATTTCTGTGCATTCTTGGACCAAATCAGCAGCCCCGGGTACTCTACTATCACTCCAAATTAGATCAAGGAAAGAAAAAGCCTCATAACCATATAGTGCCTTGAAAGGAGACATACCTATTGACATATGGTATGTGGTGTTGTAGCAAAACTCAGCCGTGTATAACCATTTACTCCATACCTTTTGCTGCCCTGAAACATAATTGCGAAGGTATCCCTTTACCCATTTATTCACAATTTCGGATTGTTCATCCGTTTGAAGATGGTAACTAGTGCTTGGAGTCAATTCGGTTCCCACCAAACGGAAGAGCTCTTGCCAAAAGAGGCTCATAAACCTGCTGTCCCTGTCACTAACAATGTTCTTGGTTAATCTATTATGAAGCTTGAAAACTTTTTTGAAAAACAAATCAGCTATCATAGGAGCATTACAATGGGCTGGTAATGCAAAGAAATGAGCAAATTTGGTGAGTCTATCCACCACAACCATTATGGAATTTTTATTTTGACTCAAAGGTAACCCCGCAATGAAGTCCATAGATATGCTCTCCCATTTTTGTTGAGGAATGGGTAGAGGTTGAAGTAGACCAGCTGGAAATGTATTTCCGCCCTTGCTGTGTTGACACACAATGCATTCTCTAACATATTGAAGCACTTCATTTTTTTGACCCTTCCAATAGAACTTTCCTCTCACTTCTTTGTATGTCTTGAAATATCCCTGATACCCCGCCATAGGTGCATCATGAACATCCCTTAAGAGTTGAGTCTTAAGCATGGATTTTTGGGTCAAATAAATTTGGTTATTGTACAAAATCAGACCATCCACCACCGCATACCTCTCATCATTCGTGCTTCCTTCCACCACGGCTGTAGCAATGGTATCTTTGACATATTCTGCTGTTACGACAGCTTTCCAATCCGCTGTAATACCACTCATAACACACAAAAGAGGCTTCCTAGATAATGCATCAGTCACTACATTGTTTCTTTTTTTTACATACTCAATGTCAAAATCATATGATTGCAATTTACTCACCCATTTTTGTTGCCTATTATTCAAATCAGCTTGTGTGAGAAAATATTTCGAGTTATTATGATCGGTTTTCACAATAAATTTTTCACAAATCAAATATTGACGAAATTTAGCCAAAACATGCATAATGACTAACATCTCCTTATCATAATTTGAATTTTTTTTCTTATTATCCTTAAGTTTCCTGCTTTCAAAAAGCAATTGGGTGCCCTTTTTGCATTAGGACAGCCCCTTTACCTTCCACTGAAGCATCACAATCCAATATAAAAGGAATGGTGAAATCCGGAACAGCAAAGACGGGACAAGAACTCATGATTTTCTTTAGTTTTTCAAAAACTTCCAAGGCTGTTTCTGACCAATCAAAAGCACCTTTCTTAGTCAAATTTGTGAGGGGGGCAGCTAGTTGAGAAAAGCCCTTCACAAACCTCCTGTAGTAACTGCATAATCCAAAGAAACCCCTCAATTGCTTGAGAGTAGTAGGGGGTGGCCAATCCAAGATAGCTTGAATTTTCTGTTGATCTACATGAACTCCTTGGGCATTGATGACATGCCCCAAATACAAATTTTCTGAAGTAGCAAACTCACATTTCAATTTTTTTGCAAAAAGTGTTTGGTGCTCCAATACCCCTAAAATCGTATCCAAATGGTGCAAGTGCGCCTCCCATGTCTTGCTATACACAAGAATGTCATAAAAAACACCCAAGACAAATTTCCTCAAGTATTGCTTGAATATATGATTCATGCAAGATTGGAATGTGGCAGGAGCGTTTGTTAGTGCAAAAGGCATCACCAAAAATTCATAGTGCCCATAATGACCCCTGAAAGCAGTTTTCTGCACATCTTCATTTCTTACCCGGATTTGATGGTACCCTGTCTTCAAGTCAATTTTGGAGGAAAAAACCAATCCATGTAGCTCATCAATCCTAGGTATGGGGTACCTATTTTTTATTGTCTTCTTATTTAGCAACCTATAATCAATGCACATCCTCATGGATCCATCCTTCTTTATAGTACAATTGATGAAGTGAAGGCGCTGGAACTAGGCCTTATTGACCCATATCAAGAAGTTTGTGAATGGCTCTCTATTTCTTCTTTGAAAATCCTTGGATGGCAATAAGGAGTAGTGATTACCACTTTAGTACCTTGTTCCAACTCAATGATATGCTCAAATCCTCTAGCCGGGGGTAACCCATGAGGAATGTCATCAAGCACCTTGGTATGCTTATCAATAAGGAGCTGAACATTCCTATGAGTAGGTGGCTGTCCCACATCAGCATTCATATCCTTAAGAAAATACTTTGCTGTTCATATAACCTGCCCTTTGTTGAAAGCTCTTTCCATTCTTTTTGAGGTCACAACTAAAGGTGCCCCATTGTTCAAGCCTTGAATTTCCACTTCTTTACCTTCCACCTTGTATCTCAGCTTCATGGTTTGAAGATTTTGTGCCTATTCTCTAGGGGAATGTAGCCATTGAACCCCCAAAATTACATCCACCTCTCCAATGTCAATCATGTGGAATTTCCCTTCAACCTTTTGCTTGTCCAAGGTGAGTTTCAAATCTGGAATTTTGTGATGGCAAGGAATGTATATTCCATCTCCAAGAGTTACCTTGAAACCTTTGAATGAAATCGTGTTCATTCCACATTTTGAAGCCAATCTTTTATCTACAAATTTAATGTGTAGCCCTATTGTCAATGAGAATGGTGACTCTTTTGCCCTGTAAAACTCCTCTAACCTTGAATGGGTGGCAGTTAGGAATCCCTGTTATGGTTGCAAGTGTACCCACCTTGTTTTCATGAACCTTTGCATCTTGCTCCACTTTGTTGAAGACTGTTTCAGACCCTATTATACTGCTGTCATTGGTTGGCAGACCTTCCAATGGTCCTTTCCTAGGCTGGGAATTCATCTCCTCGTGCTGCTTAACTGTTTGGGGGACTGTTTCAGACCTTCCAATGTGCTGTTCTACTGTTTTAAAGTCTGTTACAGACCTTTCTATGTTGCCGTCATGAATCCACAGCCCTTCTACTGGTTCTTCTCTTGGCTGGACATTTGTTTCTTTGTGTGGGACTGTTTTTGAACTTATTGGCAGCCTCATTGGATGTTTTCTCTCTTGCTGAAAACCTCTTTTTTAATGTATGTTACTGTCTGGGTTTGCCACCTTTCGGATCAGCTTGCCAAGCTGCCGTACCTTCTTTCCTTATGCCCCCTACGAACTTCATCACTGTTTTTTAGGCTTTAGGAAAGGTAAATTTTGCACCAAAGGGGCTGCGATTTCACAATCTATCGCCTTTTTGATGGCCATTGGTAATGAGGGGGGGGTTAAAGGCCTTAACCAAACCCTTGAGAGATGGGGATAGTCCTTCAACAAACCGTGTTGTAAGTCTAATCTCCGAAACATCCTTAACCAAGGTGGATATCCTTTGAAACTCTTCAATGCAATTTTCCAATGACTGACCTTGTTGCATTGGGCCAAATCCCGTACATGCAAGTCCAAGTCTGCCTTTTCAAATTTGTCAATGATTTATTTCGGAATTCCTCATAAGTCTTGATTGTGTTGTGCCCTCGGGTTATCATCCCTTGGTGCCACCTTTCATGGGCATCTCCTTCTAAATGTAAAACAATCAATGACAAAAAATCCTTCTCCTTGAACTTATGTAATGAAAAATATGTATCCACTTTATTGATCCTAACCCTAGCTGAATTACTTGTAACCCCATCAAAAGTAGGTAAGGTGACTTTCTCAATCTCTTCATTCCACTCTCCAAGGCTGTCCTGCCTTTTGTTGGAACCTCCTTTGCCACTTTTCCAAGTGACATATCCATTAAAGTTCATCTCCTTTCGAAAAGGAGGTGGATAGGTCATATACTCACCATATGATGCTAACAAATCTGCTTTGCATGAAGGCTGTTCTTTCTCTTTTTTTGAAGTGGCTTCTTCTGGGAGAACCTTGGGCTTAGGTATGTATTCCTTACCCACAACCATGGTGTTGCTTGCCAAACCCTGCTCTTTTTGTCCTTTCATGTCCTTCACTGTTTGAAGAAATTCCTCTATCACTTCTCTCAGCTGTTCTTGTGCCCTAGCTAACCTTTCAAACCTAGCCTTGTCCATGTCACTGATTGACATTTAACCCTTGTTTCCCACAAATAGCCAAGAAATTGGCTCTGAGACCACTGTAATACCCTTTTAGGGATATTAGGTTAGACAATAAATTATTCTATCAATCCAATCAGCAAAAATAAATTTCCAGATTTATTTCAAAACCTTAGCACTCTGATTTTGTAAATACAGCAGTAGATAACCCTTGAAATCAGCTCCAAATATTATATTAAATTCTCCAAAAAATAGCAGAATAAATAATAATAAATTCGCCAAAGAAACCAGCCAAGAACTTGGTTTTTGATGAAGTGTTTCGGCTGGAAAAATATTATAAAACTCAGGAAAAATAGATGTGGCTGATCCACACCCCAGCGGCCCTCAACAAGACCTCAAGATGGGTCGCTGATCCTTTTCAGCTGTTCGCTGCCCTTTGAAAGTGTGTCACTACCCTTGGAGAGTCTTCGTTGCCCTTGAGCAGTCCTCCAAACTCCACGCTCCACTCCTCCACTGGTTCGCTCACTTGCAAGTGCCTATTGGGTGTTGAAAACACCTTTCAAACTCAATTCCGCTCACTGCAACTCCTAGATGAAGCTGTCTAGGTCTGAATTTTGGGTTTTCCTCCTCCAAGAACAAGTCCAGCTGTGCGTGCTTAGACTTCAAGATATTCATTATCAAAATTCAACATGAAACCTCCAAATGATTTGTGTTTGGCCTTAAATAGTCTCCCCACTTGAAGCACCCAAGTTTGGGGAAGGGAGAGTAACTTTTAGGCCCTTATGATATTTTTAAAAAGTCACTTAAATAAGCAAAGTTCCAAAAAGGTCCCCTTTTAAGTGAACTTTAAAATATAAATTATCTTTTTAGGAAAAGTTCAAATAAACTCCATGTTCCATTTCCTTATAATCGCCCTTAGCTTTTTGGGAAACAATTAAAAGCTAAGGGTCTTCATGTCTTCATATCTTCATCTTTGAAAAGGGGGACATGACACTCTCCTATGGTGTAAAAGAAAAAAGTGATATTTTTGGTGGTCGAGTGGCCATGGGGGAAATTTGGGTGGTTGTGGCAGCTCTGGTGGTGCTGGCAGAGGCTGGGATTGCTCCTTGCCTGCTGCTCTGTAGCTTCTCAGTCTGTTTTTTCCCTATGCGTGGTTCAAGTTTGGATTGTGCTTATGGTTTTGGTGGTGCGGTTGGCTGTTAGCGTCTGGAGTAGTTTTGTGTCCAGTGGTTGTTTGGTGGCTGCTGAGTGGCAGTTTCGTTGTTGCTCACTGGCTGTTTGGTGTCTGTGTGGTGGCTGGTCTAGTTGTGGAAGCTTGTCAGTCATGGAAGTTGCTTGGTGGTGGCTTCGTGGAAGTAGCTTTTAATCTTCAGTTAGACCTTGTCTTTTTGTGCCGGGACACCTTCTTTTAATCTCTTATTATGTATTTTCGACTTGTAATTCTCCCCAGTGGAGGGGTTCACTTTTCTTTTCTTCACATTAAGCTTACTGAAGATGCACTTTCTTGAAATTCACAGGCGAGGGTTCCATTAGATTTTCTCATTTTATCTCTCTAAAAAAAACCCTTAACTTTTTGAGAATATTTGAAATGGATATAACATTATTTGTCTTATTTTATGGGCTGCTAATTTTCCATGAATAGTCAGACAACTATTTGGTTCTCATGTCATATTACTATCCAATAAAAATGTAATTATTCTGTAGGTTTTCCTTGAAAAATTCTCCAGTTCCTTGAAAGGTGGTGGATTCAGGTTTGCCATACGGTCAGGTCATTGGTCACTGACAGTAATATTAACCCCCCAAAAGCCTAACATGTGGTTACTATTGAGCCCTAAAAGCTCATATATGGGAATAAATGCTGGTAAATGACATTGGTTTATTTGTGGGTTTGATGAAATTTCACTTTGTTTTCAAATCCCTATATTGGCTACATTGGAGTTTCCCAGTGAGCATGTTTCTAGCAACTCAACCCTGGCATTCAGTGACTCTCAACACTTTGTGGTCAACGAATCATAGAACCCTGACCTTGTATTTTCTAAAGTGGCGAGGAAACTATAACCAGTAGTTGTGGGAAGTATTTATTACCTCACAATTGAGGCTCCTCATGGCCCACTAATCGGGTTGTATTATGCTAAATATTATAAGTCTTATGGTATAACACAGTTGCAGGAATTCAGAATTTCCAAAGTTTTCCCACCAGTTCTGAGTTGGGTACCATTAAAGTTAGAATCCAAGCATCAAGGTCATATACAGCAACAAGAGAGGCTCAACTCCTTGATGATGTATGAACACATAGAAGATAGTTTCATTACGAAGAAGAACCGTCATCAGCTTCTTAATAGCATTGCCAGAGGGTTTCTATGATAGGATCATTTATTGTCTTGATCAGTTATATCTGGAAGGATCCCATTTAAATGTATGTTGGCATCTAAATAACGTCTTTGTTCATGGTATGTAATGGTTACACCTAAGTGACTTTTAATTAGACAATTGGTTGAGATTTTTAATCATATAAAGTCATCACATGTTTAATGACAGTGTCTTTGTCGTAAAAGTATCAATCATATTATAAAGAATGGATTACCAAAAGCAATCGGTCAAGACATAATGATAGAAATTTTGGTAGTCTAGTGAGTTGCTTGCAAAGTATCCTTGTCTCTATTGAAAAGTAATTGTACTAAGTTGCAAAGAAGGCATCAATCGATGGTCAAGACACATTGATAGAAATTTTGGTAGTAAAGTGAGTTGCCTCCAAATATCCTCGTCTCTATTGAAAAGTAATTGTACTAAGTTGCACAGAAGGCATCACTCAATGCAAAGGCAGTGTTTTGCCCTCGAGTTATGGTGATATTGAGCAAAGTACATGACATACTACTGCTTTGCTATTCAAGGTGACAATAAAGGAGGGGATGAATATGTGTTTTAGAACCAGATCAAGTTCTCCAGCAATTTTTATATTTTAGTAGTAACTTTAGTAATGACTTGTGGAGGATGGTGCCTCTTTAATGTACACTGATGCTTATAGTGAACTATAGGATTAAGTCTCTAGTTATTGAGAGGGTTCCCAAGGACTATAAATCAATGTTGCTCAATTATTTTTTGAAAGAGTATATTTTATTTTGAAACATCAAGTCTATCTTGTTTTGTCGTCATCTTGGATATTGAATAGAATTATTTTTTAAGGCTCAGTGGAAAGGGTTTGCTGGAGAGTGCTCATGGCGAACATCCAATAACTGGGGTTAAGTCTGACAATAAGTGAATGTAACTATCTATATGCAGATGCTAAACTAGTGAGAGCCCATATACAGTCACATGTACTAAAGCAAACAAATTGAAATGAAAATGTCTACAAAAACTTTCACGTTAGTATACATAGATCAGAGTCACTAGTATCTACCATTTTTCCTAGAAGGGGGACTAGTATTTCACCTGACTTTGTTACTATAGCTAGTAGAAGGTGGCGAGGCTGCAACTTTCCCCCCTCTCTAGAGTGGCCATTGCTATCACAATCACTACTTCTGTCATCTAGATACCATGATTTTTGACCTTTAGTTATAGATAGACAGCCATATCCTCATGTGAACTAAAGTTCTCAAGTTTTGTGATTTCTATGGGCTCAAGAATCATTCAAAACATTTTTTGTATAGAGAAAATTTCTCCAAATATGTATGTGTCCATTAACAAACCATTGGTTCAGATTAGAACTTATAAATTGTCCTTATGTTTCTAGCAAGTAAATGTGTTCCTTTAGGTGCTTTTGTTCATGTAGCGCTGTATATGCATGCCCAACATTCGACATACCACAAGAATAACTCAAATGATATGTATTCATACTCATATATGTAATTTTTTCTTCAAAATTAAACTTGATTTGATGTATTGGTCATGTTTTGCATATGTCACATTTGCTTATTATCATGGCTCTTTGGCCATCAAGCTGAAATTGCTACAAACAAGTGCAAAGCTCCAAATCGAGGGACGCTAGGTTTGTTAAATTGCTTCAGTTTAGGTGGCGATTCAACCTGAATATTGGATATTTCATTAGAATTATTCCTTTTTTTCCCCAAAACCTTTCTTTCCCGATTCTCTCTGTGTATCCATGGTTTTTCACTTTTTCAGGAATCTTCTTAAATTTATGGTCGACTAACTTTTATGTTATGCCCCTAAGGTTCTTCAATTCATAGTGGAATCTTAAACTACATTTTCAAGACAATGAACGACAGTATAAAGACAGAGACCAGGAATTATATCCAAGTTACAAAAGAGAGTAAAATGAGGGCATTGTTTGACATCACACAATGATTTATAACATCGTAAGTATACTTGTTATGATGTAAAAGTATCAAAGCTAATCAATCTTGTCGAGTGGTTCTATTGGTTAAGATGCTTGGCTCATCAGGAGGCCACCAAGATTCCCTTCTTGTCAGAGTGCAAAGGCCTGACACTAATAAGGGATGAGGCTGGTTAACACTTTCTATCTCCTTGACGACCTTCTTAATCTCTTTGGTTGACCTACAAATTTTTTCCAAATGTTTAACTAAGTTAGGGCTGTCTGAGCCGACATGCCTAACATTACCCCATTGGCTTTATTTATATAGTTGACCCAATCAAGCAAACAATTTCTTTCCCTCCTGAACACAGTCCCCAAAGCAAAAAGGAAAATAAGGAGATTGTATGAGTAGTTGACATCGGCAACAGCTTTGATCAGACCTGCACTTGGATTGCCTTTTACAAAAGTCGTGAAGTTTAGTGTGTTTAATCATTATAATTGCTGCCTTTGATTTTATGACCAAGTGCAAATATTATGATAGTATTACTTTGTACATTTCCAATATAATGAAGGGCAATTCCAAGATAAACCAAGAATGATATCTGAGCTACTTAGTACATTTCCAATACAATAGAGTGCAGTTTCAAGACAGAGACCAAGAATGATGTCTAAGCTAGAAGATAGGTGAAGACAATGACTTAATCTGCGATCGCATAATCTTTTATGACGTTGTAATTACACCTGTTTTCACATTTACTAACTTTGAGGACACAAACAAGTCAAACGTGGTAAAAAGCTTCTCTCTTTCTCTATCAGTTGGCCTGAAATAATTTCAATTTTTTTAAAATTAAAATAGGGTTGACTAGGCTGACTTGGATGACATCAGCACATTTGAATTGTATTTATTATATGTTTGTGTGTCAATTGGAGACCTAGCTGACCTAATTGATCTCAATTCCTCTTCCTCAAGTCCCCATTGCACTTCCCAGGGAAGAAAGGATGGAAACGAGGACTTGCCGACAAGTTGGTCTCAGCAGCAGTGTTTACAAACCCTGCCTTCATTGATGGGTGTTTTACAGTTTACCATTATAATTGTTTCTTTTTGAGTGCTTTGACAAAGTACAACTACATATCTAATGCTGTGTTGACATTTTGTAGTGGAATTGGCCAGATTTTGCAGCACCCTGCCATACAAACGTTGAATTTCAGTAGTGGTAGCAATCAGTTTTGAACTTTGCCCCAAACATATGTTGATTTTTTGTTAACTTGAAATAATTGGTTATTTGCTTTGAATAATATATTAATTGTAGTACCATTGGATCTAATTCTTTGACCAAAAGATCTATTGTTGAGGTCTTGATCCATAGTCCCATCAGGGATGTTGGTCGTTATGATTATCAACCAACAATCCCTTTCGAGGCATGATTGTCAAGCCAAAAATCCTGTGGATGGTGGTATGATTGATGAACGTAAAGTTTTGTCAATGGGGGTGTGCTTGAGATAGGCATATAGTCCTATGGATGGTGGCATGAATAATGAGATATAACTGACAATCCCAAGAGGGATTTTTGCAAGAATAAAATGATTGATGAGCCAACAGTTTGTTAGATGGAGGCCTGGTTGAGATAGGCCTGGAGCCCCATGGCTGGTGGTAGACTGAATGAGATATAATCAACACTGTGAAGAGGGATTGTCCGGAAAATTGAATGTGTGATTAAACAAGAGTCATGTGGTCAGTGATGATTATAATATGTGGACAACAGTCGCACGAGGATGATGCAAATTTAGACAATAGTCTCATGACTGAAGGAGGCGGGCGGGATGTAGTAGTAGTTCCACAAGGGAAATGCAAATGTTTTGAGATGGAAATGAAATGATTAAGTGTATTTGAGTAGTCATTTATATTCATTGCAATCTTGTTTTATGGATGGGTGATTGAAACAGAGTTGGTTGCATTCACAAATTAGTGATGCCTTGTGGTGACCAATGTCAAGGAATGCCCTTCAATAGGATGTGGTTTGGTGATTGTCTCCACTCATTTAGACTGATTGTGTTTTGGTTACTGACTTGTTTGGAGCGTGCATGCAAGAGCTTAGCTCGTCGCATTGTATTTCTCAGTGATCTTTGCTATTGGGGGCTGCCAGCTGGTATTGGTGAGGCAGTAGCATTGTAATCCAAATATGCAAGTCCAAAGGGAATAATTTCATTTAGAATTGTGTATTTGATCTTGTTCTTTCATCTCCTCCATCTAGTCCACATTTGCTATTTTGGAGTTCTTAAACTAAATTTGAGCGGATTTATGATTTTTTCATCATACTACATATCTTTTACTTCAATGATAGCCGGCCTCCATCTCAACAGTCTTAGATCTTCACACTTCCATGTTATTAGAAACATCAGCATTAGAACTTCAGAAGCAGCTACCAAGTGGAAGTTTTAACATGCTGTTAGGTCGCTAACTTCAAATTGAGGCATTCATCAGTATGGCCAATGACAAGCCAATTAATTCTCCAAAGAGGCCATTTGGTCAACAGCATCTGCTACAATCGACTTTTAACAAAGAAAAAAATGTAAAATAGCAACCACCTTGGATGCCTGTTGTTGGACGGTACACAAAATTAATGTGTCCCGTGGGATTATGAAAATTACCCAATTTTGTCATTTTTCTTGCTCTATATACTTAATAGTTAATACCATACGCTACACATTGTTACAAAAATTCATTAATATTATAATAATACCCTTGAGAATACTATTATCAAAATTTGACATGGAATTTGAAGCTTAGGTAATTGATCTATTGTATTTCTTTCTAGCTATTTATTATTCGAATAATCTCTTTCAGGTGTGTAATGGTCAACAGAGCTTAAACTGTTCGCCCTGCTATTTCTCAATACCCTTATGGCTAAGTGCAACTTTGTTTTCAAGTAGGACTTAGGTTACTGATGTTTACCTTTTCAATATTTTGGCTAAAAGTTCACCGTGTATGTCCTTCAAATTTGGCTCTGTTATTGTCGAATGGGATAAGCTCAAGTGGTAAAAGTACGGGAAATTTCATAACAGAACCCAGGTTCAAATCCCAGTAGACATGATAAGTGTTGAAATTGGGTACAAGACTGCATTCAACTTGCTGAAGAGGTGTACTCCAATGAATGAGTCTGGATGCAAGTCCCTAGTGAATTTTATGGGAGAGATACCCCTTTGTTGTGGCAGCTTATCCAAAGGAATTTGCCAGATTAAAAAAAAGAGCTCTGTTAGCTCCTGCAGGGTGCAAGAGTAAAGGCAATATGTATTGAATATTCTGTTTTATGGTCATGTCTTGAATGTCCAAAAAATTGAAGTTCTCAAGCGACCAATGCGCTGCAGGCCTCAAGCTACAGTTTTCTACTTTTGCATGGAACTAATGTTTTTTTCCGTTTTGGAGGGGAAGGGGAAGCGGAAGGGTGAAGGCTAGCTATGGTCACACCTCTGTTATGTTTTCCAGGGCTTAAAGCATAAAAATAATTGAATGCTATGCATAACTCAAAACATTGATTGCTAGCTTTTGCTTTGATTTATTTACAAATATGATAATCCATCTAGTCTATAGCAGACTATACAAAATTAGATATATCATACATCTATTTTTTTTCCTATAATTGAATATGCAAAATTGAAATGAAACAGAATTATATTAATATCCACAAATGACCAAAGTAGGTCACAGGACTTGAAAGTACAAGCTGTCTGAATGAAAATACTAACCCCTTGGGCCCTTACTATGTCTCAATCTGCAGAGTATTTCCAATCAGGCCTGGGGGAAGAGCGCTTGAATTTGTCTACAGTAGCAAACAAAGTCATACCAAAGGGGGCTTAGTAGCTTGCACTGCAACCACATATTTATTCCGTAGTGAACTTATTAAGATTAATAAGAGCAGCCAGGTTTTTGCATGCAGTCCAGATGAGGTTGTATTTGGTTATGATTCTCGACAATCCTTATATTGCCATCTCCTATGTGGACTGCTCTATCCAAATGAGGTGCAATTTGTGCATTCAACTTTTTCATACAGTATAGTAGATGCTTTCCGGACCTTTGAGCAAGTCTGGCAAGAACTTTGTACTGATATCAAAGAAGGAAAACTTAGTGAACGAATCACAGTACCTTCTATGAGGGCAGCTGTTTCCAAATTGCTCAAACCTGATCCAGATCTGGCAGATGCAATCTACGAAAAATGTAATAACATGGAGAATTGGTATGGAGTTATCCCATGGCTTTGGCCCAATGCCAAGTATGTGTTTTCTATCATGACAGGTTCTATGGAGCCTTATCTAAGGAAATTGAGACACTATGCAGGCGATCTACCATTGTTGTGTGCAGATTACGGTGCCACTGAAAGTTGGATTGCTGCCAATATAGATCCCACAGTTCCACCAGAGAATACAACTTTCACAGTGGTACCCAACCTTGCATATTTTGAATTCATTCCTCTCCATCTTCGTTCTGAAGACTGGAAATTGGATCAAAATGTAGCTAATGCCCACTATACAGAGTCTGAACCTGTGGGTCTGACGGAAGTGAAAGTCGGGCAGGATTATGAGGTGGTTGTGACAACATTTGCTGGTGTGTTGCCCCATTTTTTTTTTTTCTGATATTCAATTTGCAGTTTGAAGTTTGAGTTCGTTTTTTTCTTAGATATTTTAATTTTATTAACAAAAATACATGGAAGTCTAGATTATTGTGTATGAAAGTCTCTGTGATATGGAGAATCTTCTTTTAATGCCTTTGTCTGCATATAGGGCTTTACAGGTACAGGCTTGGTGATGTTGTCAGAGTAACTGGATTTTACAATTCTACTCCACAGCTGTCATATATATGCCGGAAGAACCTCCTCCTTACGGTAAACATTGATAAGACCACTGAGAAAGATTTACAAGTAGCTGTTGAGAAGGCTACCCAACTCTTCAAGGAAGAAAATATGGAGCTGGTTGACTTCACAAGCTATGCAGATATGTCAACTGAACCAGGCCACTACGTAATATTTTGGGAGATTGGTGGCAAAATAGATGAAAGTGTTCTAAAAAGATGTCCATCAATAATGGACGAGTCTTTTGTTGACCTGGGCTATGTTGGTTCTAGAAAAGCTAAGACCATTGGACCCCTTGAACTTCGTATTGTGGAAAAGGGTACGTTCAGAAAGATTTTAGATCACTACTTGTGCCTTGGAGCAGCAGCGAGTCAGTTCAAAACTCCCCGTTGTGTCAACTCTAATCAGGCCTTGTTTGACATTCTGAACAGCAGTGTCATCCAAACACATTTCAGCACACTTTTCTCTTGACATGAAACAGGATGCAAAAGTACTTCTGGGAGTGGCTTTCTCATATTTGCAAATCATCTATTGTACAGGACTTGAGAGAGCTTATGAACATGATCATAACTTGTGACACTGCCTATCAAGGCGTAGCAGCCTTGTAATTGAGTTGGAAAGCTGTGTGTTGATTTTCATTATGGTGCACACTTTGCATAGTATAATGAGAAAAGGGTGTTTGGCACCAACAAAACTTTCTTCCTGATGAATGTGTTTATTTGTATTATGAGCTACAACAGTTAGGATCCCAGATTAAAGGCATTTGAGTTTACTAACCTGAAGAAAATAGGCTTTCCACAGTTCATTTTATTATAGATTAGCTCTCTGTACGGCATAATAATATACTATAATGAGATAACAATCTTTTGGAAGTTGTTCTAGATTTCCGCATGTGATGTTTTGGATTATACCACATGATCCATCATTGGGATGAGCTTTGTAGATAGATAACTCATGATAAGTACATAGATGCCGAAGGGGCTATTTTAGTAGAAAATAATAAATGCATTAGCCCGACAAGCATTAATTTGTACTCACCAAATTTTCAATCTATTAAATAACACATTTCTTAAAGTAACCCCATATTTTAGGGAATATGTTAATTGTTTCAAAGGTTGGTGGTTACAAATTAATATTTGTCACAGCGAATGTATTTATTATTTTCTCATAAAGTAATCCATTTGGTATCTATGTACTCATCTAGAGTTAAATGTATAAGGAGATCTAGTTTACATTCCTATCTATAATATATTTTAAAATGACCTTTATTTTTATGTTATGTATAGCTAATTTGGTTCAAATCAAGCAATATTGACACACTAATCAACTTTCAAAATCGGAAACCTACTTCTCAACTCTTAGGGAAGGTGTCCATCTTATCTTTTTGTGCCTTCGGTCCCCTATAAGGATCGCCCTCTACGGTCATGGTAGCCTCTCGCAGCTCTCCTATTGAATGGGCCCATCCGCTTATTGATTACATGGCTACCTTCCCATTTCTATCCATTGAAAGACAACATGTGCCCATATTGTCGAATTTGAATTCAAAGTCACCTATAAATGGATAAATATTGTAATTCATTGGGACACATTATTGATTACATGGCTACAATTGAGCATATTATTGATGCGCGAGAGAAATATTATATTGTTTTAAGGGTATCAATGATTTCATTTTTCTACTACACAAAGTCTGATTGTTAGAGGGCTAGTGAGAGGACATTAACCACCTAAATCCTCGTGCATGTCTAAATATATTTTCATTGACACTCTAGGTCAGAAATTCAATTATTATGAAGACATAGAAGAGAAAAACTATAAAAATAAACCCAACAAATCAGATTTTAAACGTAAATACTTTTCTAGGAGAGAACTTTTGCTCTTGGCACCTATTAGGAGTGTTTTTACGATCATGGGAACCTTCTTTGATCATATCCAAATTTTATTGCGGCAGTTTAGGCATCTCTGAGAATGTTATTAGGTTCACATTTCCTTGAAAATTTTCATACGACATTTTACACAAGATTTGCCATTTATATCTCTATGTGTTTTCTATGTTGGTATTCCATTTATTAATTAGACATTATTATTGAATTGTACACGTATCATAGATACTTGATTAAATGTAATTCATATATTTGCATTTCATTTGATGAACTCTCATGGGCATACCACCCTTTAGGGTTATATAATATGATTAATCTCAATTGCCTCGTATCTCGTAGGGTTTAATTCTATGGTTTGCTTCTAAATATGATTTATTAGCTCTTTTTTGGATCTTAAAATTCAGATTATTTTAGTTTTTAAATACTCCTAAAACCCTAGAGTGTTTCAATTCATACAATGTATATGTTCATGTTTGAATTTTAATTAATCAAAATTTAATAGGTTTGAAACTCTAATTTGAATTAGTAGGCAAAAAAGACTTCATTTTGTAGAAAAAACCCTTGCTAGATCTATGTTAGGCTTGAAAAAGTAAATGGATACCACAACTGTGCTTACAACTTCTAAAATCCAGGTTTCTTTGGCAAATGATGTGCCTTTGCAAAAGAATGTGTTTTTAAAAGATGATATTCATTTTGATAGTGAAATACCTTTTGATGTGGATGATGCATATTTAAGTGCTAGAAACAATGGTAATATTGAGAGTAGTTAGTGATCCACATTCCAAGATGCCTCAAAAGAACCTTTTAGTGTTCAATTGAAGATTTTTTTGATAGACAACTCTCGAGAGATTCTAGGATCGATGAATGTTTTGAAACAAGTTACTTGTGTTGGTTTATCATTTTCCAAGCATCTCACAATCCTCATATTTTCTCTTCGAATTTTCAAAATCTCTCAATTTCTTCACAAACTTCTCAAAATTCTCCAATTTGTTTCTCAATATTCTCAAAATCTTAAAATATCTTCTCAGAGTTCTCAAAATCGTTTAATTTCTTCTCAAATTTCTCAATCAATTTATTCTCAATTTTTTTTCTCAAAATCTTCCTCTAATATCTCAAAACCACTCCATTCCCCAACACTCTTCCATCCCTCTTAGCCAATAACACACTAGTCATTTCCAATGCCAATTGCATACCTCCTCGCCTCCAATATCCACCATAACTTGTGCTACTTTTCTATTGCTTCTACTTCACATTCATCCTCATCTCAAAATGCCAAAATGACATGCCCTTCATAACATGCAAAACAAATTAAAAATATTTCTCTAGGGTTGAACAAAATTAACAAAATGGTCACTTCCAATGATATTCTTCTAAAATTTTCAACTTATGAAATCCTTTGTCATTGTCTTCCAACAATTTTTGTTGCTCCAAATTTTGAATTATACAATGAAAAAAAAGATGCATCACATCATATTAGATATCTTCATGCTTCTTGTTTAGATTTTGCTCACAATGATAAGTTATTAACCATGTTCTTACCTAAAAGCCTATATGATTATGCTCTTGTTGGTTCTATGCCCTCCCATGAGGATCAATTCTTTGTTTTACCACCCTTGCAGATGAATTTTTAGCTCACTTTCAAATTAACATTGTCATGAAGGTCAAATTTGTTAAACTAGTTCAAATAAGGCATAGCCAATAAATGCATTAGTAATCATTTGCTAGGTTCAAAACGATGGTTACTAAAATGCACTATGAACTGCCAAATAACGAAGTTCAAAAACTTTTTGTCGGTAGCTTGTTCTAATTATTAAAGAGAGTTGTTTTCAATTCTTATCATTCTTTTGATGAGCTTTGCCACATTATTATATAATTTGAAATTAATCTTTTGAAAGCCAATGTTTTTAAATATTATTCCAACGTGTCTTCTTCTTCCAATGCTTCAAAATTTCCAAACAAGTCAAAATTTTCAAATAAAGGCAATGATCGTGGATTTCCAACAAAGAATGATCTTAAAATATAGTCAATGGTATAAAACAATTATCTCATAAGGTCATTTCAATAGCACAAAATAAGAAGACAATTCACTAGGATCAGTGAGAGTCTACAACAATAAATGAATAATCTACTTGAGTACAATATGATATTTTAACCTTAAGTAGAGAACTTGATCATTCAAGACCTTTTCCTAAGAATTATGATCCAAATACATTTGTGATTATCATAGAGGTCAAGCTCATTCATATAATAGATGCTTCATATTGAAGCATAAGATCTAGAATATCATTAAGAACAACCAAATTCAAGCAGAGGTGAAAACAATACTGCCAATCAATCTCTAGCTTGTCCAAATCAACATTTGAAAATTTGAACATATCCTCTTCTAAATAACAACAAAGTATAAGATATCAACATAAATTACAATGCAATTGATGAGCGAAACAAAAGCTATAACAAAGTCCCATTCAATTATATATCCCACCCCTTAGATGATTTTATTGGCACAATCGAAGCAACAAAGAAAGCAAAGTCTCCAATACAAATAATGTTTGATGAGAGTGAAATTATAATCAGTAGTAAGTACAATGGTCCCTTGTTTATTAGAGATTTCATAGATGCTAAAGAAAGGGATGAAACCATAGCATATAATGTTTCAAGTTTGAATTTGTGCACCAATGAATTCTTTTATAGCTTTGGATTTTGTGAAGAATATTTTGCCTATACATAAATGATTATCAAACGATATTATGCCATAGAAAGAGAACCATTAGGGTGTATCATCTTTCCTATCAAAGTAGGTCCAATAAAAAATCAAAGCTTGTTTCACATGGTGCCTAACAACAAACTATAGAAAATTTTATTCGAGTGAACTTGGATGTATCAAACAAAAACAATTTTTTGAATTGTGCATCAATGTATGAAATTTAGACATCAAGTTACTTGGGATCCCTTGGATAAATCAAGAAAAAGTAATTCCTTTGATTGTGCATCGATGCATAAAATTCAGAGATGAAGAATACATAGTTATAATTCATAAAGACCAAGAGTTTATAAGAGAAAAATAATATGAATCTATTTAAAATATAAATCTAAAAATGCAAAAGGCCAAAGCTAGTGTTTAAATTAAGAAATGACGAGATACAAATTCACTAATCCATTCCAAAGAGACTGTACATGTCTCAACACTAAATAAATGTCTTTGAACTCAACTAGTACCCAAAAGTTAGTGGAATATGATGATATTTTTATGTGGGCTAATAAAAACATGGGGAGGGGTCCATAAGGTAGGTGATAGCATATCGTGTTCGTGTATATTGGGGCTATTAAATCCCCTGAAATTGAGGCCAATATACTTGAGAGTACTAAGGGGCATTTAAATTCTCCTGGAAGCGATAGTTATTGAGGGGATGGGGCCTAAGGCTAGGCACAAGGTAGGAGTGCCTATCACATATATGTAGTGATTAATGTCCCCCTAATATTATTATTGATGACCATGCTAGTTTCCATAATCTTGTCAACCATGCTATTTGTATGGAACTTTATAGGCCATGCCATTTGCAAATGAGGGACCAAGTAGGGTTGATGTGTTTGCAAAGGAGTGTTCACAATAGTGGGTGAGGCCACCTTGGCTTGGCAAAGTGCAGAGGTCAATAAGGGAAACCTCCATGTGTATTTGTTCTACAATAATGATGTTATTCTTGTGAAGTTTGTGCACCCAAAATTTGATTCCACATTTATTGCAAGTGTTTTGACCAGGTCTAAGAATGTTATGAACCTAGGGATATGATATGACAATGTATATAGGTTGACAAAGATGTTGACACATGGCACACATCCCCCTTAGTTGTATGAGTCAAATATATTGAGTAAAATAAGTAACTTGTGGAGTTAGTACATTGGGTAGTGAGTCAGCCTAAATTGGGATTAGGTGTTTACCCATCCATTTTAGTGATAGAGGCTTATATAAAGGAGCTGAATATCATTGTAAATGATATCTAGTAAGTGTTGAGTTTTCTATTTGTAAGAAAGATATTGGATATGTCCCCCTCAAAGTGGAATTGTGGAGTTAGTCTATCCTTAAGGAGTATAATGTGGTGTTGCCCTACCTTAAGGGTATTATTCTATTTCTAAATATATTGCATAGTTGAGCATCTTGGCCCACCAATATCTCGTATTATGTTGATATACATTACATTCTTTATATTTATATTATTATATGTGTGGATCTTACAAAGTGGTATCAAAGCTTTGATTTAGGCAAAAGTGTGGTCAAAACCCTATTTTTTAAGAATCGACTATATCTTCCAAACCGTTGTGATTTTTTTTACAATTTTTTAACTGTAGCTAGAGCATCATTCAAAGAAGGTATCACAAAGAAAATGGGGTTATGTGAGAATTTTAGAGCGAGTTATTGTTATTTTAAGATATTTCCTAAATTTGTTTTATCATCCATACTTTCAATATTTATTCTATAATTTTTTTTAATAAAGTTGGACAATCATTCAAGGAAGCTACAGTAAACAATTTGAGCTTATGTAATTAATTTTTAGAAAGTTATTGTGATTTTATGTTTTTCATAAAATTTCTCTATAGGACACAATTTTACTTATTTTTGTGTTTCCTTTACATTTTTGGAAAGATTGCAAAAATATAATGGAGTTTTGTTCTTTGAATTTTTTATTTTGAGGCCAACCCTAGTATGAAATATTTGGTCAAATTTTAGTTGAAGGAGATGATCAGATCTACTTGTCTATAGGTTTTTATTGTTAGATATGGGGGAGATATTTGAGATCTATTGAATACTAATGTTCTTGAAACCCTAGTTTTTGTGAATCATGGAGTTAAAAAATATTTTATGGAGAGGATGATACTGATGCTAGAGAATGGTGGTTTTGTTTTAAGGAGAGTTATTGTCATATAAGTTTGTGGCAAGTTATTTTGTCACTTTCTTTCACGGGACCTGCATTTCATTGGTTTGGTTAGTTTGGGAAAATAATGTGGTGCCAACACTAAAGAGGGGATCCACTTAAGGACTACCTTTATCTCTATGCTGGACACTCATTTATGGACACATTTTTAGTACATACTTAGATTTGATGCACTTAACACATCTTCATTGCATTCATACTTAAAACATCATAGCAAAATATACACTCAAAATTACACTCCCAAATACTTGCCTCTACATGATTATTACATTATATGAAAGAGTTCTAGATTCTCATATAGTCTCACCTAGAGTAATGCAACTCTCTATTTTGCTCTTGGAGAGTTTTGCTCCTTCACAACTTGTCCCTTTATCCAAAATTTATTTGTTTCTCTCAATTTTGTGTCCCCTTGACATCCCAATAATCATGGGGTGTCTATTCAAATTCCCTGACTTCAACATAACGTACAACAGTTTTGCATCTTTCAGTTTTTGTGATTAAACATCAAACTATCAATAACGACTCCTTCCACACATCACAAAATAAAGATAGTCGCACATAGTTGTCAAACATTACTGCTGTACCATTTCACATTGTGAAACTTGACTTGTAGAAATAATATTAAAACAACAAGCACCTCTAAAAATATTAGCTTCCTAGGAGCCACTATTGTAAAGAACCAAATTGCTGACTCTTGGGTACTCAAGTGACATTTTCAAGCTGAACGATAGTTAACAAAACTGTCATAACTTTACTGATGTTTATCTAATTGATATTAAATATGAAATACAACTTTTTCACTACATTTTATATCGTCTCACATAATTTTACAATCCAATTTCTACCGTAGGTAAAGAATAATCTTTCTAAGTGTCGCAAACTAGACAGATGATGCATATTGATAAAAATAGATAGTACATTATCATTGTAACTCCAAATCATCTAAAATTTACCACAAAGATTCTAATTGTCTAGTAATATGACCTCAAAAAAATTCATCATCCAATTATTCATTATGCTGAAGAAACATTATGACCAATGTTTGTGACTTAATAGTCCACACGGACTGATAAAAGCAAACAAAAGATCTCTAAAATTTTCTTGCGACAAAGGAATATTTATGCAACATGATTCTCAATGGTTAAAAAACTCACTCCAACAAGGCAAAAAGCATAAAAACCTATAATAACACACATCACTATGTTTTTGGTTGATGCAATATTGCACAAACCCTTGGATGCTCCTATATTAGAATGATGAAAATTTTCATGGGAAGAAATGGAATAGGTTTTCCTATGTGATGGGACATAGAAGGAAAAATGATGAAGAAGAAAAGGAAGAGAAAGAAAATAATGATGATGATGAGGAGGCTACAAATGATGTAGAAGGTGAGGCAAAAGATCATGATGAGGAAGGAGAGACGGAGGATAATGGTTCAAATAGTTTAGCTCCATATTAATTAGCTTCAATATTTCAATTTCATGGATGCATTCAAAATAGTAAGGTCATTGTGTCCATGCACCCTATTAGAAAGTATAACTTCATCAACATGGATATGACCCAACAAAAACAAGGTCAAGCAAATAGTATTAAGGAAGCTCAAGTAGATGGTAAGAGGATTCAAGTTTTTGAAGATTTGGAGCTTACTATGTATAAATATGTATTGTGTTCAATTTTTTTTTTTTGTATATGTATGGTTGGATATCCTTGGATAGAGATTTTGGAAACTATTAATATTAATGCGTAATAGAAGTTCATGAAGCTTTGGTACAAGACAAAGGTCACTTGGTAGGATATCACACTTAGTGAAGAACAAATAAAGGTAAAATTAGAGAATGAGAATGAAGGTGAATATGGTGAAGAAGGGCATAAGGAATATTCATATGAGGAAGAATATGAAGAAACAATATAAGCAAAGAACACTTCATATAATCAAGAGAAAGGTAATAACAAATGAAAAAGTGAAATAATTAGAAGAAAAGGCTAATAAGGTCAAAGTATAAGAAAATGATACTAATGATGGGATAAATAAACACCCACATCATCATGAAAGGCAACAATCATGGAGGCATGTTAGGGAGCATCATAGCAACAATCACTTTGGTTATATAGGGAATCAGAAAAATAATCACTATGGCTACACATAGAATCACCAAGCAAAAACTATGATTATACATGGAATCATAGTAGTGCTATGTATTACGACACAATGAATCAATGGAGAAATCACCATGGATATGCATGGAAGCCAAATAAGAACTACTATGGGCATGCATGTAATCAAAATAATGTATTAGAATATGGAACATGCAATTAGAGGAGAAATCATTATGCATGGACGTGAAGGAGGTAAAATTATGACCATGAATGGAATCAGAGTAGCACAATGGAATTTGGAAACAAGGTTGGAAAGCTATCACCTGCTAATATATTATACAGGTGGTTATATTATTAGGCATGTAAAAAAGTGTGCAATGGTTTGTAGAACACTCATTCCTTGGTTTCTTCTCATTATGGATGAAACATGTCAAGGAGGGATGGCATGCTATGTACCTAGGGATATGATATGATAATATATATGGGTTGATGGAGATGCCAAAATGTGGTACAAATACCCCTTAGTTGTATGGATCAAATATATTGGGTCAAATGAGTAACTTTTTGAATTAGTACATTGGGTAGTAAGCCAACCTACTTTGGGATTAGGTGTTTACACATCTATTATTAGTAATAGAGGTATATATAAAGGAGATGAATATCATTGTAAAAGATATCAAGTTAGTTTTAAGTATTCTATTTGGTAGAAGGATATTGGAGGTGTCCCCCTCAAACTGGAATTGTGGAGTTAGTAGTTACTCAAGGAGTATTGAATGGTCTTGTCCTACCTTAAGGGTATAATTCTAATTCTGATTATATTGAATATTGGGCATCTTGGCTCACCAATATCTCTTGTGTTGTGTTAACATACATTATATTATGCCTATATATACTATTATGTCTATAGATCTTACCAAATATTATTCAAAATAATTCACAAATATTTTGGTTGTAGGTGTAAATTTGATGGTTGAAAAAATCACTAAAATATTCTTTTGGGTGTTGTGATGTGAGGAAGGAGCTGATGAACTTGTTATAGGTTTGGTTAGAGGTATTTACTATTGAGAAAATTATTGCAATGGTAAAGGCTATGATTCAAAAGCTTTTGGTGTGTGAGTGAATCCATTGTATGCCTTTGTGTAGACACCTTATTTTGGTGCAAAACTACTTATTTTCTATGGTATTAGTGTGTTTATGTGTTTATGGATCATTGGCCCAAATTAGGTTCTTATTAGCACATTTTATTATCTTATTGAAACAATTATGACACCTTCACTTTTATGTTAGTCTTTACAACTCTTTGTTCTTTTTTATTGTGCTATGACTTCTCTCTATTCTTTTGGGTTTCTATCTCTTTTACTTTGTTTTCCTTCCCTTTGCCATATGTCCTTCCCCTCTTCAATTTTTATTGTTTATAGAATTTTTATAGGTGCATGTTGTATGCATCTATTCTTTTGTTTTTGTGTGCCCTTTGGCCCTTATTTTCATTTCTTTGATGTTGTTTCTTTTTGGTGGATTTTCATTCCAATTATTTATCGACCTACTTGCTGATAGGATCTTAATTTGAATTCCATAAGTATTTGCATATGCGAATGCATTAGTGCCTTTAAAATGAGAAATTAGATTTTAAGATTTATTATATTAGGGTTGAAAATTAAAGAATTGTATTGTAAGATAAACACTCTGATTAGTGAAAGAACATATAGCAACTAATAGTTATTTGCATCGTATTGACAAGGATAAGGGTTGGGATCTTCATATTAGATTGGATTGCCTATTGAGTTAAATATATATTTGTGTGTTATCTTAAAACCCTCATTAAGGGGGTTTTATTGAGGCAATATCTTGAATCCACCCCCACTCTTTATGGGTTTGTATGGGAATTGAAGAAGAATTATGGTTTCAAGAAAAAATAAAGATTTATGGGTGATATGTGTGTACACAAAATAATTTTATACTTTAACAAATTTACTAAAACTTTATTTCTTGCAGGAATCTATTGAGTTTCAATCTCTTTAAGTGCACACCTTAAAGGGTGTGCATTGGGAGAGGGGTGGTTAGACCATTAGTGCTTCACAAGGTTGATGTGGCTTTGTATCAATCCTACTATTTGTCCAACTTGTTTAGAGTGTCTATCCATTCACCTCCTATGATGTCTCCCTGAAATCCTAAAATCATGAAATATGGCTAAGTCTAAAATCCTAAAACCTTGAAATATGGCTAAGTTTGAAATCTAGTAGGACCCTCCAGAATCTAGAATGTGCATTATAGCTCCTAGAGGTTCGAAACCACTCTAAAAAATCTTGAAAGTATAAATATAAAATATAAATTAAAGGATAAGAAACTATATGTCCATGTCTAAATCTATAATTTAATATTTATACTATCTATTTTAGCACCTTTCATGCCCTTATTTGACTCCATAAGCAATATCCCTTATCAAATATCCCCTAAGTAAGCAAAAACACACTTTTACAACTATGTCAACCAACACATATGTAGTCAACCACTAAGTAAAACCCACTTTTCCAACTATGTCAGCCAATACATACATAGTTGACCACTAAGCAAAATCTTGCATTTCTAACTACGTTGGCTAACACATGCAATCAGCCACTTTACACCCATTTTTAATACTAAGTCAACCCTATTGATATTGTTAGAGAGGGTTAAGCCACATGTTATAATACTAGGTTGCCCCAACTGATCTAGTTCAAGGCCTAATGACTACTTATCTCGCCTAACAAGATCGAGTTGGCTAACTTTGTCAGTTAAATTTTTGGAAGGGTTTAGGGTCAATACTTTACTATAAATACCACCTTAAATTCAATCCAATAAGGAGGAACATTAATTTTCACATTGTTGCAACTTGCAATTTTATAAGTTCTTCACTTGAGGAGTCATTGCTTAGGGTTTTGCCTTGGAAGGAAAGAATCTTGTCTTGTGGGAAGTCTTGGATGAAAAGTATGAGTATTTTAGCATAGATCTGATTTATATAGCATGATCCTTAAAAATCCAAAAAAACCTCTTACAAAGCACCATTGGCCAAGGGAGAGATTGAGGCATGTTAGGTTTGTCCAAAGGTAACTATTCTCAACTTTTACTCTTTCATTTGATTTGATGGATATTGCACAAAGTAATAGGTTGAATGTTTTAATCCTTGCATAGTTTACCTCTACATTGACTTGAGTAGAGTTTCATTTTCTTGTTATGTTTTGTTTGTTGTTAACCATCCTCATTTATGACACAAGCTTTAGTGAGCACTAGATTATATTTATTTTATGTATTGTAGGCCTATCTAAGGTTATTACATTGTATCATTTGATTAGAGGTTTTGGAACCCTATCCTTTGGTGCTATGTAGTAAGATATCCCTTGGTTAGGTTTAGCAGATCCAAATTGGTCATGCCCCAATATAAATAACTATGCAATGAGTTGTTGGTAAGATTACCTTCTTCGAACTTGAAATCCACTAAGTAGGACAAGTTATAGATCCTTCCTAATTCATTGCATACAATATGCAACTAATTATGAAAAAGAAAGCAATATATTTGGAGCAGATAACCAAAGGAACACATCCATAAATCATTTTTGGCTTGAACGCATTTTACAGGTACACACTAACATGCACTTGGTCAACCAGGGGTGTACTAGCTTGTAACTAGTCAAAAATTTAAAGTCATAAATTTCTTCTAATTTTTTGGGGTTATGTCCACATCAGTTCCTAGACTTATTTGTAGTTGATTTCAGCTTCCAAAATTTCATAGATTTGGTAAAATTCAATATTATTCTTAGAAACATTTTTTTTTCAATTTCAATTATTCCAATATTTTTCTTTGGTGCAACTAGGTCTGATTTAATTATTATTTTCTTAGATTTGAATTGTACATATTATATTTAGGGTTAGTATAGTTTATCTTGCATGTAAATCACTTTTTCATGTCTAAATTTTATAATCCTGTGCCCTCTTACACCCCTTAGGGTTATATTGTGTCTATATTTCATATTGGATTTGATTTGTTCCTACAATTTCTTAAACTCATGCCTTATTTTGCGCACCCATTAGGGTTGTCCTTTGCTTATTCTTAGTGTTTTTTTTTAGGGTTTGTGATTTTGTTGTTACATCTCTTTAAAACCTATTCACTTTGTGATTTCTTCAAACCCTAGGGTGTGTTTGTGCTCTTGTGCCTATGGTATATTGTGCATTTGCTTATCATACTTTTTCCATTTCAAGTATGCAATAATATTATTGCAATTTGTGCGTAAATTATGCACCTTGTTTGGATGATAATGTGAAATACAAGTACAATTGTAAATATAATTATGAGTATAAATCTGTGTAATAAGATCAATATAGAGATGATTCCTTTGAAAATATTAGAATATATGCTATGAACAATCCTTTTAATATTGTTACAATTATAAAGATATTGAAAGTAGCTAGGAAAAACCCTTCTTGTGTTTCAACTGATGTTATAGATGATTCCTTTGATTGTCCTCCTTCTTCCTCTATTCCTATGTGTTTCCAATGATTATGTGCCTTATCATGTTTTACATACCCAAAAAGGTTCACATACTTCTCAACCACATTATTCTATGGTTCTTACATATTCTTCTAGTAAATATTTTCTTCCCTTGAGAATTCCACTTGGTTATACAACATTACTAACTTTTGAAATAGTCACTGTGATGAATGCAATCGATAAATTACAAATATAAGTTCAAATTTTATCTCTAAGGTTTCAAAAAATAAATGTTAGGGTCACTCCTCACGCAATGTTATAAAACACCTTAACACACAAGGTTTTGAATTCTCATTTTCCACATGGTTTTTTGCACCCAAGTTTAGTATATTTTATGGAAAAGGGTATCCCTCTCAACACATTAAAGCCTTCTATGTCTCTTGTGGAGATTGTGTTCATAATAATAAGCTATTACTTAAATGTTTTCCAATAAGCTTGACAGAATATTCATTATATTGGTTCCACACCTTACCAAGTGGATCCATCCATTCCTTTACTACATTAGTAGGTGTTTTTTTAGCACATTTTTCTACCAACATTGTCCCAAGACTCACCTTTGAACAAATGCCATTTGCCAAACAAAACTCACATTAAAACATTAATGATTATGTGCTTTGGTTAAAAAAATAATATTCATGCATTGATTTATCAACCATCATATAGTGAGCTACAATGCACATTCGTTAATAGTCTTATACCAATTTTCAAAGACAAAACAATTTTCAATGATTATCAATATTTCAACAAAATTTTTCATGAGCTTGAAACAATTGAGGTTAAACTCCTACAATAACACATGATTGAATATGAGACACATGCTTCACAATGTTAAGCCATAAAAAATGATTCAATTCTCAATGTTCCAAGAAATTACCATGTGATAAGTATGAATGATATTAAGAGATTGGTCAATGCCATATAAAATCCACAAAAGAAGCTTGTCACTCCTCACAATGAACATAGGAAGTTTACCAAAATTATTGATAGTCCACAAATAATAGTGAAAATTATTCCTGACTACAACATGATTAATTTTCCACCAATCAAGGCATGTGATATGTCCAAACCATTACTAAGGTACTTTGATGTAAACATGTATTTTGAGTATTAGAGAGTTAAAGGCCATTTAAAAAATTGATATTTTTTTTGAAGAGAAAAATTCAAGACCTTACTGATTGTGGTGATATTGAAATCAAAGAGCCAATAATTGAAACACCAAGTCACAAGAATAAATCTACCAATATCCACATGATAGGCTAAATTCGTCACAATAGTATATCATTTAAATTTTTTGAGGAAGACATAACACAAAATGAGGATTACATTGAACCACTAATTATTAATAAATTAATGGAACATAAAAAAAGAGACATAATATTGATTGATAGTGGTACACAATTTAATTTATATGCAAAAAAATTTCTTGCTAGCTTGGTTATCATCTACTTGACTTAGCTTAAATACCCCCATCCCTCCTAGGATATGATGCTCTTGGAGTTGAACCTTTATGATATATTGCATTACCTATTAAAGTGGGACCAAAGACCATATTTACACCCTTTTATGTGGTACCTAGTACAAGAACATACAATATTGTACTTGTATGTCTGTGGATACATCAAATTCATGAAAACCCATACACTATATCAATGTGTAAAATTTGAATATCAAGGTCATATCATTACCATAAAAAGGGATAAAACATTTTAAAAACCAAATCATACAAAAACAAAGATGAATAAAGACAAGCCTCAACATGGACTTAGATGGGTAATTAATAAAAGAGTGTATCAAGAAAAAATACACACATCAATGATGGTAAAGAAACAACCATTACATAATGTGGCTCCAAGGCAATTTAAACTCAAAAATGGATATCAATGTATAAGATTCACCAATTATGATTTTGATAATGATGAATTGTTAAAGTAAACTCCTACTTATGATGTTAGGAAGTCATGCTTCAATCCGTATATCCTACATAGATTCTTCAAGGCCTTCTCATGTCATTGGTTAGGTTCACTCACCTATCTTATGCTGAAAATAATTACCATATTTTATTGTATTATGGTATTTCTTAGTCATTATACATTTTGTATCATTTTTTCTGATAGGTGATTTAAGGTTTAAAGGTATCTCACCCATTTTATTAAAAGAAAAAATTGAGAGTTATAGAAAGACCAAAAAAACACAAACAAATAAAACACATAAGTAAAACCAAACCCCACACTCTGTGAGGCACAAACCAACAAAATGATTACCCAACAATGGGTTTCTCATATTTTACCAACAATCCTAATTCACCATTTATATTTCAATAACGTAGTGTTTTTGAGGTTGGTTCAAAGTCCAAATGACCCTATTATTTTTCCTAACCACCATCCATTCCTCCCTATCTTGCTAAATTTCTATCTTCACTCTACCGATCCCACTAGTGGCAAGTTTGATTGTAGGACCTATCTCAACTCCTCTCCCTTATACTAGTTATTCAACAAGATTTAGAGGGGCCAAATTATGAAGCACCTCCTTGAATTTATCTTTTCATAATTGTGAGATTGGAGTGCTGGATGAAAACACTACAAGGTGGGTAGGAAGAACTTCCTTCCACCATGATGCTGCTATATTTCACTTGGAGCTATGGAAATTTGTGGCCAAATGTCCAATTTAAAAAAATTCCTACATCTAAATGGGATTCTATCATAATACAAGGATTGAATCCAACAACATTATTTAAATTTTTGTTTAATAGTGGCTGGGAGGTCTTCAAATGTATCTAGTCCTGCCAAAATCCAAGTGAAGGTAGTATAGTGAAAATTAATGGTAAAAGCATCAACAACCAATAGATCCCCCAACACATTTTTAATTATCAATATGTACGATGGCACCAAAAAATTTAAAGGTAAGTGTGATTGTCAAACCCACACAGGGTTCATATTTAGGTTTCTAGAAGAGATTGAAGGCATGTAGCCTAGGATTCATGAAAAGAAGATGTTGATCTTAGCTCCAGGTTTTATCCTAAAACCCTTTGTTCATATCCTCAAAAAATAAAACAACAACAATAAATAACCCCCTTGCATAGGGATAGATTCCAAGCTATCTTCCATGAAAGGTTATCACTTATCTAAAACCCAATCATGCAACACCAGTAGGTTAGGCCAATTATAGTCAAAGATGTAGGTGAGGCCCTTGGTAACAAACCAATCTTCATTTTTGAGAATTTATTCAAGACTCACATTACCAAAGGATATCAAGGGGATGATCTTTGAAACCTTTAGAGGTTTATCAACCACATTAACCAACAAAATTGCCTTGGATGCCACTTCCCTAAAGCATTTCCCATTGCCCCCTGCCACTTTGTCTGAACTATAATTCTCATTGCATCATTCACCATGCCTAACTCATTTATTCTAGTGTTAGATATCATGACCATAAGCCGACTACTTCTTCCCACCCCACTTCCAAAGATGCACCTTCAATCTTTGCCAAAGTCTGTATTTTTACAACCCCTATCTTCAATCCTACACCAACACCCTTATCAGGCTAGGCTGAGTGTTATGGATCTCCAAGACAACCCTTGCTATCCTTTGGGACTCCCCCTTTGAATACCCTTGCTTAGCCACCCCAACTTACTATCTTGACACTTTTCATCAACCTCCACACACACACTCTCTGGGTTATTATCCCCTGATAGTGAGTTATTAGAGCCAACCCCAACCAAATTTGAAGCCACCTTCCCACTTGAATGTTCATTTAGAACTTTTATAGAATGAGAAAAAACCCTAATTATATAATAATCAAGAAAAAAATGGATATCCAACCCAAAATTTCAGAAGTAATATTTGTACTCTATACATTTTATATCATTAATACCAAACATTCACATGAATAACATTAATCTATTCTACTAATATTTCGTAGTCCACATATTTCAAACATATAAATCCATACATGGAAAAAATACATATGCAAAAATAAAGTAGACAAAAATAAATTAAGTAGTTCATCATTTACATCATACAAAATAAATAGGGGCCCATGGCCCATACAACTCAACCCTTACATAGAGGATAATGATATCCTTCCCTAGCCCTACTATACTTGAGGGTAGTTAATGTAGTGTAAATGGTTGTCATAATACATGACATACCCTTAAATCATAACATAAGAGAATACATCTCTCATAGATTCCAAAGCTCCATCATAACTTCTATATGATTTTTAAAAAAAAACTCCTCATACTGTGAAAAAATTAGTTGAAATGATGCATCATTCATTGATGATTGCCTAACAATCATTGGCCTAGACACTCTCTCTTACACATAGTCTAGTAGATGAGAAATCTTATCCTCCAAATCCTATATCCTCACTGATACCTCTAGATACACCTCTCTATCCATACTCATAAGATCAAAGAGATATACATACTTCCCTACCTCAAAATTCAATCTCTCGATCATGCCCAAAAAAACCTTGATCATCTTAATCCGATATGTAGATACTATTTCATATAAAACACATGAAATAGTCAATATAAATGTAATGAAATACAATCACATTTATGCCAATTATCCATATTCTTATTGATATCTTGTGCCTCCAATGGTGGTGAAACAATGAAAAGGGTCTCACCTACCTCATTCCCACCATCCATAAGGGTACTTAATCATATATGTCATTATCTAATCCTCCCCTCTGCATGCATCCTACCCATGTGGGAATACTAGTGCTATATGGGCCCTCACTCACCATGTTATGCACTTATCTATCAACCAAGTATCATCTATTTTGAAATCGAGGCATGGCTCATTTTGATTGTCATCATCAGTCTCATTCATTTATGTGGGCCCTAATGGTGGTTGCTCCCCTAGGTTATGTGGAAAATTTTGTGATATCTTCATATATAATATGGATTGGGGCATAACATGTTGTATACCAAAATGTCACACCACCCTCTCATACTAAATTTTTTTTAATTATTTTATAGATTAATATGATATAAATAAAGTAAAACTATTAAAATTTAGATTGTGTAAAATAGGGAATTTACTATACAAATCTGAATGTTAAAGAGAGACTGATATAAAATTTATTAATTTTATAATTAATAATATAAAGGGGAGAGAGAGATGTACTTAGCTAAATTTATAATTTATTTTTCTCACTGCCCATGTCACAGTCTCTAAAAATATTTTGCATTAGATCTGTAACTACTAAAACTAGGAAACATGACCTTAAAACTTGTGTAAATATTGATGGTAAATCTCAAACCCTCTAATGATTGCTACTATCTAGTCTCTTTCAGTAATATCTCCATATATTTTTCAAGTCTATGCCACCTCATATTTCTATACCGACACATAGATTATTTTTCTGTATTTTCTTGGTATCAATCCTATGCATTTATATTTGGTTTTCTTCTCCTTGCCTTGAAACCCTAATTACACTTTTAACACAAGATTGAATAAGAAAAGGGATTTTATAGATGGGTTGGACAACCCCAAACACTCCCCATTGAGTGATTGAGTGTTTCTTACATTCTAATAATATGAAGATGGTTCAAACCACACATGGTTTTTTTGAAGAGGGCTCAAACCACACATCGTTATCCCATGCCAATGAAAATAGATTTCTACTCTCAAGTTGACTTTCAATTTATATACCAAGGAACGTTATAAGGTTATGTTACCTAGTCATGTGACTAAAATAATTATAAACTAATTTGACACACACTTACATTCTCAGTTGGATCAACACCATCCTACATAGAAAATTCCTAACATTGGAATTTTGTCGACTATTATATACATGATTTCATTATCTAGTAGGGGAATTTTATCTCGAAAAACATGCCTCCTATCTAATTTTTAATTTTTTCCTTAGTTGGAACATACCATTTTAGTACAATATTGAGTTTTATTATAATCACCTTGGAACATCTTATTTATGCACCTACATTGTCTATGTTGCATATTTAGGGGCATATCATTCATGCACTTACATCAATTATATCTTTCTCACATTAGGGAAACCTACTACCACTATTATGCTTACACTACAAATATCTCTCTCTCATGCAGACATATGTTACTCTATATGTTAATCATCCAAGGGTGTATTATTATTGCACTTACATTGATTATATCTTACTCACATTGGGGAAATATTCTATTAATATGGTGATAACACTATTCATATACCACCCATGCAAGGGCATGAATAATACCTTTCTTTCCATTGGCACATATGATCCAAGTTAATTGTTACATACTCATGCTTTCATGAAATTATATTACACTTATGATCTAGATCTAGACACACTTAGGTTGCATTCCCTTTTACATACATGGTTTTTATGATGATACCTTTCTATGACTATAACAAAGTTGTGATATGATTCTTTAATGATGAAAATTTATTATGATCATACATAAATTATTTTATTTTTCTATATTACATGAGATATTTAACCCATTTATTTTGAGATATATGATTGACAGGTTTATCTCACATCTTAAAAGGAGGCCTATGGTCCACTTATTCTATATTTAGTTATATGATGCTATACAATAGTTCCATAGAGTTATGAGGCATTCTTATTCTCATTGTCATATTTATAAGTAGTCATTAGAGATCTATACAACATAATTCACTTGGTCTCCTTATCAAGACACGTAGTTAGAGATGATACAAATTTAGAGACAAGCATTTCATAATAGCGACTTCACATTTTTCACATGACTAGGTGCATTTGTTCCTATATCCTTTTATTTCATTTTTAGTAATTCCTTGATTATAAATCTATATATATCCACAACTTCTATATATTTTCATATGTTTGTTGCAGGGATAATTTTAAGAATCAAACCTTAAATATTTATATAATATCTTGGTGAATCCTTGAGTCTAGACATAATTACATTGGCTAATCTTTGAAAAAATCACTGTATAAGTGTAAATTGACTAGCTATTCTAATGGATCTATTAAAAAAACTTATCAAATTTCAGATAATTAAATGTAATATTCAAATCAAGATATAATGAAATCCCCCATTCATTTTGTATTGTTTCTTATCAAATTGACATCAATTCTCTCACAAATTGTGTGCAAGTGTTACATTTGATAGATAAAATGAAACCTACAAAGACAATATGTTGACACATTTAGGTTGATTATATAAACTTGAGTTACTTATATAATTTTTAAAAGGGATTATGGAATAATTAAAATAAGATAAATGACTTTCAATTTTAGGTGATATTAATTTCATGGGCGAGAGCCCACATTTATCCTACACTGTGTCTAGAATGCTTCGGTAAGAGCAACATTTTTTCTCAAAATTTTGATACTGAGTAACCAATTTATCAAATTTCAATAGATGCCAACCAAATAATGAAATTTCAAAGCTCTCAAGATAGCTAACAGGGTAATCAACATGATATTGAAATGACCCACACTACCATTGAAAATTGTTTACACTATAATTAATTATGAATTATAATTAACTCTAATTGGAAATGCAAACTATTGAAATATGATTCAGGAAGCTCAATGAGATAGAATATAGTAAATAAAAATATATTAAAAACTATAAAAGTTGTAAATTAATAAAAATATAAACTAGGGCTAGGATTAGAAAATTGTCCTTGAAAATAAATTAATTTAGACTATAAAAAAATTATGTGGCTTGTGATTGCTTTAAATAACCTGCAAACATAGATGCATCAGAAAATAGTACTTCAATGTATATTAGGACAAGGTTGCAGAAGGAGGACAAGGTCACAATGTGTTGTTGTCTACTGCTATGATTTTGTCCAAGTAGTCCGTGTGCTAGATTTAAAAATATGGGTTTTCTATCCTCTATCTATAGGTGACTTATTTCTTTATATAGCTTGATTTGACACATGTAAGACTTGTAAAATCAATGTCTAATACTGTATAAACACATAAAATACAAAAGGGGAAAAATTAGGGGATGTGGGAATGGCTGAGCTATTCTCATAAAACCCTTTGTTGACTGAGTGCTACATACATACCCTAAAGGCCTCAAACTAATGTAGTTTTTCATTTAGGTAAGACCATATGAATGTAACTAGTAATTTTTTTGATTAGAATTATTGAAAAATGATGCCATTAACCTAATATAAAATATTGTTATACTTAGCCAAGAAATGTAGTATTTGTAGTACAATTGTGATAACAATCTTTAATCAAAAAATAAATGAATTTAAATTTGTTAAATAAATGATTTTGTTAGTGAGTGCTAGTTAGGTTCAAGTGTGACCCATGATGTGATTTTATAGGAGAGTATTTCAAATATTTCCAATATCTGACCTATCGGTCTACGCAAGAAATCTATTATGAATTATGTCATTTGAAAAGATGACCATTAGAGCATTGTGGACAAGGCCTCACTACTAGAGAAAAATGTAATGTGCCCTTGTTTGCCTAGTGCACTCTTGTCCAATAGGAATAGAGGATTCTAAAACTAAAGTGATACTGAAGTATATGATGAATACAAATGAATAGAGATAAAATATGGAATTTTAAAAGATATGCACATTAATTGTGATACTTTAAAGGCTTTCTTAGAGATTGTGGGTGATTGAAATGGTGAATTGACCAAACGAGGTAAATATGTCAAGGAAAAACATTATTAAAAATTTATTGATTATATTTCAGTGTCTACATCCCCTCTCTTTATTATATTGATGCATAAAATTACTAGAGTAAAATAAATGAGATACTTTAGTGTGTACACACACTTTAACCTTGTCATGGAGATGTGTGTTTCCCTTTGTTGAGGCATGTGGAGAAGTGTTGAACCTATGATTAATTAAGAGTGATCAAGTCTCAATTTTAAAAAATCAGTGATGATTCTTGAGTTGGAAATATTATATGCTACCACCCTCATAGATTATTGTGTAATAATTTTGAATAAAAGGGAATTGACAAAGTGGTTCACTAAAATGTAACCAAGATGTGAAGCATCACTAAGCTCAAATGTGGTTCACTTGCTGAACTAAAAAGAAGAGGTGGAAACCAATACATGGCTAGTTAAAGTACAACCAATATGGAGAGTGTTACTAATCTCAAACTTGGTCCATTTGTAAAATATAAATCACACTGTTGTAAACGGATCTATATTCAAACTATAAATTCTTGAAACTTAAATACTTGAAAAAGAAAAACATGATTTTTTATAGTAGTAGTTTGGACATGAGTGCATATCATACCTCATGTACTATATAGAGTGATGATTTGATCTTTTGAAAACTATTTGAAATATTTTAACTATCTTCACATAAGTGTATATATGCTCAAGTGGCTATAAGAGTGGAGGGCATATACAAGATGAATTCCCTCAAAATTTGAAAATTTGATTTTGCATGTTGTAAACTATAAAATCCAAACTATATTAATTATAAAATATTAGAGAAAAGCCCATTATTATTCCCCCTTTTGAAATGAGAGAAATTTCTTGGAAATCACTTGTCTTAAAAAAAGTGAGAGCATTTGTGAAAGATGTAATCAAATAAGAGCATGTGAATATTTGAATTGTATCAGAATGTGAACGATGTAACATTGAAGCATAAGAAAAGTTTAGATATTTTAGTTCATCATTTTAATTTAATATAACATTGAAGTAGTGTAGAGAGTATGTAAAAAATTTACACGTCTTGTATATGCATTGTAAGAATAATATTAAAAAATTAAGCATTTGAAGCAAATAAATATTATATGCATGATATAGATCATGACACCATAGAAATATGTAATAGATAGTTAGTAGTGCATTATAGGCATCATGAAAACATAATAGAAGGGAACAAACATGTAAGCAAAGTCACATAAGAAGGCACAAATGCCACATACAAAGGACATGTAAGATGTTGCATAAAAGTAAAAACCTTACATAAATGCCACACATAAGGCCTAAAGGTTGAGTATAAGGGACATATTAATGTCACACAAACATATAATTTCAATGGCCACACACACAAGTCAATAGGGTGTATGTTAAACATATACAAGGCCAAGAGCTACATACAATGAACGAATAAGTTGAAGCATCTTATGTAATGAAATAAGCATAAGAAATAAGTATAAAAAATTGAAATTAACATATTATTATCATGTATTTATGTCTAGTATTTATAAAATAATATATTTGTTGGATAATTAGCCTTATTTGAGTTCTTTTACTATAGATTTTTAAGTTTATCTTAAGTCTTATGTCTATATGAATTTATTATATTTATAAATGCACTTTGTTCTATCATTTTGAGGTGTCAATCACCTCTCTTATCTACTTGTTAGATTTAGAGTTACTTGCATGTAAATCCCCTCCCCTCACATATCAAACACATCTTCCTCACTTATAAGAGGATTAAGAATACTTGGCACACATGTTGAAGATTTTACATGTAAATCTTTTTCTCTCTTGGATTTTTATAAAGAGCTCTCTTGTCCTTTTATTTAATGCTTGCTACAACATTACAACATTCTTGTTGATCTAGTCTTGATTTTATACCATATTAAGATTTATTCTAAAATTAATATTAAATAACATTGAAAGTGAAGAAATGAAGTATAATGAAACAATATTATCTCAAGAGAAAATAAAGCTACAAGATTGGAATGAGAAAGAACAAAATTATACCACTACCAAAAATCAAGAAGAGGAATAATAGCTCAATAAATAGAGCTAATAGAAATAAGGAGTTGCATGTACAAGTTTTAGCATGTGTGACAAGTGTCCCTAATATTATTACAAGTGAGTAAGATGTATGTGTTATGTTAGGAAGAGGAGTTACATGCAAGTAACTCTAAATCCAACACGTGGACAAGAGAGGTGAGTGACACCTCAAAATAATAGAATAAAGTGTATTTATAAATACAATAAATGCACACACACATAATACCTAGGATAAATTTAAAAACTATAATGAAATGACCCAAATAAAATTAATTCTTCAACAAATATGTTATTTGATAAACATTGTACATAGGCACATGATTATAATATGTTAATTTTAAAATTTTATGGTTCTTTCTTATGCTTGTTTCATTACATACTATGCTTCAACTTGTTTGCTTATTGTATGCAGCTCTTGGCCTTGTGTATGTTCAACATACACCCTCTTGCCTTGTATATGTGGCCCTTGACCTTATATGTATAAATTCTAACTTATAATTTTTTTTTTTAACAATCAAAACCATTTTTTAATATGTTTTGCTATAAACAAAACAATGGTTTTTTAATATGCTTTGAGTAATTTGAATTTATCCTTTCATGAACTCTTTTTTGCTTGGTTTAAGTTGGCTATGTTTTTTTAATAAAGTATTTACTTTGTTTTTTTAATTAATCAAAGAAAAGTAATTTTATTTAAAATATAATAGCCATGTAATGTTTTAAATTAAAACATCTAAACTAAAAACAATTTGTTTTTAAATTTTATAATTTAAGCCACATAGTTAAAAAAAAAAAACAAAAGCCAAATATTTCTTAGATTAAAAAACTTCTTAAAAAAAAAATATATTTTTTGGTTATTTATGTAAATATTCAACTTAATTTTTTTCATGTGGCCTTTTTTGCCTCAAAGGCAATTAGATACTATTACCAATTTTATTATTTAAATTGGAATTTTCTCTACATTGAATTAAAAGAGTATTTAAGTGGTATTTTTTAAATAAAATTATGTCATCACTTAATTTTTTGTGTAGACTTGCATTTACAAGTTAATTGATCTATCACCTTGCAAGCAAGTTATTTTTTAGGGTATCATTGGTTTTTTTTTGCAAGCCTTGTTTTCATGTGCAATGACATTCAAATTAACCATTTTTTAAGCCTTCAAGCAATCTATGAAAACCATTTCTTTAAAAATGGTGGGATAGTTTCTATTAAACATGAAATTAAATGTTAAAATGACACTCTTACATCTATTCAATATTATTTTAATGAGAAAATGATGTCTATGCAAAAATATATTGACACTTTAAATGGAAAAATTATGTCTTTTACACATAAAAATGTCTCTACTATGATATTAAATGTGCTTCTCAACAAACTTTCACTTCTTTGACATTTATTCTACCAATATTGGCTTAAAAATCATGCAAAATATGGGATATTTAGGTGGTGCACTTGGTAAGTATGAATATGGTATTCTTGGACCTATTTTATCTTAATCTAATGTAAATTCTAAAGGTCTTATCTATAATGCTTCAAATGTTCTAATGAAAATTTAGAATCATATCATTCTTCACATCAAAGGACTTATAATACAACTCATTTTGATTATACTACTTGTAATGCTCATGCTTTGGTTAAAAATGCTAAACTTTATGTACATTGTAGAAAACATGGGCATTGTATCTATAAATGTTGGAAATTATATCCATGAAAATCTTGTGGTAAATTCATTCATGACTTATTACATTGTTAGAAAATGATTAAATATCTTATATCTAGGAGTAAAATTGTTTAGATTCCTAAAAATGATGGATTTTATAGAGACTTTGATATGTCTTCTTGCGATAGTTCTTCTAATGCTTCACATATAATATATTTTATAAATGACACATCTTCTTTGTATCTGTTTTGATATTCTCAAATTTTTATGCATTCCCTACTTTTTATTGCAAAGGAAATATGCTTTATTTAGAGTTTTTTTACTAATTTATTTTTATGCATGTTTACGTACTTAATGATGGAAGTTGTCTTTACTCACATTTTCTTAGTTTTACATCTAATTTTATTACATTATGTATGTAGATTGTATTTTTTGGCATATTAGATACTTAACTTGAAAGATTGGTGTTAACTTGTTTGTCTTGCAGGTTTTATGGATCATTACTCATTTTTGTTGGCTTTTGTTCCATTTTGGATTGATAACATTGTCCTAAAAAGTTTATTGGAGATTCTTGGTGATCAAAATTTCATCCTTATGACTTTGGCAACACCTTCTCTTCTTATTTATTCTCTCAAACTATAGTAATTCCTCTTGAAAAAATTTCTTTTAGGTGGAGTATTGTATAATATTAACTCTCTTCCTTGTTTGTAAAATGTTCTTTTCACCTTTTTAACCTCAAATTAAGCTTAAGAGGTAGTGTTGAAGAATTAACCTTATTTGGATCCTTTCATGATTGGTTTTAAGTTTATCCTAAGTCTTATATGTGCGTGCATTTATTTTATTAATAAATACACTTTATTATATCATTTTGAAGTGTCACCTCTCTTGTCCAATTGTTGGATTTATGGTTACTTTCATGCAACTCCTTCCCCCCACATATCAGACACATACTCTTCACTTGTAAGATGATTAGGTATACTTAGCACATATGCTAAAACTTGTACATGTAACTCCTTATTCATCTTAGATATATTTATTGACCTCTTTTTATTCTTTCATCTTGCCTTTTGGTAGTGGTACAACCTTATTCTTTCTCTTTTTCTTGCATCCTTATTTTTGGTCTAAATCCATTCTCTCTCTCTCTCTCTCTCTCTCTCTCTCTCTCTCTCTCTCTCTCTCTCTCTCTCTCTCTCAGCTTCTTAACATGTACTTGGAGATTCATTATTTACAAGGATTCTAATAGATTGTGGGGGTTTTCTCCATTTAATGATTTCTCCACTTGTCAACTCTCATCTCAATCTTGTGGCTTGATTCTTTCTTGAGGTAATATTATTTTAGTATGCTTCATTTATTTTTTTTCAACATTATTTAATGTTGATCTTGGAATAAATCTTAATAATATTCGTCATGATACATGTAAAGTATGAGTGAAAAAAGGCATATGTTTTTGTTATAGTTCCATCATGAAAAAAAAGGGTTTGGATAAGTAAAGCCTATAAGAGTGTTCATATAAAGTGATAAGATGCGCCCAACTAATCAAGGTTATTGGGTAGAAGGCCCAATATCAAAATGATGTACAAGTATGTCTTAAGCTTGAAATATGAACGGTAATCAACTATATTATCTACTTTGTGATGAAAAAATATGTAAGAGGTCCTTGTGACTATTTTTTAGTTGAAATTAGAGATGTAAATTTCAAAGAGATAAGACCAAAATAGACGATAGGGTCGTAGTGTACTTTTATTTGACTGGTGCGAATCTATCTTTATTAACTACATGAAATCTTTTTTTGATTCGGATAACTTATTTTGTGTATGAATAGTTTATATTTATATATAAATGTGTCATGTTCCACACTTAATTACTTTGTGAGAAGCATTATGTATTAAAAATGTAATGAAATATGTTATATGCTAAAAAAAAATAGATGGCATATGACAAAATATAATTTGACAATATAAATGTATGCCTACAGGTCTTGGTTTTATTTTTTAAAAAATATTTTAGTTTTTTTCTAATTTTTAAAGAATACATGAATGTTTTGTATATTTATATAATGTAAATCATGTATAAGTGAAACGTGAACAAAATTAGGAAAAAACATAGTAAACAGATAGGTTTTTAAATGGAAGGAGGGGGAGATTCAAACAACCCTCAACAAAGTGTTAAAGCAAAGCATGACAAGGAGAAAGGCAAGTTAATTTCCCCCATTGTATGTGTATATGTAGAATCAATGAAAACCATGGCCATGTAATCTCATGTGAAAGTAGATAGGAATAAACATTGAAGCACAAATAAAAATGAAATAATGTGTAGATGTGTAACAATGATTAAATAAGTTTCCATGAAGTATGTGCATTGAAATTTTAGTAAGATAGTTGTCTTGGATTGTTCGAATTGGGTTAAAAAACTAAGGGAACAAGTACCCCAAAATGAAAATATGGCCAAGGGATAGAAGAAAAATGGATGAAATTTATAAGAGTAATCAAAACAATTAAGAAACAAATAAACTATGTATAAGTAGGTACTATGCAAGGAAGCTAATCAAGGTCCTTGGCCCAAACATGGGTCCAACCAATGATGCCATCAATAAGATGCTCATATGTCTAACCAAATCCTTGATTAGAAGAAACAAGCTCTTGTGCCAAAGAAGATGTGCCAAATTAGAAGCTTCTGAATCTAAAGAAGAACCATGTGCTATAAAGTAACCCTTTGAATCATTGCTCACATATATATCTAAACATGTATCCTCATGCATGGGAGAACATGATGTAATAACTTGTACCTATGTAAGAACCTTTTGAATATATGTACAAGAGTATCTTGTGTATGACCATCAAATGATTTTAAAACTCTAGATGCATGTTGTATATCTTGCTTCTTATAACTAAGAGAATGTAGAAGTGTTATGGTTCACACATTTTCACTTGAACCATTATCTATTAATTAGTTATATGACAATATATGTTTTAATAAAAAATACATTTCTATCAAAATAATCATATAAAATTTAAGAATAATCAAATGTAATAGATGGGCACAATCCTAGATTGCTTGTATCTATACCAATGATGCCATCAAGTGGATGTCCATATGAAGATGCCGGACGATGAGAATTGTATGTATAATGTATTGCAAATATTTTATTATTATCTTGTGCTTCATGATTTGGAAAGGGATATTTATAAATTTTGAGCTTTGCATTGCTATTTGATTGTGGTTTAGCATCTTCATTATATATGTGAATGTAAATAATATTCTCATCAATGAGGTATTGAATTTTGTGCTTGAGCTTCATACACTAATTAGTGGAATATCCAACACATATATGACAATCAAAAAATCACTTCCCATCTAAAATTATAAATTAAGGTCTAAATATATCTATTTACAATAGTGGAGGAAGTGTGATAATTGACATTCAAGAATATTTTATAGTAACACATGAGGAGGTGAAGGTAGCCTTGAGAATTTCCTCCTTGGTGGAGATTGTGATTGAATCTTAGGTGGTGGTTGTGATATAATATATACTGTAACTTTAGCTTCATTTTTTATATCATTAGTTTTGTTGTTATAATTAGGATTGCATTGAAACTTGATATTTGAAGTAGAAGGAGCATTGGAACTATACTTGAGCTTATTCAGTGCAATCAATTTAACTTCACACTCTTTAATTGTATGACATAGTTATTCAAAGGATTTGAACTTATCAAACATGATGGACTCTTGAAGAGGAGTAAATAATATTTGAGTAAAAATATCTTGGAGATCATTATCAGCCATTTTATTGTCATTTTGGAAAGCATTGTCTTGTATTTAGAACATACTCACTAAGCATCTCAGTCAGATCATGTTTGATCTTTGAGCATAAAATAATTTCTCACCAATATTGATGATTTTTTTTGTAAAAAACTAGTTTTCTAAAGGATTAAAAGTTGTAATTGATTGGATAGGAAGATCATAGAACCATTTAAGAACTTAATCTTTAAGACTTTATGGAAAGAGCTTAGTTAATAGTCTATCATTGTCTGCATAATCTAGACAAGATGCATGAAAGGCACACAAATGCTATTCAAGATCACCTTTGAATTTATAGAGGGGAAGCTTAGGAGACACAAATCCATTTTTAAGAGGATACAATGTAATTTTAGGGGCCAAAGGGTTATGCAATAAGGTACCAAAATATAAGGAAGGGCTAGCATGAAAAATAGTTTGCTCAATAGTAGCTAACTTGGCTTGAATGAGAAGAAGGGATTGCTCAAGGGAAGAATTTTTTGTAGTAATGTGAGGATTTTAGGTATGAGTAGGCATAGCCATGGATAATTAAGGAAAACAAGATATATTCCTAGGTTAAGGGATAAAGGGGTATAAGTGACTAAGGATGTAGAATTAGGCATAGGTTCTATGGTGGAAGTAGGAGATTTTAGAATGTGAAAGAGAAAAACTTGAGAGGATGAAGATAAGTTAGCTTTATGCTCAAATTTAGATTCAATAAGTATGCAGATGATATCATTCACATCATGAGGGTATGTTTAGAGACCTTGATGAAACGTAGATAATTATTTCACTTTATCTTGGTATAATTCATTAAGATCATTTGTATCACTGTGTGTTTCTTACTCATTATCATATTCCTCATCAATGCTATCGTTATTAGTTTCAATGCAAATTTCATTTTCATCACGACTTTACATTATAGAAGAAACTAAAGGGAACTTCATATATGATAAAGCACTACACGTTAGAGGCATACAATATAATTCAAAGTAACAAAATGAATGAATAAAACAAATTTACTAGTTAATATGACAATCCAAACAAAAATCAAGGGTAAAAGGCAACCTAGGCTAGGGTTTAAATGATTTGTAGGCTCTTAGATATAATTTCTCATTTGTTGGTTAATGTTGTTTCAATGTTTTAGAGAACTAACTACAGATGTCAAACCATTCATGTATCCCACTAACTCCAATTTCAAGGGTAAATTGAGAGTAACTTTCTAAGGTGATACACTCCTCTTAGGTGTACCACACATCAAATGAATACAAGAGGATTCCTATTGGTGTAAATAAGGAGATCTTAGGTAGTCGATATATAATGAAACACATAGAAACTAAAGTATGTGTTTAATTATATACTATGACTATGAATATTGGAGTAAAACCCTTCATACCATAATGTATGTAAAGTTAAAACTACATAGCCCTTCACAACAATAAGCTAAGTAGTTTTAAAACTACTAAAACATGATTTCTAAAATAAATAAAATAAAATAAAAAATAAAGTGAAAAGAAATGTGGATTTTTTTGAATATAAAAATAAAAAATTTAACCTGAAGATGAAAGAAAGAGCCTCTGTATTGGTATTTATTTGAGTTGACAAGACAAAATTTTTTAGTGTTAGATTACTTCAAAGTTGAAAAAGTTGAATCATTATGTTACAAATATGTACATGCTTAAATTTATATCTATATGTTAAACTAGTCTTGTACACTTGATAAATATATCTCAAGGATATACCCTTTAGTTTGACCTTCCTTGTAGCCAAAATACCCACATTCTCCACCTCACTAGGTTTAATTACTTTTTTTATTAGTTCAACCTTTGATTACTCTGATTATCTAGATCACTTGTAACCACATAATGCCTAAAATTTGATATATATTCTTCACTGTTAGTTACATAATCTCAATTTTTTTCTCTCTCATGGATAGTTATGTTCAAGACATGATAATAGTGTCAATGCTACTATCCCCGCTCTAATACAATTGTTCTTTCTCTACAAACACTCAAATTTGCAAATATTTTGATATGTATGGGTCAACCTAAGAATGTTTAAGGCATCAAACAAACACTTCTCAAGCTTAGACATACTACTGATTTTCAAAGTGCACAACTAAGCTATTTCCCCTTATTCATACATATTTACATATTAGTCATAAGAATAATCATAATATAGATTTGAATCACAAAAAAGACAATGCATGAGCCATATTTTCAAGTTAAAATCTAAATCACTGCATGCACTCACATATACCTTTCTACACTATTATTCACATACATACCAACACATAGGGGAATTACATAATTCTGAGGCCCTCGTTGGGGTATTATCTATAGGCAATGCTCATTGATAGAGGGGTATTTGAGGTTAGCTTGACACCATGAGCTCATTAACCCATTTTTTGGAAAGGTATCCTAACCTAAGGGGATATCTAAGATTTGTGCTATAAGCAACGATATAAATCCTATATGTAAGATCCAAATACATTAAATGAAAGGAGATAGAAAACCTAGAAAGATCTAGGTGGTTGCACATTTATAAAAAGAACATCCGTACCTGATAGTTGCATCAAGATTTAGATAGTATCATGAATTTAAGTTTTCACATTTCAAGGCAAGTGTCTACACAACCAGAAAGAATATTTTTAGAATTTGATGACTTTTTCTTGAACATCATATAACTTATTTCCACACCTATACATGTTAGATCTATCTATGCATTATTGCATAAGCTAAATATTATTTCTTCTTCATGATTGTGAAATCAAAATACTATTTGGCATTTTAATCTCTATATTTAGAATTTTTTGTAATTCAACATTGTAATTGAATATCATAATCTAAATTATTTAATTGACCTTCTTTAAAAATAATTTAATACATTCTTAAATATCATATGCCTCCCAAAGCTTAATGCCAAAAAGGGTTAAACATTTGGTGAACCCAATGTCTGAGTCTTCTTTTACAAACCTAGCTTGTTATAGGGTTCCCAACCTCTCAGGGTTTTAGATTGCTATGTTTATTTTGATTTTTGATTTGCTTCAATTATTCATGTCTTTTTATTAATTTATAGATAATGTAAAATCTTAATAATAAGCATTGTTTTGAAATGTAAGAAAAAGAAGCATTAATCAATCATTTGAATGCAAATAAAGAGTTAATTGGTGCATTTTTGTATGTTACACAAGATGAAACCAATAAACATGCTAAGGCTAGTGCATGCATATCTGTCATAAGAGAAGAAATCAATTAACATTTTTGTATGTTACTATCACTACATATTATATGAGAACCATTAACACTTCAACTCAATTACTAGTTTTAATTCCTATTTCAACACAAATGTTTGCATCCCCTTTCGTCACTTCTCAAACTTCAAACCTTAGTGGTCAAAATGTGCAAGGTATTTTACAAACTATGAATTTTTAGAAGCTAAGGTTACCAAAATTGAGTAAAATTATATAAAATTAACCCATGCTATTGATTTAAAAGATGTCTTGCATTACCTTCTTGCACCTGAGATATATTTGTACCCTTTGGCAACTAGATTTGTTGCACCTAAGTTTACACTCTATGATGGGAAAGGTGATCTTGTAATCGTACTTGCCATGACCCTACTCAGCCCTATGATTACACATCAACTTGTGTGCAGAATAACAAACCTAGTTATCCCATTTTGAGACATTTTCCACTTTCATGGACCCATTATCCTAAAATATACATTCTCCAGACATTCCTAGCACCTTACTAGCCCTTTTGCTCGCTCATGGGCCCTTCAAGCATCTCCCAGAGCCCTTCTGAAACCCTATTGATCATCTAGGATGGGATATTGAACTAGACCATAAATTGGGGGGGAGAATCCATGGCCTAAGCCATGTAACACCCCCTAAGCTATGGCCTAGGCTACATCCTATCCAAAATGCAAGTTTTTGGGCCTTGTTTGGTCCCGCTAAAAATGGCCAATTTTTAGCTCTTAACAAATTAGGGATGCCCTAAATGATTGAGAATCACTAAATTTTACCTCTCTCTCCTAATATCTACTCTAATATCTCCTCTTGATCATCACTCTCTAATATCTTGTGCTTTCTTAGATCTCACTTGGTTCATTTTTGGCATGCTTGGGCTTTCATTGTGACAAGGGATGCCCTACTATTATATAACTTGATTGTTGATTCTCCTTGCTCTCCATAGTGATCATAAAGATTATTTCTTTCTCATATCTTCCTAAAGATTCACTCTACCCATTCTTGTTCTGTCCACATTGGATCTTTCATAGTTTTCAGCTTCTCCTTCACCTCTTCCATTGCTATTGGCTCTTGGTTTGGACTCAACTCACACACAACTTGGTCTTCCTCCTTCATTGCTTCCTAGCTTGGATAATAAATTGGTAGATCTCTATATAATTAAATTTGAGCCTGATATGAGGGCACTTTTTTTATGAAAATTTAAATTCTCATTTGTTTACAATAGCGTATTAGATAGGTTTTCATTGTTTTGATAATTTAGTTTGTTTGGAGCATTATCTAGGGTAGTTTTTGAAGATTTAGCATTTATATGTATCTAGAACATATTTCATTATTGAAAATATATTACATTACATGATAATGATTGATTATGGAACATATATCATTTCATGGTAGAATTCCTAATTTCTCAAAACCTTCTATTTAATTGCACAAACAATCTTCTATTTGCTAAACTATAAAATTGCATCATTAGGAGGTGATAGTGTTGAAAACAAAAAATTATCTTAGGCTTAAATTAGGCATTCTATTGAACCCTTGCTTGAAAATGCCTTTGATTTCCAAAACATCTTTAATTTAGAAAAAAAGTCCCTTTCTCTTTTTCTTATGCATTATCAGATAATTCTCTCAATTCAACATTTCCATTTCCATCATTTGTATGCAAGTAGATTTCTTGTTTCATCTGCTCACTTTACTATGGTTATACCCATTAATGATACCTCTATCCTTTGTTTTATTGATCATGCTATCCCTAACCTAGTTTATAGGCCTTTTTATATCTTGGTGCAATCTAGAAAACTAAATAACCTTTATAAATCACAAGTTTCCCATAGCATCCCTGATCCTATTAGCCTTCTAGGTGTTTGCTTAAGTACCTCATGTATCCCCATGCCATATCCTAATGGATTCATTTAGATTCTTAGAGCTACATTATATCAAGTTGGTCCATTATGGGATGACATCAAGGTCTTTTCAACTCTGACATCCCTGATTACCCTCATCCTCCCATGTTACCTTTTGACCCTACCTCATTTATAGACACTTCAATTATTGTAAAGAAGGATAGGTTACCACTTTACATTAAGACCTCCATCAATGATTGTCATATCAAGAGATGCATCATTGATGATGGATTTATGTTGAACATCATGCCCCTACATGTGTTCAAAGAGCTTGGGATTAGTCAGAAGAAGCTTTATGATTATTTCCACAACTTCATGGGTTCCAACAATGACACGGTTATGCCAGTGGGAAACATGAAGCTTTGGGTCAAGTTTGGTCCCAACATAGTCATGATTGAATTTTATGTGTTAGACTTGGATCTCTCATACAACATGATCCTTGGCTATTCTTAGACCATTATCATGGAATCCATCACATTAGCAACATTTTGCATGGTCTAGTTCATGCACGAAGGTGAGGTTCACACCATGGAGGCCGACCTAGATCCCTAGGTATTGATTTACACTAAGACAAATCACTCTAAAAAACCTTTGGATATCTCATCATGGGGCCTTATGGATTCTCACAAGGCTTCCACCTCTGAATCTTATTTTTTCAAGGATGAACATTTTGATCCAATTGATTATCGATCAATTTTCGCTCATTTGACATCTAACATGTGTGTGTAATGCCCTCTCCTACTCCATGATGCAAGGTTGGTTCTTACCTTATCAGAGACCTGTTTCAATATGTCTCCCCAAATGTAAATCTTCCCCTATCATCATGTTTCTCCCATCAGAGTATCATTTCTCTCAATGCATCTCCCATAGAGGATGCTAGAGTCACTAAGTCAAATCTTAAGTGCTATTTCCTTCATGTTATGACACACAATGTATTCAAGGAGAGAACAACATACATCAAGCTCATGAAATCATATCATAAGTATTTCCACCCTCTCGATCATTTAGGTTTTGATATTTCACTCTTGATAGCCCAACCCCAGACATCCCCATAATGTATGTCATGTTTGAGCCCAAAGAGTTAGACCAATAGTTCACTCCCATGCCTAAGTGATTCAAGGAATGCAATACTATGGATACTAAAAGATATATAAATGTCAAGTTTGACACCCCTAAAAGGCTAAATATCATTAAGGTCAGTGCTAGCCTCACTAAAAAGGAATGAGATGTCTTAGTTGCCTTTTTGCATTAATTTTTGGATGTATTCACTTGAGAATACACTGATATGCAAGGCATAGACCCTGATGTTATTATCCATAACCTCATTATAGACGATGAGGCCTATCCCATTCATAAAAATAGTGATTGATGATAGTCAAAGTCTCCTAATTAGTCGAGGCTAAAATTAAAAATCTCATCTGAGTCAGTTTTACCATGATCGTGGACTACTCATGGTGGGTTGCCAACATTATCCTTGTTCTAAAAGAGAATGGAGCTATTTGCATTTGAATTAAATGTTGAGATCTCAATTTGGCTTGCCCAAAGGACAACTTTCCCACTTCTTTGATCAACCAAATTATGGAATTCATGACTGATTTTGAGATCATATCACTCATGGATGGGTTCTTAGGGTACAACCAAATCTAGATTGCACTTGAAGACCAACATAAAATGACATTCACCACCCCATGGGGTACCTTTTATTATGTCATCATGCTTTTTGGCCTAATGAATGCTGGGGCCACATATCAATGTGCCACGACCCACATTTTTCATGACCTCATCCTTAAGATAATATAATACTATGTTGATGACCTCCTCATCAAATATTGTAAGTGGGATGAGCATGTGAAATACCTTAGGATAATATTTGAGTGTCTGAAGGAGTATCACATTATACTCAACCCCAAGAAGTTTATTTTTGACATCTTAGCCAGAAAGCTCCTTGGTTTCTTTATTTCACAGTGAGTAATCTAAGTGGATCCTAATAAGATCAAGGTTATCATTGAGATGACTCACCCACATAACCTCATGTAGTTTTAGTCCTTCCTCAGATGAATCAAATTCTTGAGATGTTTCTTTGAGGAGTATGTGGACAAGTCCATACCCCTCACATGTCACTTATGCAAGAATGACTCATTCTTTTGGGTGCCTGAGATCCAAGTGTATTTTGAGGAGTTAAAGCATATGATTTACAAACTTCCCATCATGATGGCACCCATAAAGGGTCACGAGTTCATCTTATACACCTCTATCACTGATCTCTCCATTAGGGGCATGCTATGTAAAAAGGATGATTCTAATAGAGAGATATGTTTACTACATCTCTCATATGCTAGTTATCCCTGAGCTCAACTAATCTACAGTTGAGAGGAAATTCCTTTCCCTTATCTTTACCACAAAGAATTTGTGACATTACATATTGGGTCAAACCATTAGTGTGATTATCTAGTCTAGTCCACCCCGCTATTTGCTCAATATGACACACCTTGCTATCTAAACTATAAGGTGGATCATGCTTCTTCAGGATTTTTATATCCATATCATTAACCAAAAGTCCACCAATGGCTTAGCCATAACTAAACAACTCACTGATTACCCACTACCTAACCCTAGTGAGGCGTTGGTTGATGATGCCTTCATCGATGAGATGGTCTATTCAGTTAGTTAGATTAAGGTTGTCAAGTGTGATTGGTATTAGGATATTATGTATTATCTTGAGACCCAGTCTTATCCTATCGATGCCCCTTTGCAAGAATGATTTTAGATTCACAAATTTATCATTCATGACATCATCATAGGTGGTGTCTTGTTCAAGATAGGTCTAGATGGCATGTTGATGCAGTGCCTATCCCCCATAGACACATCTCTCATGCTAGAGGAGTCTCATGGGAGTGTCTATGGTGGCCACCCAAGAGGGCAGGCCATTTATTAACATATTATTAGGATGCGCTACCACTATCCCACTCTTTTTAAGGATGCCATATGATATGCCAAGATGTGAAAGACTAGGGATACTATTATCCCCTATATGCCTCTTGCATTCTATATTATCCCCTTATATATTCTTGATTTAGGATCTCAACTTTGTCGGTGAGCTCAAACCCACCCCTTTTGATGGCCATCACTGGTTCATCACCACCACTAATTATTTCAAAAAATGGGTTGAGGCCATGCCCCTTAGTGGCATGAATGGGAAGACTATTTTCATGTTTATCCTAAACCAACTCTTTTTTAGGTGTGGGGTCCCCACCATGATCATGGATGATAATGGCCCAGGCTTCCAAAGCCCTGAGATGCATGAGCTTGCTAAACATTTTGGATTTTAGCTCCATTTCTCCTCCACCCATTACCCCTAAGGAAATGGGCAAGTTGAATCTTCAAACAAGACATTCAATAAGATTATCCTTCATAATATTGCCCAAACTAGGCATGACTAGCATCTCATGCTCTATCTTATCCTTTGGGCCTTCCAAACCAATTTCCACATGGCCATAGGGGCAACCCTATATGTTCTTGTATATTGATCTAAGGTCATCCTCCATCTAGATGCCTTAATCCCTTCGCTATAAGTTAAGACATTCAAATCACTATTCGATGATGAAGAATTTGTTGCTTGTCCTGCTAAGTTTGAACAATTAGATGAATGCCATATTGATGCTCTTGAGCATAATTATGCTTATAAACATCACCAACACCACTAATTCAAGAAATTGGTGTGTCCACATCCATTCTAGCTGGGTGATATGGTTTTCATTTTTAATTAGGAACACCATAAGAAGGGAAAACTCACTCATAAGTGGTTTGGCCCCTTCATGATCACCACCTCATTAAAATGGGGCCTTTTATCTCTCTACTCTTGAAGGTGAGCCCCTGTAACACCCAATCCATGGGTTCTACGTCAAGATGTTTCATGTTTAGGGCCTATATGGCCCTTCTAAAAAACATGCCTATGATGGTATGGTGGACCTTTCCCCTCTCATCACACTACTAACCTCTGTGCTACCTGTATATGTGTATACATGGATTCGTTATTAATAGTTCTTACTATCTAATCATATGTATCTAGTAATCTATTTCAGATGAAGCATAAATATCAAACACAAAACTATATACACATGTGATAATAATGAAAAATGACTATATATATATATATCAAAAAAATACATGAGTTTCTCTAGGTACATCACTTAGCTTTTTCTAAGCCTGGACTAGTAATCCCCTAAAATTGCCATGAGTGTGGCTACATATAAGATACTCCTAATCAGCCTATGATTTGGATCTATCTAAATAAGTACTAATCAAGGTTGAGATATCAATCTTTACATCTTGACCAATCAATCCACAGTCTCCTCCAAGGTATCCAACCAGACTGCCTTATATCTAGGTATCTCTACTCCTTTGGTTTGCCCCCATACTAGCCTAGCCTAAAACCAATCAATTTTGGCCTTTTATCAAGTCAACTATGCCTCAAGCCATATTGTAGCTACCTCATTCCATGGTAACTCTAACTCTAGTCATGGGATATGGTGTTGTACTCTTGATAGCTCAAGAGATGCTCCTATACTTACCCACTAGTAGTGGGTATGTGGCTTTGCCCCCATTGGTAGATGTGACACCCTCTTTGTGAGTGGTGCTACTACCACATCAGGGAATAAATCCCTCAGTAGTAAGTTTACCTAGGACCCAATACAAATAGGTTGGTCTCCTACACACACATAGAGTAAATATGTTAGTCACATATTACCTCTCATTAAAGGAAGAGTACTATAAAGACTAGTATTATCTAAAAAATACACTTCTCTTACCTGGTCATGACACTGGTCTTTATAGACCTCCTGCCAATAATACTCTTCTTGGTGGTGGTGGTGGCCTTTGCTATGGATACCTACCTAACTCTACCTCAACTATACTCCCTAACCAGCTTTGGCCAGCCTGGGTTATGCCTATCTCTCTCATGTTGCCAGAGCCTATCACCTTAGATGTTGGTATGGTCCTTATAGACCTTAGAGTTCCTCCTAACCCATGTAGGCCTCTATTCTAGCATCCTAAAACCATACCAATGACTTGTATGGATCTCAAATTTTGCTATCTAGTACATCCTAATTTATAGTGGCTTTTAGAGGACTAGTCTTGTCTATGAACTATACATCATATGTAACACCATCTACTAGTGCAGGGCATGCCTCATCACCCCATGGTGTCCTTGACCAAGTTATCAGGAGTCTATCATAATCCTAGGATAGAAGTCAGCTTAGCTAGGTTAGTCCACCTACCCTTATGTAGTGGATGTGATCTAGCTTTTGGTATAATCCTCCCCATATGTACTAGCACCATACCTAACTCTATCCCCCACTACTCTTTGGATAACTCTTATCCATGATAGTGGTAGCCTCCCTATTCTATGGTTGGTATAGAGAATCCCAACCATAATGCCTGATATCACTATCCATAGTTATGGGATCCCTAAAGATCTCTAGACAATCTACACCCTGTAGCTATTCTATTCCCTATGGGGTCCCACCTAATAGAGTTCTACTACTTTTATGTCCTACACCTATGGTAGCTCTATCTCTCTCCCTATAGGCTCTACCCCATAGAGATGATAGACATCATCGATTCTTAGGATGACCTATAACTCTAGTCCTAGCTAGCACACATGCCTCTTAGGTACCCATGTGGTAATTAGTACATTTACCACGTCTCTAGAGTAACACAATGATGGTATATGTGCCAATCACCATAGGCTTGAATTCCATAGGAAATCTTGGTCCTTTGAAAGAAGAGAGTTAGACTCCTCAATCAACCATATTGGTACTCTCTCCTAGTTAGTCACCTCACAGGGTCTCTCTTCTTATGCTAGTCACTCGCTTTCCTATGATGACTCTTCCTCTTCTAGCACACTGACTCCTCCTTATGTTTTTAGATCAGTCATACAAGCTATGTAATTATAAAAAAGTGTTCAAGACAAGTTCTAGGACCTATTTTCTTATCCCCCCTTCTTTGGTCTGCTTAGGCCTGTTCTAGGCCTTCTCGAGCTCTCTAGGGATAATTTTGGTCCCTTTCTGGCCCAAGCCATAGCTTGGTAGTGGGCTAGGCCATGGACCATATGGATTGATAGTGGTCCAAGTTATGGGTTTGACTAGATAGTCCATGGCATTCTAGGAAGCCTTAGGGCTTCCTAAAACTCCTTCCCTAGGTCTTTGTTTGGACTCCTAATTGGCCAAGAGAGTTTCTATCCTCCTTTTAGTCATTTTGACTAGTTTATCCACTTGATTCATCAATTGAATCATATAAAATCCATCAAAATGACCATAGGGCATCCCAAACCCCAAAATTGACAAAATTCGATAGAGTTTTGTGCAAAAGACTTACCTAAACCATTGTGTGCATCTATGGGGTACTCCCTGCATCCTCGTATGCTCTGCTTAGGATTTGGTGGCTTATTGGGTCTCCTTAGAGTTTTTGAGAATGAAAATGGGTGTGAAAATGACATATTTTCATTCTTTTCCCTCTTTTTAACTCTCTATTTTGATTTTTATAGGCCCTTTTTAGGGTTTTTTGCCCTATATTATGTTCTAGACCATGAAACCTCCATCTTAGGAGTTTTGGACCATTCTAAGCATAATGGTGGCCTCCATTTATCTCTAAGAGGCTTTCTTGTTCCCACTCTCACCCTTTTTTGGTCTTTGAGACTCCTTTTAGGTCCCTGTTGGCCTCTTAGGTCTATGCCCCATCTCATGGGCACCTACGGATAGAAGCTACTTTCTTTACTTCTTTTAGTTAGGCATTTATTTATAGTTCTATAGTCAATCAATTATAACTCCCATTTATCTCTTTTTCTTTGGTTCTTGCAGGTGATGTCAGTCATTGGTTTTGGTGGTTTGGGACTTGCCTTGGTATGTGCTGACTAATATTCATCTTTTATGAAATTCTTACCACCACCCCCATCATCTCTTACCATGGCCAGTATTAGTCAATCACTTTGATTACAACTTGGTTTCATTATCTGATTCCCTTGTGCAACTTGCTTGACATATCTCACCTTGAGATAATCCTTCTGTAACCACTAGTCTTGTATCCTTGACCCTCATCATGGTGCACCTCTTAGTGGTGATTCACATAGATGGTGTTAGTCAGGGCAACCCAAGATTTGCTTCTACAACTTGGGTCATTGATGATCCATAGGGACATGAGCTTTCTACAGTTGGTTTATTTCTCACCAATAAGATGAATAACACCACCACGTATCATGCATTTATTGGTGCCTCGATTGATGCTCATGTACTGGGTGCATGTTATGTGTAGTTGTTCTCTGACTCATTATTAGCTATGTCTCATCTCATTGGTGTCTAGTATATCTTTAGTGCTAAGTTACTCCCCCTCTTTGAGGTAGCACATGATTTTCTTTCCTCCTTCGAGGATGTCTAGGTCATCCATATCCCTCATAGGGAGAACATTAGGGCTAATGCTCTAGTGAACATCATTTTGTATTATATGATTTAATTTCATATCACTTATGTACCTTCTATGAAGGGGCTATAGGTGGAGTTAGATTTGGATTCAGATTACACAACATTTGTACTCTCACCCATGGATCAATCCATCAACTTATTTTAGCACCATCCTTATCTGGTAAGTGGAGGTAATGTCCTCTTTTATTTTTTTAGTTCTTGCTTTTCTATGCTATTTTGTGGTTTTTAGGTACTACACAACAATCTTTGTTCATTTGAATACTGACTGGTTGTACCTTAGGGGCATATGTAATCATACTTCCTATGACCCTACTCCTACTTATGATTACACTTTAGCTCACATACAAACTGCCAACCTCAGTGATCCTTATTTGAGACATTTTCCACTTGCAATGACCCATTAGCCTAGAATATACATTCCCCAGGCATTCTTGGCACCTTACTAGCCCTTTTGCTTGCTCACAAGATCTTCAAGCATCTCTTGAAGCCTTTCCAAAACCATGTTGACCGTCTAGGATGGGATGTTGACCCAAGCTATGGATTGGGGGGATAAGCTATGGCCTAGGCCAAATGATACCCCCCAATTCATATCCTAGGCCACAACCTATCTATAATGTGAATTTTTAGGCCCTGTTTTGTTCCCAATGGGGAAAAATGACCAATTTTTGGCTCTTGGTGGATTGGGGATGCCCTATATGACTACTAATAACTCAATTTTACCTCTCTCTCTTACTATTTTCTTTGATGTCTCCTCTTAATAATCACTCTCTAATCTCTTATGCCTTATTGAATCTCACTTGGCTTATTCTTGGTATGCTTGGGCTTTCATTGTGACAGGGGATGCCCTACTATTCTACAACTTGATTTGGTGATTCTCCTTACTCTCCAAAGTGCTCATGAGGCTTGTTTTTTGATTCTATCTCCATAAATATTAATTTTACCTATTCTTGTGCTCTCCACATTATCTCTATCATAATTTTCAACTTCTCCTTCACCTCTTCCATTGCTATTGGCTCTTGATTTGGACTCAACTCACACACAACTTGGTATTCCTCCTTCACTACTTCCTAGCTTGGATAATTGATTGGTATATCTCTACACAATTACATTTAATATTGATATAAGGGCACTTTTCTATGCTTAGTCAAATTAACATTTGTTTACAGTAGTGTATTAGCTATGTTTTCATTATGTTGATAATTTAGTTTGTTTGGAACATTCTCTAGGGTAGTTTCTAAAGATTTAGCATTTGTATGTATCTAGAACATATTTCATTATTGAAAATGTATTCCATTACATGATAATTATTGCTTATGAAACATCTCTCATTGCATTTTAGAATCCCTAATTTTTGAAAACCTTCTATTCAGTTGCACAAACAATCTCCTCTTCACTAAACTAGAAAATTACATCATTAGGAAGTGATAGTGTTGAAAATGAAGAATTAGCTTAGGCTTGGATTAGGCATTCTCTTAAACCCTTTCTTGAAAATGTCTTTGATTTTCAAAATGTCTTTTATTTGGTCAAAAAGTTCCTCTCTCTTAAGCTTATGCACTATTTGATAATTCTCTCAATTTAACATTTCTGTTTCCATCATTTTTATGAAAATAGATTTCTTGTTTCAACTGATTGCTTTATTATGATTATACCCATTAGAGATACCTACATATTTTGTGTGCTTGATCATGCTAGCCTTAAATTGGTTTACATGCCTTTCTATATCTTGGTGTAAGCCTACAAACTAGATGACCTCTATAGATCACAAGTATCCCATAGCATCCCTTAGCATATTAGCCTTTTAGGTGTTTACTTAAGTACCCTGTGTACCCCCTACCAAACCCTAGTGGCTCCATTTAAATTCTTGGAACTACAGATCTTGAGCAACATATTCAATCCTTTTATGAATCATCAATTTATTATGATTCTAATGAAAATAGTTTACCCAAATTATTTAAAAGAAGATTAAAGGACTATGCTTTGATATGGTTCTATGATGTACGAATACAGTTAGTAAGAGCATTTAAACCCTTAGTCTATCAACTTTTAGCACATTTTTCAATAAACATTATTGGAGAGATGTCATATGCATAAATTTCCAAGATCAAACAAGGAACCAATGAACCAATTAATGAATATGTCTTGAGATTTAATACAATGTAGGTTGAAATGATAAATCCAATGGAAGATAAATAACTTCAAGACATTAAAACAAAGTTTGCTTGCTCCCTTACATGAGTCTATTATTTTCAAGAAATTCAAATCTTATGATGACTTATCCCATATTTTTTGATATAGAGAAATGAAAATTATTGCATTACACAAGCTTAAGTATGTAGCTAACACACCAACTACATCCACAAACAAGTTCCATATTTAACCAAGTTACAAGATAAAACCTACAGAGGCTAAAAAGAACAAAACTATCATGATTAATAAAATATCACAAAAAGATAATCAACTCATCCTATCCAATGCACCTAAGAGATAATTTACATGATTAGCTAAGTCTCTAGGTTCATTACTTCCAAAGTTGGTAGAGTTTCATATCCTATCTCTCCCTTCTATGGTGGTTGATATGAATTGACCTTTACCAAAAGGATATGATGCCAATGCCTATTGTGACTATGACCAATGTGTAAAGAATTCTACAAATAGATGTTATAAACTAAATAACAAGATACAATACCTTGTTAATAGTGATAAAATTACCTTTGAGGATCCTCCCATAGATTCAAAAGCTTAACCAAATGATCATCAGAAACAAAATAAATTCAAAAATCCATTATGAAATCATTCTAAGACAAATCCATAAGTGCAAATGGCATATCATGCACATACTCATCCATCGCATTATGGGCATCAATTACATGATATTATTGGTCTATTTATATATGAGATACCTCCTATGGTTCTGACACCTTCTATTTCATTTTATGACATTGAGATTATGGATGATGACTTAGATATTCATTCCTTATTTATTAGGGCATATATTTGTCATCACCCTATACATAGTGTTATGATTGATAATGGTGACATTGATAAGTTATATACCATGACATTAAACACACATTTGGGATACATAGATGATAATTTATTCCCTTCAAATAAAATAATAAAATCATTTTATGGGAAAATACAAGTTTTTAGTGATATTGAATTACCACTTCAAGTTGGTCTAACACATGTGACCACTACATTTTTAGTTATACCACACATGAGAGAATTTGATATGTTATTAGGACATCCTTGAATACATCATCTTTGTAGACATCTAAATCTAGCCACCAATGACCTCTAACTAGGATTTTGACCAATTTTTACCTAAAGTGCACAATTTAGCCTAAAAACACTAAAACACATTAAATGATGTGAGACTGACATATTCAAGTGCCGATTTTAGCTAGGGTATCACTAAATGGGGAAATACAGTTTATGGAGCAACTAACTTTGATCAGATCATTCTGAGTCAAAAGGCCAATTTTACACCTAGGTGCGCTTGATTACTCTTTTTTATCAAATCTATTACATGAGATGCATGCCTTTTTTATTTGCTATTCATAAAATTCTAAATGGGATAATGGATCCAACACATCTGATATCTCTTTCCAATTCTAATCCAGTCAAATTTTGGACCCATAACAAGGCATTCTAATCAATTTGAGTAATTTGTGCATAAAGTGCTTAAACATGCTTAAGATATAATTAACCCAAATCAAGGCCTAATCAAGAATTCCATGGAAACATGTTGAATACTTGTTTTTATAAATGAATATTGAATATCTACATCATTAGGGGACCTTATTTCTTGGGAAGACATCCCTAGGCCATAAATGCCACAAATATCAGGATTCATGTCCTCCATGCCTCTGAATTGCCCCTTATTCCAATGTCATGATGAGGATAATTATAATATTAATTAAAAAAATTGAATTAATCCTCAACCACACATCTCAATCTCAAGATGGATGGTTCAGGTTAATTCTGATCAATCTTAAAAATCTATAAATATGAGGCCTTACCACATGAATTTTAAGGCTTGATAATGCAAAGTTATAATGCACAAATGATTCCAAAAGCCATTGAAATTAGTGTTACCATGCCAAGCCAATCCAAAGCCACAAGGTGCCAAGAAGAAGAGGAGATAGCCAAGCCTCCTTTGATGAAGACTTCATGAGCACAAACTGAACAAGCCACTACAATAAGCATTTTGGAGCATCCAAGGGAGGTAAAATAAGGTTTATTTTGAATTTTAATTGTGTGTTTTATTCATGTTTGTTAACTAATCTCTCCCTAGTTTCTAAGCCTAGAGATGTTATATTAGTTAGTGTGTTTCTTTCATTTTATTTTCATTTTGAAACTAACACATTACTAACCATCCTCTCTTGATTCAAATTCTTAGATCACATATGGCATGCCCGATAGGACTAGATTCATCCCACACATGAATAAGATCATTTTACAAATTTAAAATTCTCATTTGGATCATTAAACTCTTGCAATTTTATTTTCTAACTTTGTTTTGCCATTTTTCTTTGTCATGAATTTACATAGTAACTGATGTCAGTAAAACTGACATCGATTGGATATCTATCATCTATCACTATTGATATAACTAATGTCAATTAGATTATCATCATAATTTATAAGTATAATCGTCATTAGTTATATGATTGATGTCAATCACTGTGTTTTTCAAAACACAAACCCAAGAGCTATTTTTTTGAAGTTCATTATTTCAAACTCAAAATAGCTTCAACGCTAAAGGACATGCTAAGATTTTTTTTCAGGACCAAGTTTGACATTTACTAAAAACATATTTAAATCACTTTTTTCATGCTTAAAAATGAATTAGGAACATTATTTTTATGCTTAATGTAACATTTAAGTGCTTAAGTGTTTTTAGTGTTAGTTTTCAAAGTTACAACTAAGACCAAGGGGTCAAATGAACACCACCTAATTTTCAATTGGGCTTAAAAATGAATTCATCTTTCTAATATTTTTGTCTTCAATAGCTACTTGATCTAATTTTTATTTGGCAAAAAGAGGGGTGTTGCATGTATGCTCTTCCATTTGTCCTGTTTAGGGAACCCTTGGAATCAAAAGTGCCATTCCTATTGCAAGTAGCCTAATCCAAGGCTTTGAAATAAAGTCATCTAAAACACTCCTCAAAAACTTGTCAAGGTTTGGGTGACATTGAAAATGACCCTAAAGTCTTTCTGTTTCATGTTTTCTTTATTTTTATGCAAACTTGGCTTGTGAGGGGGAGTTCTTCACCTCTAATGAGTTATTTAGGGAAGATTTGACCTAGGGTTTCACCTCCTATCATTGACTTCATTTAGTTCATATTTGGAGTTGTACACAGGATGTAGTGGCACTTTGGACATCACACTATGAGCGAATAATAGGATGTAGTGGTTGCAAAAATGACTAGAAATTTTTGCAACAAGACAAAAGATATGACCCAAAATCCATGCTTTTATTTTGCATTATTTGGCATGAAAATCATTTTGTAATTGATTCCCCTAGAATGTTAAGAAACTTGTATCTTAGAAAAATACCCACTTGCTGTGGAAGTATTGTTGGTGCAAGGTGCACCTCAAGGTCCATGTTGCAGTACTATCATTTGAGAGAAGGGGGGTATAAAAACCCTACTATATAATGCACATTTACTTTTGGATAAACACTTAAAATCCTCTCAAATGATGTATATTGATGGATTACAACAATACCAAACAATCTTGTTTATTTAGAATCTAAGAGTGATTAATAAATGAAGTCTTGTCCTATATTAAAGTCTTATTTAGATTCAAAACTTGGTGTAAACAAACAATTCAAACCAAACACATAGTCCTAATTTTACTTTGAACAAAGAGGCATTATGCTGCTTATGTTAAATCCTCAATTTTCTTTGTTCAAAGTTTATCAAAAGCTTGGGAGTCATATCATCAACTTTGGCATAGTTATGCTACCCAATTGAGTGTAGACCTTTACCAAGTTGTTTAAAGTCCTTCACTTATAATCTAAATTTGAAGTTGCATCTTTATAAGTTCATAAGGTTGATGTGTTAAGTGGGTTCACCATTTGCACTAAACTTGAGGGAACTTAGGTTTAATTTTCAATTTGGGTTAAAGGCCGTTTAAGACTCATAATCATTATCATCACTTGATAGACTTAAGCCATTTTGTGTTAAACACTTGCACTTTGAGTCTATGCACCACAACATTTTGAGTCAAGAAAAGTAGTGTTATGTTGTCAAAATTGTGGGAAACAATCTTTGCCTTAGAGAGTTTTTGGAACAAACTTTGTTGTCACACCTTTTGGGTAGTGTAGTGTCATTATGCTGCCCAAAACATTTAAAATATTATTTCATAAACCCTCTTGCATAGAGTTTAAATTTGTTCCTACATTTTCAGACCAATTCGAGTGTACTTTTATGATCCTTTATCTAGCATAGTTATACTGTTCACTTTTGTCTAGATTATGTGTCAAAAGAACCAAGTTTTATACCATTATTTGTGAGAAAATAAACTATCTCTAAAAAGTCCTTTTGTTTCATACCTTATACCTAGTTGATCAAATTCATGTCCAAGAATCAAATGCCTAGTGTTTGTTAGAAGTGTTTCAAATCTGTTAGATTAAAACTTTCATCTATTTCAAAGTCTAGCTTTTGACATTGTTTGGCCAAGAGTCCTAGCACATGCCTTGTTTGAGCCTAGCTTTTGACACTGTGTTTGGCCAAATGACCTAGGAACTTTTAAATTCCAAGATTAGACCAATTTGAAACACTTCGACCTTAGAGTTTGGCATTTCAATTTTCTATCCATTTACTTACTTATCTTTGTGTGAATAGTGAAACATTAGATACTTCATGCTATCTTATTTCCTCACAAATCTTTGCATAAACCTTTTGATCCTTTTGACGAATCTAGACCAAGTTGGAACATCATCTATTTTAGACATTGTCTTTTTAGAGTTTGAAAATAAATAAATAAATCTTTGACTTTTTATCGCAAGGCATTGACTATGGATCCCAACATGTATTCCTATATCGTAGTGGACTCATGTATAATCTAGGAATTAGTAATGTGGTTATGCAGGAAGAAATGGTGTAAGACCCCTACATGGATAGTATTGCTTATGAGATGAATTCTTATCCCTCTTATAATACTCAATTAGGGTCACAAAGCCTAGATCCCTTGGCTAACTATTTGGTTAACACACCACCCTATTCAAAACAAAACCAAGAACAAACCACATAATACCTAGCTACAATACCCATTGTTGACGAGCCAGTTCTCCAACAGTCATATTCTACTAATACATCTTGCACATATGATCCATTTTTGTTTGAGTGACATTTTTTAGAGAGCAAAGATGAGATTTTGGTTAGATCCATAGAGGTAGGGGCCAAGTTTCCTGTAGACTTCCCCCATGAGAATTTACCCAGCCTAGTAAGAGTGCCTCACAATATCATTTATGATCAATAGGCTTCTTCTATCAATCCTATGGCTCGAGTCCAAACAACGTATCAAGACCATAATATATCTAATCAAGGTAAAACATCATGGAAGACCACTTTAACCAAATGCAGACAACATATCAAACCTACCTGAATTTAGCACATAATTTCAATCAGATGAACTTGATGAGCAAACCTCTTATTGACTTAGTTCCTTCAATAGGAGTGTTGATAGAGTTAACTAGATAAGAGAATTTGAGTTCAGACCCATTCATGCAAACCACTTTGGTAGATAACTTGATGCATATGCTTGTTATTGAAGAAGTATCTTTGGCCTCTTCACAAAATAATGAGTAAAATATAGTGGACAATGTGCATGCAGCATCCAATCCTAATCAAAGTAGTACTAACACATAAATAACTAGCCAACAACATGTGCCTATTATTAATTCCATAAGTGGATCATCATATCAGGAAGTAGGAGTTTCTACATCCCAACCTTAGCTAGCTACTTCCTCAAGCATATAACCTACAAGATTAGGCAGTCAAACAATGACCAATGTCATGCCTCAAGGATATAATGTGATGAATCCTTCTCCTCCTCAACAAGTAATGAGTAGTATTCCACAACAACAAGCACAATCTAGTATACTAACATAATAGAGGATAAATACATTTCCACCTCAATTAGAGGCAACTAATGTTCAGCCTCATCAAGTAATGACAAACATACCTCTTCAATCGTAGACTAATATGCCAATCCAAAACCAAGTAATACTAGTCAATAACATGCAAATATTGGTCAACGATAGATGCCAAATCTATAACTTGTTTTCACTTCTCCATAGGGATTAGTAAAACAAAGAGGCTCCCATATTTCTCAAGTACCCACCAGACAACTATTAGTTCAAAATGTGCCATAAATTCAGAGACAAGGTCTTGGTCCACAAGTTCCCACTCAACAATTTTTTTTGATTAGTTGACATGTCACTTTTCCACCATAATAGGCATAATATAGTTATATCCCTCCATCCTAACAAAAAATTCCTCCAAGTTAAACCTTTATCATCAACCCAAACCAAAATATTGCATAACCAAATGTGTAATTTCAAGTGCATCCTAATCCACGTATGCATATTATTGGTCCATTCCCTGACCAAAACAATATACCCCAATAGGTATCTCCATCATACCCTGGTCAAAGTGTCCCACTTGTGACCTCCTAACCATCTACCCAAACCAATTTTCTCTCTCAATGCAATGTTTCGTCCAGTTTCTTATCCCAAAAATTGCAATAGATGAAGGATGCAATTACTACCATTTAGGTTGGGAAACAGACTAAAAAGTTTAAATTGGATGACATGTGTTCCTATCCATTCAACATAGAGTATTTGTAGATACAATTTCTTCCAGGATATGAACCACTAAAATTTGATAAATACAAAGGGAAAGGTGACCGAAAAGCCCGTTTAACTGAATTATTTGTCGCATGTCAACTAGTGGCATATAATGACATATAACTTTTGCTGTTATTTTCAAGGAGCTTGGTAGGACAAGCCTTAGAGTGGTTTTTAAAGTTGCCCAAAAATTTAGTAACATATTTTGATGATCTTTCTGATAAGTTTGTGCAACACTTTTCCTATAATCGTGAGCATGAGATTTCATTAGTGGATTTAACACAAGCAAAGTAAAAACTGGTGAGAGTTTTACAAGTTATCTACAATGATGGAGAGCCCTTGCAAGTCATTTCACCCATATATTACCAGATAAAAAATTAGCCACTATGTTTACTAAAAAATTGCATAGTGAGATAGCTTATCATCTAAAACTATAATGTGTGCATACTTTCAAAGAGATCATTGATAAAGGTTTGTTGATTGAGTGGATGTTCATCAATAAAAGAGTCATTAAGCTTAATTCAACTAATCAAAATCAAGGTACCAATCAGATAAATGGACAAAATCAACATCCCATTCAAGCACAATCATCGTAACCGGCACAAACCAATAACCAAGAAAGACTGAAGTAATTCAACCATAATAAGAATGTTGTGAGAAATGGAGTAACCGAATCCTATCAAGTCCAAATAGTGAAAACATCATCTACACCACCTTTTTAGCTTAATCCTACCCAACAACCTCTCCAACCAATTTCACAAGCACAACAACCAAGACCTGCACAACAAATACAATAACCTTTACCATTGCAAACCCCTCCTCCTAGGAGAACTATGCCTACACATCATGTCTTTAGTGACTTAGGAAAACTTATTGAGTCTATATTTCACAAGCTTGCTACTGATAATCTAATTAGTTGGCCTATACTAAATCATTATCCTCAAGGCATTCCTTATCTTGATTGGTACCGTGAAAATGAATTCTTTGACTATCATTGGGTCAATAGGCATAATCTATGAAGATGTGTCCAAATCAAGCATTTAATTAAGAATATGTTAGAGAATGGGGAGATAACATTGGATAATGGTGCTTCCACTTCCAATCAAATTATTGGGATATATCAAAACCCATTTCCTCAATATAAAAATCAACAACATCAAAACAATCAACAACAATAATATAGCCAGTGCAGCAACAAAATCAATAGTATCAAAATCAAAAGCCAAACTTGTAGAATTAAAAAATCAACAACAAAATTGAAAATAACAGAATAATAGATAAAACCAAGGTTAGAATGATAATAAACAAAAAACTTATCATGCAGTTGCACATGACTACAATAGGGTTGTAGGTCATATTGCAAGGGGTAGTGTTAATACCATCTCCATTAATCCTATACCAAACCACTAATCAGTCTAGACCATTGCTAAAAACCATTCAACCAAGTTACATGGATAATCCTTCTTTGACCTGGGAGTGCATATAGGCAAACCAACAAACCAACAAACTAGGACTTCTCCTTTTGGACGTTATTTTGATAACTCATATTTGCCACGTGACCGTACAAGTGCATCGGCAATCGAGACTTGTCCTATCTAGTCCCACACCATTCCCAACATTTGTTAGTAATAATGGTCTAGTATTTAATCCCAATTATGTAATCAAAACTCAGAGGTCAAAGATTACTATCCCAGGCCCATAACCATCCACCACTTTTCCTATCATCCAACCAATTATTCAACCTCAGAATAAACCATTTACTACTAACCAAGACAAGAAGTTTGATATTGTGAAACATTTATAGAAGACACTAGTGCAAATTTCTATTTTAAATTTGTTGTGAACATTATTAATCCATAAGAACATCTTGAATGAATTTTTAACCTAATCCACTATTGCTAGTGACATATCCCTTGATAAATTTCAAGATTTGGTGGGACACCTAGCTTCAGCCCAACAAGTCACATTCAACCAAAGTGATGTCTTCCCTTGGCCCACTCCATAATAACTCATTGTACATAGAAGTTTATATAAAGTTTCATAAAGTGAAACATGTCCTTATAGACAATTGATCAGGCCTCAACATAGTGTCTCTAAAGCTCATCAAGCTTATTGGATACACAATGGCAGATCTCCAACCAAAAACAATAACCATCAAAGCCTATGATAATTAAGAAAGAGAATCACAAGGCACCATTAGTTTACCATTTATCATTGGGCCTTTGACCCATGATACACTTTGCCATGTGCTTGATCTTGAGTTGTCATACAATATGCTTCTAGGTAGGCCTTGGTTACATGAGATTTATGTAGTCTTGTAACGCTGCACCAATGTATCAAGTTTTTCCACTCAGGGATGGAAGTGAATATTCCAAGAGATTTACACCCATATGAACATTGCAAACATGTTGAGGCTGAATTTCAAAGCTACAATTATCAGTATAACATGAATCCAAGTTCTAAGTAGGATTAAGGAAAGGCTATACTTATTGATCCTTCATTGGATAATTACATAGATCATAATACCTTGGATTCCATTTCTCACATGCCACCTCTTTAAGCTTCTAATCATTTCACCATTTTAGATAATGGACTGAGAGAGTATGTGACCCATGATACATTTTATATTGCCAATCTTCCTTAGAATCCAAAAACCTTTGGGTGACCTAAAGTCACCCCACATATGCATTGGAAACAAAAAACAAAGATAAGGGACCTGTCACATTTGTACCATCATCTAGCCTAGAATCTGACCCTCTTAAAGAGGATGAATCATGGTTATATGATGACAACCAAGATGATTGTTATAAAAGTGTAAAGTATCCTATTCCCAATAGGATCATGGAGCATCACAATTATGAAGTAAGAGGCCTAAGACTGAATCAACAAGGAACCCTCAAGCCAATTTCTATGATTAAGTATGAAAGACCTTATAGACTTGGATTAAAACCTACTGGGGGTGACCCCACATATCTTATTCAAACTCCATCACCAACAAATAGTGATGATGATGTCGATAGTGAAGCAGAGTCTGTTCATAGCATCACCTTTGATGACCTAGCTTAAACCAACCTATTTGATAACAATGCCATTTGTAACCTTACCTTGGTCATTCATCGTAACCCATTGCCATTATATTATCCCCAACTAATAGATTGGGACCAACAAGAATCTAGTCTACTGATATATGAGTTCTAGAATGATGAGGCATTCTGTGACTTCTTAGGCCTTAGAGACAACATTCCATTGGGAGATCACAAGTCAAGATTATCAATTACATTGGATCCTGCAGCTTATTTTAGAGAGCAGGTGAACACCCTTAGCCAAAAACAAATAAGTAAAACATTGAGGTCCCAAAGTGAAAACCTTTTTGAGGTGCTTTCTGACTAGGAAAAAAGTAAAGATAAAGGCCAGTCTAGTGGTGAAAACCTATTTCAGTCACCATTAGATGAAGATGTTCATTCTTATTTGAATTTAGACCAGGAGACCACCAATGATGAAGTTGCCTATGGATATGAGTTTAATTTTGCACAATAACAAGTATTTGATCAAATTATTCAAGAATTTTTGATTGTTTTTATCACATGGCCAGATCTCCCATTAAGGGACTTAGATTCATCATGCCTAAGAGAAGTTGAAGAGCAAGTCCTAGCAGAGGACCCTAACATAGTCTAACAGTTCAAGTCATTGCCTAATATCCTAGAAGATGGTTTGACTCTTTTAGTTTAAGATACAACAGAGGTAAACATTGAGACTCCATCAGACCTGAAATGGATAAAATTAGGCACATACCTCACTGAGGAGGAACATGAAGTCTTTACAACTCTGTTGAGAGAATTTGTAGATATCTTTGTATGGGCCTATTCTAACATGCTAGGTTTGGACCCCACCTTGGTTTTGCACCACCTTGTGGTTAATATGGATGACAAATCGGTAAAAAAAAAGCTAGGTAAGTTGTATCTTCACATTTTTGTATTGGTAAAGAAAGTGTTGGAAAAAATCTTAGAATTAGGATGTATCTAATCCATTAATTACTCAAAATGGATCTCTAATATGGTACCTATTAGTAAAAAGCATGAAGGGATCAAAATCTATACTAATTTTTGAGACATCAACAAAGCTTGTCCTAAAGATTATTTTCCATTGCCTAATATTGACATGATCATTGATTGCATGGTAGGTTATGAATTGCTTTCACTCATGGATAGATTTTTAAGATACAACTAGATCAAAATAGCACCAGAAGACCAACATAAAACAACATTCACCAATCCATGGGGAACATTTTGTTATCAAGTAATGCCATTTAGCCTTAAGAATGTTAAAGCTACATATAAAAGTTCCATGACTATCATATTCCATGATATGATGCATGATATTGTGGAAGACTATGTCGATGATATATTAGGAAAATCCAAAACTAGGGTCGATCATCCAACAACGCTGTATAAGATATTTGAAAGATTATGAGAGTACAAAGTTAGACTCAATCCAAAGAAATGTATGTTTAGCATAACCTTAGGTAAATTACTTGGCTTTATTGTGTCTCATAGAGGTATTGAAGTTGATCTAACTAAAGTCCATACTATAATTGAGATGCCACCACCAACCAATTTAAAGCAACTCTATAGTTTTTAGGGTAAGATCTAATCAATCTAACACTTCATCTCTCAGTTAGCAGACACGTGCCATGCATTTACACATATTTTGAAGAAGGGAGTTAAATTTTATTGAGATGATCACTACCAAATAAATTTTTGAAAACTCAAAGACTCTCTTGTTAATCTACCTATTTTATTAACTCCTATGTCAAAAAATCCATTCTTGTTATACCTATCAGCTACCGACCATGCTTTGGGGGCACTCTTGGCTCAACATGATGACAATGGAAAAGAGCACACCATATACTACCTAAGTTGTACCTTGGTCTCATATGAACATAACTATGCACCTATTGAAAAATCTTGTTTGGCCATGGTCTTCACAGCTCAAAAACTACACCATTACATGTTGAATAACAAGACCATGGTCATTTCAAAAATAGATCCACTCAAGTATATACTATCTAAAACAACTTTGTAAGGTACAATAGCTAAATGGATCATGATTCTTAGCGAGTTTGACATAGAATATGTTAATCATAAGGCATTCAAGGGATAAGTTCTTGTAGATCAACTTGCTGAAGCACCTCTGACAGCCACATAGCCACTCACGTTTCAAATTCTTGATAATCCATAATGACTATCATTGACACACCCCTTGAGAAGTAGCCCTAGAAGCTATATTTTGATGGCTCATTTATTACACATGGATTGGGGGCATGCCTATTATTTATGACACCATAGAGGGATCTAATCCCAAAATCATTCATAATTAGCTTTCCTTGTACAAATAACATGACTGAGTATGAAGCACTTATTGTAGGACTTTGAAAAGTAGTGCATTGGAACATATCTCATCTCCAAGTTTATGGTGATTCTTAGTTAATCATCAATCAAGTCATAGATCATTTTTAGACCAAAGATGACAAGATGGTTCCATATAAATCTATGGTTGACACTCTTAAACAACAAATTGCTAACATTCAATTTTAGCACACACCAATGGCTAGTAATAGAACTGTAGGTGCCATGGCTACTTTTGGCTCTCTAATTCGACAAATGGATAAAGATAGAGAGTATCAGTTCCTCATTGATAATTTTTTATCACCAGCTCATGAACCTTCAACTATTATAAATATTTGTGATATTGTTGGTCCTAATTCTATCTGGTACTCAAAAATTTACAAATACCTTCGTGACCAAGTTTTACCACCTAATCTATCTTGAAAACAAACCAAAGCCTTCATTGATCATTCCCCTCATTATAATTGACTTGAATCCACCTTTTACCATCATTTTTTTGATGGAACTCTACTTCGTTGTTTAACTTTGATAGAGTCTACACTAACATTAAGATAAGTACATAAAGGTGTATGTGAAGTTCATTCTGGTGAGGTAGTCTTATCTAAAAAAGCTCTTACATATTGGTTATTATTGGCCCATGATGGATGCAAATGCCGCTACATATGTAAAGAAGTGTGAAAAATGCCAATGACATGCTAAGCTGATTCATGCTCTAACCAAAACTCTAAAACTGATGTTGACACCATGGCCATTTTATACATGGGGACTTGACCTCATTGGGAAGATCAACCCCACTTCATATGATGGCCATAAACTTATCCTTACCACTATTGAGTATTTCACTAAGTGGGTTAAAGCTATACCCCTCACTTATGTGACTAGAAAGTAAATTTCCAAATTCATTTTCAACCATCTCATTTGCCACTATGGTAACCCCTCTGACATTATATCTGATAATAGAGGATCCTTCAACAACAAGGATGTAGACCAGCTATATACCAAATATAATATCACACAATATTTTTCTACAATATATTACCCTCAAGGTAATGGCTAAGCTGAAGCATCGAGCAAAACCATTGTCAATATTTTCAAAAATATTGTCAATGATGCTGATCATGATTGGCACCTACATATATTCCTTACCCTTTGGGAATATCATAAAAATCATCAACACCCACAAGAACCACTCCATACTCACTTGTTTATGGTACTAAATCCATCCTTCCCATTGAGGTTGAATTAACTTCACTATGCATCTCTTTCAAGCATGTCCTAGATGATCATGACTATCGAGTAGCTCGTCTACAAGAGCTAGACCTACTTGATGAAAAACACACATCTACACTCAAAAATATTCAAGTATATTAGAACTGACTCAAAGGCCACTATAATTAACGTGTTAAGTATAAAACATTTGAACTTGTTGATCTTGTTCTTAAATAAAACTAGAAGAATACCATGGCTAAGAAGTATAAAGGAAAATTTAAACCAAACTAGATAGGGCCTTTCATCATTATTGTAGATTATGGATCAAGAACATATAGGCTTGCCACACAAGATGGAGATGAAATTCCTGAGCTTATGGATATTATTCATCTCAAGTGGTACTATGCTTGAGTGCTAAGGTGTATTGTCTATAAGGACCATTTTAATTATGCCATTTTATCACTATTATTCTTTGAAAAAATATCATCCTTATCTGTCCTCTTAGCCATATTCACTTTTCAATTTTTGACCTATCAACCCAGTGTGTTCTAAAGCCTAGCCCGTTTGACTTGGTTTTTTCCATTTGTTACACATTTTCAACATCAAGGTATCTAATCAATTTTATCCATTAGTTCATGTACTTTAGATAGAGATCATATTTTGGAGCAGTGTGAAATAATTTTTGGTAGTTGCATCCTTTGTTTATTATTCCTTTTTTATCCCTAGTCTTGTTACTAATTATAACTACCTTTGGGCAAATTAGTACCTTTGATCCATGCCATTGTGTCTTAGTTATAACCTCTTATGGGAAAACTAGGGGAAACATGTGTTTATTAAGCCTTGACATACCAACTTGTTACTTATTATGTCGTACTTTGCCTTTTTACCAATTGTGCCTATGTTGTTTCAATTGAATGCTACACTAGTCAAATTCCTCCACTATAGGGTGAAACTATAGTGAATTGAGGTCCTACTCTGGGACTATGTAGGTATTTCTCGATACTTGTTAAGTCAGCTCAGTCACCCTTTCCACCACACTCTCACCATTTTATGAGCAACCTAAGTGTGAACGCTCTTGTCATTTTATGAGCAACCTTAGTTTAAATGCTCTCACTATTTTGTAAGCTTGAAACATTTAGTGTCTCATCATTCTTTCTTGATTTTAAATACTCTAACATAATTCCAAAAACATTTGAGAAATTGTTAGAAAAGAATAAAAACATTGACCACTTCTTTGCTTTAATGATTTTGGGAATCCTTACTAAGTTGCAAGCAAATCACTTATCATTTAGTTTCCCCATCCTTTTTGGCCTTCTTCTCTCACACACTTACCATTTTGTAAGACCATTCCTATTATTCTATCACATCCATTGTGTTTATTTTCTTCAGTTATCACATTCTACCTGTTCCTTGGGAGAAATATATTTGGCCTAAAGTTTTTTATTGGATATTACATCCATGGAACTATGTAGGTGGCCTCCACTTGCCTAGTGTATATGGAGACAACTCGAGCACCCCCTTTTTTTTTCTATTCCCCCATTTTTTTTATTTCCTAAGTTGTCACCTATTTTTAGGGGCAATGTTCATGTGGTTTCTAATGCATTGTTTGTTTGTTTCTGCTTATTTTGTTTGTTTGTCTGCTTGTTTATTTGCTTTCAACACTATTGCATTGATTCAGTTTATGTGTGTTCATTGAGTAATTCCTTGCCCACATTTACATTTGAATCCATCCATATTCATACGTCTACATTGTCATCATGGTTTTTATCATTGGTGTATTTTTTACTATTGAGTATTGGATTATAGGAGTCAGTCCTTATGCATATTTCAGCCAAGTCCTCATGATTTTATACCATGATGCCTACTGATATGTGCTAAAACAAACCTCAGCTTCAAGAATTCCATTCAGCAATGGTAGCATCAACATCTCTTCAGCACTGACATCCTAATTCCATCCTAATCATATCACAAATAGAGTAATTAAATATTAATCTTTATTAGTTCAAATGAGCATCTCCCTACTAGTAGGTTGTTCCAATTCATCATTACCCTCTGTGTAAAGTTATCATCATCCTCAACCAAGTTTATCATGTTTTCCATAATCGAGGTCTAATGATTATAATCACCTATGGGTAAATCATTGCACACCATTCTACCTGCATTTCTCAATGATTATAACCACCTTTGGGCAAATCATTATGTTATCACCATTTTACTTTTTTGCCCATATAGGGTCATGTTGTTATCTTGTTTGTCTATCCTAATTGGGGTATCTCCATCTTCTCAATGATTATAACTACCTTTGGGAAAATTAATGTGTTATCATACCACGTTATCAGTATCAAGCTATAATGCTTATAACCACCTTTCAAAAAATCATTGTACACCATCCCACTTGCATTCTCAGTGATTTTGACTACTTTTTCTAAATCATTATGTTTTCACCCCATCATCTTTCCTTTCTTTGGTCCCGTCATTTCACTTATTTTCTTTCAAGGGACCATTTGCTAACTTACTTGTGCCAATCATTCCCTTAAGGGGGCATCATACAGTTAGTTTATCATCATTATAGTTGTAGGCATACATGACCTTTTCATTCTTTGAGAATATTTTACTATGCTTATAACTTGCAATGCCTTCCCAAATAGGGGTAAACTATAGACACCTAAATCTGGCCACCAATGACCTCCAACTAGGCTTTTGATCAATTTCCACCTAAAACACACAATTTGGCCTAAAAACACTAAAACATGCTAAATGATGTGAAACTATCATATTCAAGTGCTAATTTTGGCTAGGGTATCACTAAATTGGGAAATAAAATTTATGGACTAACTTTGATCAGATCATTCCAAGTCAAAAGGCCAATTTTACACCTAGGTGCTCTAGATTGCTCTTTTCTATCAAATATCTTACATGAGACATATGCCTTTGTTATTTGTTATTGATAACATCCTAAATAGGATAATGGATCTAACACATATTACATCACCTTTCAATTCCAATCCAGTCAAATTTTGGACCAATAATAAGGCATTCTGATCAATTTGAGTAATTTGTGCACAAAGTGATTAAACATGCTTAAGATCTAATCAACCCAAATCAAGGCCTAATCAAGAATTCTATAGAAACTTGTTGAATACTTGTTTATAGAAATGAATATTGAATATCTGCATCATTAGGTGACCTCATTTCTTGGGAAGACATTCTTAGGTCATAAATACCACAAATATCAGGATTCATGCCCTCCATGCCTCATCAATGCCTTCCATGATGACCTCCATGCCTCTTAATTACCCCTTATTTCAATGTCATGATGAAGATAATTATAAACTTAATTTCAAAAATTGAATTAATCCTCAACCACACATCTCAATCTCAGGATAGATAGTTTAGGTTGATTCTGATCAATCTAAAAAATCTATAAATAGGAGGTCTTACCACATAAATTTTAAGGATTGATAATGCAAAGTTATAATGCAAAAATGATTCCAAAATCCATTAAAATTAGTGTTACCATGCCAAATTGATTCCACGCCAAGCCAAGCCAAAACCACAAGGTGCCAAGGAGAAGAGGAGATAGCCAAGCCTCCTTTGATGAAGACTTCATGAGCAAAAATTGAGTAAGCCACTACAACAAGCATTTTGGAGCATCCAAGGGAGGTAAAACAAGGTTTCTTTTGCATTTTAGTTGTGTGTTTTATTCATGTTTGTTAACTAATCTCTCCTTAGTGTCTAGGCCTAGCAATGTTATGCTAGTTAGTGTGTTTTTTTATTTTGTTTTCATTTTGAAACTAACACAATACTAACCATCGTCTCTTTAGTCAAATTATTAGATCATAATATATATGTATTAATTTCCTTACTTCATGGTTATCTTAAGTATATTGATGCCAACATGGTAATTATAGTTTCTTGGAGTCCATATGAACATCCTTTACAATAAGAAAAGTTTGTTCCATGATAATTGGTGATACAAACTAATAAGGTTAATCATGCACAAAAGGATAATAAAAAGTCAATCTCATTTCTTAGGTGCCCCATACTTGAGAGGCCTTTGCATCATAGATATGTAGTGGAATCCTCAAGATTCATTCACACCTCCATGACCTAGCCATTTACCTACATCAGAACACCATGCTTCAAAATGGGTAAACAGATCATTATTACATCAAAGAAATTATAGGAAAAAAATTAGTGGGTTACATGAACCCCTACACCTTACATTATTATGTAACAACCACATATTCCTATGAGACCTACACAGAGCATCATAGAATCTACACATTCAGATTTGGCACATATACATCATCCTTGGCAGCATGACTAGTTTATTATACCATATGCAGAGTATAGAGAACCCTATGAGCATCCATTAGATGGGATCATCAGTTATCACTCTCTTTCCAAACATTATAAAAATAAAATAAAATCAAATATTCCAAAAAATACAAAAAAATCAAATAATTTCCATTTCACATGTTTTGTAGAATTTGAATTTGTTTTTTTACTTTATGTTAATAGATAACATATCATTTATATAAAAATATGTTTCATGGGTACCTGATTGTGATATAAACATACATTAGACCCATGATATCTTGAGCATGTAGATGTTGGACCTTTGCTCTCCCTACGTGATACACTACATTGGAGGCATCTTGTTTCTATATGATCATGATTGATGTAAGTTCTTTGAATCTAGGAATTTGACTCAAGAGAAGATGGTTAGTATGTGTTAGTTCCAAAATGAAAACAAAATGAAATAAACACACTAATAACATAACATATCTAGGCCTAGACACTAGGGAAAGATTAGTTAACAAAATCAAATGATAAACTTAGCAAAAAAATAAGAAATAAAAACACAATAATTTCTTCACCTTCTTTGGATGCTCTAAATGCCTTTGTAGTAGTGGCTTGCTTGGCTTGTGCTCATGAAGTCCTTGGCAATGGAAGCTTGGTTACCTCCATCTCTCCTTGGCACCTTTGGCTTGTGGCTTGGTTTGGCTTGGAATCAATTTAGCATGGTAAAACTAGTTTCTTGAAGCTTTTAAAAGCTTTTTGTGCATTATAACTTTGCATAATCAAGACTTAGAAATGATGTGGTGATGCCTCCTATTTATAGATTTTTGCAAATGTCTAGAATCAACCTGCACTGTCCATTTTAAGATTGAGATGTGTGGTTGAGGATTAATTCAATTTTTGGAATTAAGTTTGTAATTATCCTCATCTTGATATTGGAAGAAGGGGTAATTAAGAGGCATGGAGGGTATCATGGAAGACATTGATGAGGCATGGAGGGCATGAATCCTGATATTTGTGGCATTTATGGCCTAGGGATGTTTTCTCAAGAAATGAGGTCACTTGATGATGCATATATTCAATATTCATTTCCAAAAATAAGTATTCAACAAGTTTCCATGTAATTTTTGATTAGGCCTTGATATGGGTTAATTAGCTCTTAAGCATGATTAGGCACTTTGTGCACAAATTATTTAAATTGATCAAAATGCCTTGTTATTGGTCCAAAATTTAACTGGATTAGAATTGGAAGTTCATGTTAGATGTGTTGGATCCATAATCCCATTTAGGATGTTACCAAAAATAAATAACAAAGGCATGTGTCTCATGCAAGATATTTGATGGGAAATATCAATCCATAGCACCTAAGTGCAAAATTGGCTTTTTGACTTGAAATGATCTGATCAAAGTTAGCTGACCCACAAATTACATTGCCCCATTTAGGGATACCCTGGCCAAAATTGACACTTGAATATGTTAGTTTCACATTATTTAACATGTTTTAGTGTTTCTAGGCTAAATTATGCATTTTAGGTGGAAATTGGCCAAAAGCTTGATTATGGGTTATCAATGACTAGTTTTAGGTGTCTATAGTTTACCCCTATTTGGGAAGATGTTGCAAACCATAGGCAAATAAATGTATTTTCAAATAATGATAAATGGCTTGTATGCCAAAAAGAAGATGATGATTGAAGAACAAAGGTCCAAATGGTTTTGGGAAGCCTATGATGATTCCCCCTCGAGGGAGTGGCCATCACATTTGTTGATGGATGATCCTTCAAAAAGAGACAAGAAGAAAGGTGGAATGAGCCCATGGTTAAGATTAATCAAAATGAGAAAATGCTTGCATGTATTGATGTAAAATAAATGCTGATTTGCCCAAAGGTGGTTATAATTAGGAATAAAAGTCAAAATAATGATTTGCCCATAGGCGGTTATAATCATTAAGAGGATCTAGATTGGTTAAAGATGATTGAGCCCCAGTTAGGGCTGATTAGCAAGTATAACTCAAGAATATAACCTAGAATATAGATTAAATAAGAGTAGGTGTAAAGTGATGAAATAGATGAATAAAAAGAATAATATTGATCATTAGAAATGATTTAGTTGTACTTACCAATGAGGAGATGCCTGTCATGATTAACAATGATACAACTAGAATGGCCAATGGATTAATTTTATCAAGGGTGGGATGGAAGGGTTTGCCAAGGTTCCAAGGAGAAAATTCTATGGCTCTATTGATTATAGACCTTCTTGAAGCTAATTTTTACTGTAGCATGTGATGGTAGGCTTCATGATAGAACACCATGAATAATTGGCTAAAACTTGCATAAGGATTGACTCTTGATCCAATAAATACTCAAAAAATAATGAACCAATGATAAAAACCATGATGATAATGTTAATGGATGAATATGGATGGACTCAAGAATAATGTGCTTGAGGAATCACCTAATGAACACATATAGACTGAGTAAAGGCAACATTGTTGAAAACAAATAAATAGGCAAGTGAATAATAAATAAAGAAATAGAAAAACAAAGAAATCAAAAAACCTAAAATAAACAAACAAATAGAAAGCCTAAAAACAAAAGCAAAATAAAGCATCTTAACAATGACCATGCCCTAGTAAGGTAGATCGAGGATAATTGACTAGGCTTAGACAGGACAAATATTTTTAGATTTCTTTGAAATGTTATGAATGTTTTTAGAATTTTGAGGGTATCTTAACTCGTTAGAGAATGATAAGATACCTACTCACAAAATGGCAAGAGCATTTGGCTTAGGTTGCTCATAAAATGGTGAAAGCGTATGGAAAGGGGGACTGAGGTGACCTCAACATGAATTGAGCATGACCTACATAGTCCTAAAATGATCTCAAGTCATATTAATTTTATCCACATAAAAGGTGAAGAAAAACCAACTAGGTCCCAAAAAGTTCTCAAATTTGATAAATGGCTATTCAAATGAAAACAACGGTGGCAAGGTGATGCAACAATGAATAATAAACAAGTGTTGCCCCTAGTTTGCCCATAGGTGGTTATAATTAGGATATGATGGAATGGGTCAATGACACTAATTTTCCCATAGGTGGTTATAATTAGTAGCAAGACTGGTGAAATAATTATTTGCCCATAGGTGGGTATAATTAGGCTCACACAAACAAGCTTGATACAAGATGGAAAATGAAAGATATCTTGCTAGATCGACTGTCACACTAATTTCATGGACTGTCATTGTAAACATGGATTGGATTGATTGTTAAAAATTTATTGGAATCCTCTCATAAAATGTGTAGGTAGAACCAAATGAACCAAGAGCAAAACAAGATTGGATAGGATGACTAAAAATAGGCTTTGGTCTAGATAGGAATGGAATCATAAGATTGTATGGTCTTGCTAAGGATAATGATGGTTTTTTGTAGATTGAATAAAATGGTAAGAGGGTTTACCTCCAAGTGATGGGGTGGATGGCATGAGTATGTGACAATGGAAAAAGGATATGTAACAATGACAATGGAAATAAAATGGTATGGTACATATTTTTGGCCTGGGTGTGGTTTTTGATTATGTTGTTCTTATTGATGGGGAGATGCACATCCTAATCTAAAAATGATATAAAAAAATACTTGATCATGTTAATTTCTATCACACACCTCGTCTAAATAGCTGCTCTATCAAAAATAACCTATAGATTTGGTTGTTGAGAATGCTTTTGTGATCTTCGTTGGTCATTGATTTTGATTCCTTCAAGTGTCGAGACAAGGTATCTTTGTAGCCTCTACAAAGGAAAGTGTGGCCATGGATGGTAAATAGGGACAAATACTGGATGGTAGGTTTGATTGTGAAATGGAATGATAAATGATAATGGAATGTAGAATGGTAGGGAAACAAATGAAGATCAAGAATTCTAGTCACACATAATATCATTGATGTTAGATTCAACATAACTTTGGTTGTGATAGGGTCAAAGACTTGTTCTCTCAATAAGACCACCATATTTTTCTATTGTTTGATCTTGAGAGTAGATACCATATGATTAGGTTGTAGATTGGAAGCTATTTTGAGTTTATCTTTGATTTTGTCTTCATCAAGTAGTGAATAAATTTTATGCTTAGCTATCGGTGCTTCAAGGAGGTTTTCACCAATGAACTTGTCTTGTTTTTCTTGTAGCACCTCTGAGAAGGTTTCACTAAGAAATGTTGAATTTTGACTTTGATTGTCTTCTAGTGCTTTTGAAAAAGATTCACTAGAAGATGCTGAGTTCTAACTTTTATTGTCCCCTAGTGCCTCTGAAAAGGCTTCACTAGGAGAGTGCTCTTCTACTACATGAATGTGGTCTTGGCCTCCTTGCTCTTCTTTAACTGCTATGTCACCATAGACACAGTTTAATAAAGTGTGATTCTATCAATCCTAATTGACACTTATGGAAGATGGAATGTCAATGATATGGCTATTTTGGTTGATGGTAATGGCCTATGGAATCGTAATGGAATGGGGAGAGGCTACAAAATCCTTGTAGAAGATACTAAGATAACTTGTGTCAAAGCTGAAGTACTCATCCTTAAAAATCATAGAAGGATCACAAATGTATTCAAATTGATTTGCAAGGCATGCATAACCAATATTGTAATAGTCATGAACATATTCTATATTTGAATCTAATTCTAACTCAAGGGACTCTAAATTTGATGTTGATTTAGATTTAGATTCAGATTTTGATGCTAAGTTCGATGTCAGTCCAAGAGTAAAACCTGACTCTAACTCTGATTCTTTATTTGATGGGTACTTTGTTATAATGATGTCTTATTGAATATTTGGTTTTGGACAAGTAATGGCTTGTAATGGCATAATGGGCTCCACAAAGACTAGTTTGTCAAAGTGAGTCTCCTCTACAATGGTAAAAAGGTTAAGAGACAACTCCTTAGAGAATTGCTTGTCAATAGGAGGCTCTTGAAAAATAGGCATATGGTCAAGGTAATGGTTTTCCCAAAGGTGCTTATAATCATTAAGAAGTGACTCAGTAAAGACTGGCTCATTAGAGTGAGACTATTCAACAATTGGTATAGGATCAATAGGCAATTTATCACAAGTTGACTTATCACAAATGGTTGATTCAACAAAAATATCTTGGATTGGTTGGTTCTCTTGGCCTTGGTTTCCAATGAGTTTAAAATACTAGTTGTGAACACATCTTGGTCTTCAAATGATTGGATGGGTTGAGGTTTGGATGGGATTGATACTATATGATGAATGACTTGTGGTTGGATAATGATAGGGCATTAGGGAGCATGATTGATCACATTAGCCAAAGGATGAAGTCTTGAAATGGTAACGATAGGGTGGTGTGGAACTTTATTTCCCACACAAGCTAAAGGATTAGGTCCTAAAATGATGAAGGGGCAGTATGGAGCATGATTTCTTGCATAAAACAAAGGATTAGGTCCTAATATAGAAATGGTTGGGCATTATGGAGGTTTTTTGCTCACACAAACCAAAGAATGAGGTCTTTGTATGGGAATGGTGTGATATTGTGGTCCTAGAATAAAAATGGTATGATGTGGTGGAGCATGATTACTTGTATAAGCCAAATCATCCAAGTCTTTCTCATAAACCATATCATCCCAGTTGTGAGTTGGCTCATAAGCTGGTTCTTGATTCTATTCCATGTATTGATTATTGTAAATAAGGTATGGATTCATATCCCAAACAACATTATCTATAGTTGGGTCTTCAAAGTCCTCTTCACAATCTTCTTCATACCAATCAAGGTCTTGAGTTGGATCGTAAGTTGTTTCATGACTTTGTTCCCATGAATGATTAATATGAGGCAGATAGAAATCTATCTCACAAACCATATTAGCGTCATTGGGGTCTTGACCAAAGCCATAAAAGTCATTTTGTGTGGCCATTATATCATAAGTTGGATTTTAAGTGACTCCATAAGTGTAGCTAGACATATCCATGTAAATGATGAAAGCTTTGAAACAAAAAGGCTTAGAGTTCCACAAACTCTGAAAAACTATGTCTAAAGGACAAATGGTTCAAGCTTGGTCTAACTTGGTCAAAACATGGAGCTATATCTCCAATTTGGTTTGAAAGTGGAGTTGTATCTCCAAAATGGTTTGTGATAATACTTGGCATAAAATAATCTAACATTAAATGTCTAATGCCAAATGTGATACACACAAAAGGTCAATCATTTGAATAAAAACTGGCATGTCAAAAGTCTAGGTCAAAGTGTTCCAAACAAGGTCTAAACTAAGAAAGGGAAAAGTTAAGTTTCTAGGTCTTTTATCCAAACATTAAGCATAAGCTAGGACTTTTGGCCAAACGATGTCAAAAGTTAGACTTGAAACAAACGCTGATGTAATTTGATTTAATCTAACAAGTTTGGAAACATCTTTGACATAGACCTAGCACATGAAATCAAACATAAATATGATTAGTTAGCATAAGGCATAAGACAAAAGGATATTTGAAGAAATATTGTGTTTTTCCAAATAAAGGCACAAACAATGATAAGGATAGGTACTGAACAAACAAACCATCAATAGTTTTTAAATTTGGGTAATCGATTAACTGAAGTTATACAACCTAAAAGAGAAAGATCTATGTATTAGCCCCATAAATTTAGGCCTAAATATAAATCAATCAATGTTTGAATCTGAACTTGACAAGACTAATTAAAAACTCAATGTTGAAAACTAGGATTTAACCAAACAAGCTAGACAAGATTGGACAACATGATAGCACAAGACAAAGGTCCAAAAGGTATACATGACATGGTTTGAAACAAATGGTTTTTGGCATAAGGTGAAATAAGTCTTGAAACAAATTGAATATCTTAATGACGTAAGCATGTTTGAATGATGTGATCTATGCTATGTTTCAAAAGGCTCAAAGGCAAAATTGTTTTAACATTATTTGAGAAGAATAACACTATCCTCCTCAATTTAAATACATTGTTTTGACATGGCTTATGAACAAATAAACATGTTTTAGTCTCAAAAAATACCAAGGAAAAGTGACCGAAATACACTAAGTATAATCATCCAAATCCTAGCAAGGGTATGGTATGTGGGGTTGACTAAACTATCAAGTTTCAAACATCTATATGGGAATCAATTACACAATGACTTTCACCTCAAAGAATGCAAAAGAAAATCACAAAAATTGGGTGACCATGGCATTGGCTAGTTTTAAAAAGGTCTAATCCTTTTTACAACTACTACATCCTACTATTCACTCAGTGTACTGCGATGTCCAAATGCAGATACATCCCATGTGTAACTCTAAAGGAGTAAGTGATGTCAATGCTGGGAGATGAAACCCCAAGTCAAAGATTCTCTAAAGAACTCATGGGAGGTAATGACATCCCGCTTGAAAGCCAATATGAAATGAAATGAAAGACATAAAAAAAATACTTTAGGGTCATTTTCAAGGTCACCCAAACTTTGACAAGTTTTTGGGGAGTGCTTTAGATGACATTCTTTCTAAGCCTTGGACTAGGCTTTGTGTAATAGGAATGGTGCTTTTGATTCCAAGGGTTCCCTATAGGGGACAAATGGAAGAGCATACATGCAACATTCATATTTTTTCCAAACAAATATTTAATCTAAATAACTATTGAAAAAAAGAATTGACAAGTGTGTTCAATTTTAAGCCCAAATGAAAGTGAGGTGGTGTTCATTTGACCCCTTGGTCTTAGTTGCAAACTTTGAAAGCATTCATCATAAACATCTAAAATTTTTAAACACCAAAACAAAGTTCCTAGTTGATTTTTAAGCATGAAAAAGGTGATCTAAACATGTTTTTGTCAAACGTCACGCTTGGTCTTGTAGTAAAAATATTAGCATGTCCTTTAGCTTTTAAGCTCTTTTTATTTTGAAACAATGAACTTTGGAAAAATAGCTCTCGAGTCTATGTTTTTGGAAAAACATAGTGACCGACATTAGTTATATACAACCGACGATGGTTATCTTGGCTAATAAAAATCTAACCAATGTTGGTTTTGCTAACTGACATCGGTTAAGCCATGTAACCAATGTTGGTCTTACTTGCTAATGTCAGTTACTGTGTAAGACCGTGGCAACCAAAAATGGAAAAATAAAGTTAGAAAATCAATTTGCAAGAGTTTTAAGGGTCTAAATAAATATTTTAGAGTTAAAAAATGATCTTCTTTAGATGTGAGATGCGTCTAGTCCCACTGGGCATGCCATATGTGAATCTAGGAATTTGACTCAAGAGAGGATGGTTAGTATGGTGTTAGTTCCAAAATGAAAATAAAATGAAATAAACACACTAATAACATAATATATCTAGGCCTAGACAATAGGGAGGGCTTAGTTAACAAAATCAAATGACAAACATAACTAAAAAGCAAAGAATGAAAACACAATAATTCTTTCAACTTCCTTGGATGCTCCAAATGCCTTTGTAGTAGTGGGTTACTTAGCTTGTGCTCATGAAGTCCTTGGTAATGGAAGCTTGGATACCTCTATCTCTCCTTGGCACCTTTGACTTTTGGCTTGGCTTGGATTGAAATAAATTTGGCATGGTAACACTAGTTTCTTGAATCTTTTGGAACCATTGGTGCATTATAAATTTACATAATGAAGACTTAGAAATGATGTGGTGAGGCCTCATATTTAGAGATTTTTGTAAATATCTAGAATTAACCTGAACCATCCATCCTGAGATTGAGATGTGTGGTTGAGGATTAATTCAAATTTTAAAATTAATTTTTTAATTATCCTCATCATGACAATGGAATAAGGGGAAATTAAGAGGCATGGAGGGCATCACAGAAGGCATTGATGAGGCATGGAGGGCATGAGTCCTGATATTTGTGGCATTTATGGCCTAGGGATGTCTTCAAAAGAAATGAGGTCACTTGATGATACATATATTCAATATTCATTTCCAAAAATAAATATTCAAAAAGTTTCCATGGAATTTTTGATTAGGCCTTGATATGGGTTAATTAGCTCTTAAGCATGATTAAGCACTTTGTGCATAGATTACTCAAATTGATCATAATGCCTTGTTATTGGTCCAAAATTTGACTGGATTGGAATTGAAAGTTGATGTTAGATGTGTTAGATCCATTATCCCATTTAGGATGTTACCAAAAACAAATAACAAAGACACTTGTCTTGTGCAAGATATTTGATAGGAAAGATCAATCTAGAGCGCCTAGGTGCAAAATTGGCATTTTGACTGAAAATGATCTCATCAAAGTTAGTTAGCCCACAAATTGAATTGCTTGATTTAGGGATACCCTAGCCAAAATTAGCACTTTAATATGTCGATTTCACATCATTTAACATGTTTTAGTATTTTTAGGCTAAATTATGCATTTTGGGTGGAAATTGGCCAAAACCTGATTAGGGGTTATTAGTGGCCAGTTTTAAGTGTCTACAAGTTTAATTATTTTATAATCATTTTCCATTAAATTAATAAGATTATATACCTTAGACATGCGTATACTCATATTTATATCTTACAAAGTGTATTTGATATGTTATTTTACATGAAATTTTGATAACACATGTATATAGGGACTAATATCACATGATTATGCTAGTTGCTTATATATCATTAATTTATCTATTTACATTAGATTACTTGAGTGTAATTATTGTTTAATTATTTGTCTTGATTGTGGAGCATTTACGCATGTTCCTTTGTTTTTTGGCCATAGTACCCTGAGTGTTGCTTATTTGGTGTGTGGACATTTTCATGTCTTCCACTTGAGTGTGCGAAATTTGAACATGCCTCTTATTTGTGGTCTCCTTAGACCCTTCCTTGTTTCACATTTGAGTAATATTGCATGTATAGGCATCCAATTCCTATCACTATTGTGCCAAAATTGTAAATCTAAATGACATTTCACAACAACACACAATTTAGACCAAAGTCACTAAAATGCTCTAAATCGTTTGAACTTATCATGTACAAGTGCCAATTTGTGTTCATGTATGCCTGAATGGGGAAATGCATGTTATGTGATTATTATCTTTTCTTAAATCACTTAGAGTCAAATTTTAACCATGCAAAATGATGCCTTGGATCACTAAAATCTTCTAATTTGGTCACACAGATCATGTACATATGTCAATTCGCATCTATAATACCCTAACTAGGGTATCACCCCACACGACACTGACATCTTCTGATTATACTCTAGTCAAATCAAGACTCAGTAAAATGACATTTTTGACTAGGTTGATTAAATATGCAACAAATTTCCAAAGGATTACAAAAAACTATTTAAAGTCACTTAAGCAAATCAAAACCAAATTAGGAGTTTAAGTGGAAGTTCATGAAAGTTGTTGAATACCTATTTATTATAAATTCATTATTTAATTCTACATCACTCCATGATGTCATCATAAAGGTGTCATCCATAAGCCATTAATGGGATAAATATCAAGATTTAAGGTCTTCCATGCCACATCAATGCTCCATTCTTCTAAATATTGATGGCATTATTTATTGCTTGTCTCTCCAAGATTGAATCAATCCATGGCCACACATATTGATCTTAAGATGGATGGTCATAGTTGATCCTAAACATTTTATAAAATCTATAAATAAATGAGCCAAAGGCCATACCTTTTAAGCTTGAATTTTGTAAACTTATTATGTAGAAATATTTTCAAACAAACTTCAATTGAGGAATATTATTATGCAAGAATATTGCTATAAAAACCTTTACTCATTCAGTGAATTAAACCAAATTTAAGAACCAAAGCCATTGGTAAACTAAGAGATGACATAAGCCCATGATACACCTCATTGACGAAGACTTGAAGCATCAAATATGGTTAAAAACATGCTTATTTACCATTTTTGAAGGAGGGATGCTACTTAGAAGGTATTAATTATCTTTCTTTTGTAATTAGATTCTTTAATTCATTAGCATTGCCCCTTGAGGGAGTAGGCTTAATACGTTAGTTATTTATGATTATCTTGAGATTTATTAACTAATACATGAACTAACTTATTTCATAATATTATTCTACATTCTGTCATGCCCAATGGGATAACACATCTCAAACATTATTTTATCCCTTCTAATTTAACACTCAAACCCTATTTTGAGGTTGTTTTGCTCTTATTTTTCTTTTAATTTTCATGTTTTATGACTTCTAGACCAAATGGTTGAATTGACTTATAATCGATGAATTCATCTTGAACATCAATAAGAATGCCCCTTGGATCAATGAGATCACTCTAAACAACAACAATATCACCTACACAAATGGTGAAATTGATTTTTATTTTTTGTCTTTGTATATGTTTTTATAGAATGATGAAATTGACCTGAAGATTGATGGGTTTGACCTATGGAATGACATGGTCACCTAAGGTCAGTGAGATTATCCTAGACCAAACGTATAGGTAACTTTTATATTTTTCATTTTTATCATTTTAGTAAGTTTGAATTATTTATCGATGAGATTGCCCAACTAATTGGTGATATCATCCTACTAATCGATGGGATTTTCAGATAGTGTGTTTGATTCTTTATTCAATAGCAAAATTATCCTATTGAATGGTGGTATTGCTTTGTAGAATGATAAGTTTGCTTTGTAAAATGGTGATAATTCCCTATGCCAAATTATAAAGAGTTAAAAAAAAAAGTTAAAATTTATTTTGATATCATACACCCCTTTGCAAGACTTCTAACTCTTTGTTTTATAGAAATAAGACACTTAGTTTATATTTTACAACAACCAAAGGAAAATTTCACTTCATATTTCATTTGATTTTATAAAATGAACTCAAACTTTAGATAAGTTCTCTTAAGAGCTTTTGCTTTTTAATTGTTATTTGTTGTGTTTGTTTTGAAAACCAAGTGTAGTGTGTATGTTCCTCCCATCCCCTTTAGGGAACTTGGGTGATCAAAAAATGCTTCACTTATTGATTTTGTTGCTTATTCCAAGAATAAAAAGAATGTCACAAAGACACTCCCCAAAATTTGAGTGATTTGGGTGATCCCAAAATGACCCTAAAGGCCTCCATTTTTATTTATTATATCTTGGCTTGTGGGCAGGATTTCATCACCTCCCTATAAGTTCCCTAGGGAAGTGTTGACCTGAGAATTCCTCTCTTAGCATCATTTAAACCCCACTCCATGGTGGGGTATAAAAATTGAGGTCAACTTGCTAAGAAGCTTGTTTGAGTGGTTAAACAAGTTTTATGAGTAAAACCTACCTCAAAATGAATGTTTAACCTAGACATCACACTACACTAAGCAATTAAGGAATGTAGTGGTTGTAAAGAGGGAAGGATATTTTTACAATAAGATAGTTCACTCAAATCCAAATGATGTGTTGAACCCTAGTGTTAATCACAAATATGGGACCATTTATATCATACAATACTTATAGTTTTTAGATAAACAACATTTACTGTAGATTACTATTGGTGCAGGGTAAGTAGCCCAAAGTTTCATGTCACTATATGATCTCTTGAGAGAAGAGGGGGCCTAAAAAACCTTAATTTTCATGTGCATCTATTTTTTTATATTTACAACTTATTTCCTCTCAAGGAGTATATCAATGAAATACAAGAGTACAAAGCCACCTTATTAGTTTCTAGGATTAGATGTACACTTTGGTGTTTTTGTTATTTTTGTTTACTTACTTTGTCTTTTGAGTCTAAAAATTGTATGTGTGAACCAAAATGCATAAAAAACCAAACAATTTTTATACACCATTTATTTTGAACAAAGAAGTGTTACATTGGTCAAATTCAAAACACTTTTAGCCTTGTTCAAAATTCAATTAGGTCATTTGTGTTTGTGTTTCTAAAATAATGTCATTACACTGTTCATTTGAGTTTAGACTATTTACCACTTAAAAAATTTAAAGTCATTTTAAATCCAAATTCAAAATTTTACATTTCTAATTTATCATCCAAAATGCAATTGGTCTATGCTGGAGTCTTGCCTATAACTTGGGATTGGGTGGTTCACCTTTCATGCTTGGTTTGAGTAACTTGAGTAAAATTTTCCATTTGGTTTGAAGGCCATTTGTATAGAAACTTACCTATTATATTATTATGTTGAACTTAGGTCATCTTGTGTTCACTCAAGCTCTAAGTTCTTGGACCAATCAACTTTTTTTTTCCATGGTGTACCATTGTGCTGCCCATTTGTTTTGGGTTTTATACTTAAGATTTATTGTGTTAATTCACATCCTAAGTTTGTTTGTTCATATCTTAGGCTTCTTGATATAAAAGGTCTTCTTATAATTTTATAATCATAACTCACCATAGTTGTGCTTAGATTTTTATGATATTGACATACTTTGAACTTATATTTTTGTGTGATAGCCTACACCCTAAGTTCCCAAGATTTTTTTATCCTCTTCTAAATTGATGATTTCAACCAACCAAGGTTGAGTAATCTTTTAACCTCTTTCTTCTAATTATGTGATGTCATGCCATTTAATTTTTTATTATAGTCTCATTTTACCTTGTATTTGTTTGATTGAAGAGTCCAAAAACACTTTTTAAATTTTTGTAAAACCAAAATCCAAACACTGCACAAACGTAGAAACTCATATTCAAACATGCAAAGATATACTCATAGTGGGGTCTCTTATGCCCTAATTATGAGGAAGAGAATTATTATGATGGAGAATAAAAATCCATAGTGTTTGAAGATATCCCAATGAAAGTAGGATATGAACACATTTATTATGAATAATAACCTATAGAGGACAAAGATGAATCTCTCCTTAGGTTAATTGAATCAGGTGCTAGATTGCCACTAGATTTCCTAGTAGAAGAATTGCACACACTTATTCGATTAGAGGAAAAAAACTAGAGAAACCTCTCACTCATGTTACAAAATATAACATTGGTTCCACTATTAAGGGAAAATAATAACTTGTAGAGTCCTCCCCAACTAAGCATGATCTTTCTACCAAGATCCAAAAAATTAATCAATGGTATACAGATCAACTTGTCATAGACCTAACAACTTATTTAACTATGAATTCAATCGATAATATTGCCTCTAAAGAGAAATAATATTATTATACCAAACACATCATGCCTTAGTTGATCCTATGTCTATGATAGACCCTAGATTTTAGCCTAAACAAAACAAACCTATAGAGGCTTCACAACACATTTCCCCTGATACAAAGCATACTTTTTTCAACCATCAGTAGACTCTTACCCCTTTGTAATAATAAGGAATGAAATAATCATCATAAATTAGGGGTGTTTTATAAAATAATTTAGCAAGTTAATTTCAATAACAATGCCATTTTGTGATCTAACAATAGATACCCTAAAACTAATAGTATTCATAAATGTCACAATGATAGATTTTCGGGACTATGTATCAAGCACCTAGGAATCAATGACATACCTACTCAAATAAAAAAGTGAACCAAAATCAATAAATTGGCCAAAGGGTTCATATACCTAATAAAACCATGTAGGGGGGTATATTCTTCCCCAAGAAAATTATATTCCACTAACAAATGCACCAAACATGTAGGAGTGGAAATTTATGAAATAAATAGTCTCAAGGTTTGAGATAGGAAACCAAATTAAGAAATATAAGTTTGACGAGATATGCCCTTATCTATTTGACTTAATCATTCTTCAGGTCCCATTTATAACTCATTTCAAGGCACCCAAATTTGATAAGTAAAAAGGGAAGGGGGCCCTCAAGAACACATTCAAGCCTTTTTTGTATTATGCCAAGAGGTAGCCTATAACAATGTTTATTTGCTCTGCTTATTTCCACATAGTTTTGCTGGAAAAGCTCTAGATTGGATCCTTAAATTGCCTAAGGGATCATTGATAGATTGGAATGATCTATCATAAAAAAATTTCAACCATTTATATTATAACATTGAGTAGGAGTAAATATTGGTTGACTTCTACAAGGCAAGACAAAGATATGGAGAAAGCTTTGCAACATACCTACAACAATAGAGAGCATCAACTGGTCACTTTCAACATAATTAAATAGATTAACAATTATCTGATATTTTTTCACATATTGTGCACCCTAAAGTAGCTCATAATTTAAGACTCACTTGTTGGGGATCAACCAACAATATGATTACACTTATGAAAGCAATAAACCGCAGAATTAAATCAGATAGATAAGTAACTAGAATCAGATAATAGCAAAGAACAAGAGATACAAGAAACCACCCTGAAAACTTGTATTAAACTCTTTACAGAAGGAATACAATTGAAGAAACTTCTTTCTCCCACACCTCTCTCAGATGCACAAGATCTCTCTCTAGATCTCTATCCCTCAAGAGCTCTCTCTCTCAAGTAAAATCAACTCCAACAACCTGGATTGATACAACTCTGTACTGTTCTTCAACATTCACATACAATGAACTACTACAATCACAATAAGCTAAGAATATCTAATTCTACATATAGAATTAGGAGACTTGAGCATGCACTTACAACCAACAGTTAAGCCTCTTGAACAAGGGCTCTAAAAACAATCTTACTAATAATAGAGACGCAAACTTAAGACTAAGACTTAAAATTATCATGCAAACACTCGGTTTTGTCCTCAGAAATAGCATTCTGGATGCACAGGTAACCGACGTCGGTTCCTGCCTACTTGCCTGTGACCGACGTTAGCCGATCCTCTACCGACGCCGGCATATCTTCAACTGCACCTGACTGACATCGGTTGCTCCTGACCGACACCGGTGACTATGTAAACCTGCAACTTTGGTAATGCACTCATATGTGAAGCTTTTAGGCTCCACACCTTAACAATCTCCCACTTGGAGATAAACAGCTGCACCAGTACCTATACAATAACATCTTCTAGCTCTTCCATCTTCAACTCAATCATGAAGACCAACAGAGGTTGAATGAAGATTCAACTTCTCCTTTGTAACTGGCTTGTTTAACATATCAACAAGATTCTTGTCTGTATGGATCTTTTCCAGCTTCAACTCACCATCTTCCAATACCTGTCTTATGAAGTGGTACCTAAGCTGTATGTGCTTGGTTCTTGAGTGAAAGGCTGAATTCTTAGCCAAATGGATTGCACTCTGACTGTCACTATACAATCTTCAACTCTCTTGCTTCCTTCCAAGCTCTTCCATGAACCGTGTCATCCATATCATCTCTTTGCTAGCCTCTGTGGCTGCAATATACTCTACTTCTATAGTTGACAAGGCAACAACCTTCTACAACTTTGATATCTAGCTAACCACCGTTCCACCTATAGTGAAAACATATCATGTGGTGCTCCTCCTGCCATCCAAATCTCCAAGAAGAAACATTGTCTTAACATCTAGCTGCTCAAGATGCAAATCCTCAACATCAACCAAAGACAGTACTATCCATATAGAAGTCATTTTAACAATAGGAGAAAAAATCTCACCAAAATCAATACTTGGCTTTTGTGCAAATCCTTTCACTACCAATTTGGCCTTATATCTCATCTGTCCATTCTCACCTTCCTTCAACTTGTAGGTCCATCTGTTCTTCAGTGTTTTCTTACCAGCTGGCAACTCAACCAAATCCCATGTTTGGTTCTCTCTTAAGGACTCCATCTCCTCAACCATGCCACACTCCCACTGACTCTTGGACTCCACCTATATTGCTTCTTCAAAACTCTCTGGTTCTCCACCATCAGTTAGCAATAAATAGAATAATGAAGGAGAATATCTAATTGGAGGCTTACTTACCCTTTCTAACCTCTTGATGGGTGTCTAAGACTCGTTCACAACATGCTGTCCACCCAAATTCTCTGACAGTGACCGACCTCGATCACCTCCAGACCTATTACTGGCTGACGTCAGTTCTGCCTGACTGACATCGATCCCTATTCTGCTGACGTCGGTCTCTGTGTTTTCCTACAAGTGATTATTTCTTTTTCTTGCGAGCTCATTTTGGACCGTCACCTCGTCCAATTCACCATTGCTCTGCCCAGATTGATTTAGCTTCTTCAGCTGATCACTATACATCACTTTTTCATTGAAAACAACATCACGGCTCCTAATTATCTTGTTAGTTCCTAGATTCCAAAATTTGAAACCAAAATCATCTGAGCCATAGCCAATAAATGTGCACCTCATAGACTTAGGATCCAGCTTCTTTCTATTTTCCTTATCTATGTGCACAAAGGCTTCACAACCAAAAACTTTGAGGAATGAGAGATCTACCTTTTTACCTGTCCAAGCCTCTTCTAGAATTCCACCATCCAGAGCTGTAGAGGGTCCTCTGTTAATCAGGTACACTGCAGTGTCAACAGCTTCTGCCCAAAAATCTAAGGGCAAACCAGCATGCAATCTCATACATCTTGCATGCTCCATGATTGTTCTGTTCATCCTTTCAACAATTCCATTCTACTGAGGTGTCCATGTAACCATCTTTTGCCTACGGATTCCATGCATATAATAGTACCAGTTAAACTTATAACTGCAGAACTCTCCACCATTGTCAGATCTCAGCACTTCAATCTTTTGCCTATTTCATTCTCAACCATAGCTTTCCAAATCTTAAAAGTCTCAAATACATCAGATTTCTTCTTAATACAATAGATCCATACCTTTCTTGTAGCATCATCTATGAATGAAACATAGTACTATGATCCTCCAATAGAAGCTACCTAAGCTGGTCCCCACACGTCTGTGTGAACAAGCTGCAACTTATGCTTCTTCTTTGTAGACCCAATCTTGAGAAAACTAACCCTTTTCTGTTTTCCAAATACACAGTGCTCACAAAATTCTAGATCCATGCTTTTCAAATCTGAAAGCTTACCTTTAGACTTAAGAATTGACATCCCCTTCTCACTCATGTGGCCAAGCCTTGAGTGCCACAATTTTGCATCCACATCTGAAGTAGATAATACAGAAGGAGAATTGTTAGTAACACAATTACACAAATAGAGAGTACCTACTCTCTTACCTCTGGCCATAAAAAGTGCATCCTTGGTCACCTTCCAAGATTCTACTGTGAGAGTTACTATACAACCCTCATCCCCTAACTTTCATGCAGAAATCAAATTCTTCTTCAAGCTAAGAACATGCATCACATCTCTCAACACCCATGTGTTTCCGTTCTGCATTTTCAGTTGCACTTTACCTTTGGCAATAATTTTACAAGGCTCATCATCCCCTAGATACACTATTCCAAAATCTCCATGGATATAGTCACTGAAATATTCCCTATTAGGGGTAGCATGAAAAGATGCACCAGAATCTAACACCCAAGATTCTATATTATTGTGCAAAGAGAATATTAAAGCATCTTGTGCAATACCTACAACCTTTGCTTCTTCTTTTCCTTCGTGCTGATTGTCCTCCTTAGGCTTTGACCAGCAATCTCTACTTATGTGCCCCATCTTTCCACAATTCCAGCATTGTGGCTTCCTGCCATTTCTGGATTTGGATCTACCTCTCCCCTTAGACTTAGATCTTGATCTCCCTTTCTTGCTCTTCTCTTTTTTCCTTCCCCTATTCTCAAAACTTAAAGCATTCCCAGATGTCTCTTCTGTGATTTTCCTATGAATTTCCTCATTCAAGATAACACTAACAACATCCTCTACTTTTAAAATATTTGATGCAGATGCAGTATTGCTAACTGCCATTACTAAGCTATGCCGGCTTTCAGGCAAAGAACATAATATTAAAAGAGCTTTTATTTCATCATCAAATACAATTTTGACTAAACTTAATTGATTTACAATACCATAGAAATCATTCAAGTGATTAGATATAGATCCACCTTCCTACATATGCAAATTAAATAGCTTCTTCATAAGATATACCTTATTAGAAGTTGAGGGTTTTTCATACAAATTTGCTAAAGTAGTCATCAACTCTACCATTGTTTTTGCCTGTGATAAATTAGATATCACAGTAGATGCTAGACTCAGTCTTATGACCCCAGAGCCTTTTTGTCAAGAACTTCCCATTCTTCATCATCCATGTCTGTGGGCTTCTTTGCAATCCCACCTAACGGTAAGTATAGATCTTTCTGATATAGATAGTCCTCTATCTGCATTCTTCAATGTTGATAATTTTTTCCATTGAACTTCTCCATTCTCAGTTTACTTTCTTCTACCATTGCTTCTCCCACTCAAATAGAAATCCTTACAGAAACTCCTGTGAGCAACCTGTAATCAATACACACTACACAGATCTGAACCACCTGTTAGTGAACCTGAGCTTTGATACCAATTATTGGATATCAAAATCTAAACCTACAACCAAGGCTGTGATACCACTTATTGGGGATCAACCAAAAATATGATTACACTTATGAAAGCAATAAACTATGGAATTAAATCAGATAGATAAGTAACTAGAATAAGATAATAGCAAATAACAAGAGATATAAGAAACCACCCTGAAAACTTGTATTAAACTCTTTACAGAAGGAATACAATTGAAGAAACTTCTTTCTTCCACACCTCTCTCAGATGCACAAGATCTCTCTCTAGATCTCTATCCCTCAAGAGCTCTCTCTCTCAAGTACAATCAACTCCAACAACTTAGATTGATACAACTCTGTACTATTATTCAACATTCACATACAATGAACTACTACAATCACAATAAGCTAAGAAGATCTAATTCTACATATAGAATTAGGAGACTTGAGCATGCACTTACAACCAACAGTTAAGCCTCTTGAACAAGGGCTCTAAAAACAATCTTACTAATAATAGAGACATGAACTTAAGACTAAGACTTAAACTCATCATGCAAACACTCGGTTCTGTCCTCAGAAATAACATTCTGGACGCATAGGTAACCAACGCCGGTTCCTTCCTGCTTGCCTGTGACCGATGTTAGCTGATCCTCTGCTGATGCCGGCGTCTCTTCAACTGCACCTGACCGACGTCGGTCGCTCGTGACCAACGCCGGTGACTGTGTAAACTTGCAACTTTGGTAATGCGCTCATATGTGAAGCTTTTAGGCTCCACACCTTAACATCACTTATTTAAACACATTCAAGGAAATTATTGAGAAGGGAATGCATATTGAAAATGAATTTATAGCTAGAGGCCTTGTGAAAATATATTCACAAGGCTAAACATCTACTTAGATGCAACCACCTATTCAGGCTACTACTACACAAAAACCTAAGGTTTTTAATAAAAATATGAACATGGTGGGAAATGGAGTGACATAATCTAGACACAAGAAAATGGTATAGGCTCTGTCAGTTCCAAATGTACAACCCAATCCACCAACCACTTTTCAAAGAACACCTCCATACAGAGGGTTCAACAAGTATATAACATTCAAAAAATTGGGAGAGATTTTTGAGGTAATAGTATAGAAGATAGTGGTATCCAATATCATTGTATGTCTTTTACCAAATCCATTTATAGAATACTAACCTAAACTCAACTGGTATTGGGAATATGAATTTTATAATTTACATCATGTTATTGGCCATGCCATTTATGGATGCATACAATTAAGACATCTTATTGAGGACCTGATTGAAAGTGGTGAAATAAAAGTGAAACAAATAACACATAACACTAATCAAGACATGGGCATATATAAGGACCCATTTTCAAAACATAACAACAATAGAGGAATAATAAGAATCGAGGTTAGGGCCAACATCAATAGGGACAAGGTTAGAAGACTAATCAACATATTTATAATTAGGATCATAATACCCAAGCTAATAACCTGGGTTATAATAACATGCCATATGATTATAATAACATCATGGGATGGGTTTGTACAAATCACATTACCACCATTATAATCAAAACCCATGAACCATCCAACACTTATTAAAGTGTTGGTCTCCCTATTTTAGGGATAAGACCCTCTTGTTTAAGTAGCACTACACCACATGTAAGTAATTTCATTGCACCTTGATTTCCATAGGTTACTATTTTTAGACCTCTACCCCCTTATTCTAATTATAATGACTCCTTGTTGACTCAAAATTGCATAATCACAACTAGACACTTGTCAGGAACCCTCCAAGGCCTTCTTCTAACATGAAACTAAATTTGAACATTATGATTTTTGATCCAAAGCTAAACACTATACCAAGCAAAGCCAAACCCTTTCATTCTTCCATTGAGAAGCCATATAACATTCAGGATCAACTAAGTAAAACCTCTATGCAAATTTCTATCTTGGATCTCTTGCATATGTCAGAAGTCCACAAAACTATATTGAATGACTTCTTTCAACAATCCACTATTCCCAAATATATCACCTTGACCAATTTCAAACATCATAAGATATCTATCTCTGATCTAACAACTTACATTTGATTAGAGAGATATGTCTTCCCTTGGTCCCAACCATAATAACCCCCTATACATTGAAGTCATTATAAAACATCATAAAATCAAGCAGGTTCTTATAAATAATGGTTTAGGGTAGAACATAGTGTCACTAAATTCAATACAGCTATTGGGATATACCACCAAGGACATACATCTTGAGACAATCATGATCAAAGCATATGATAACATCAAAATAGGGTCTTCCAAGACTATTTATTTACCAATCATTATTGGGTCTGTATCCCATGATACTCTATGCCATGTCATGGTTATTGAATTGCCATATAATATACTTCTAGGTCATCCTTAGATCCATGAAGTATGGGTTATCCTATCTACTTTGCATCAATGCCTCAAGTTCCCCCATGCTGGAATTGAGGTTACCATCTATGCTAACCTTCAACCCTACAAATATTGTAAACATCTAGAGGCTAAATATCATAATTATAACTATTGTCTTGGATCTAAATTTGTAGCCAAAAATAACAAATCAATAATTTTAGAACCATCTAAATTTAATTATATTGATCCTAGTGAGATTACTTCCACTTCGACTGATCTATTTCATGAAACATTTTCAAACTAGCTCACTATTGAGGACATAGTCATTTACACATACCATTTGAAATATGCCTTTAATATTTCAAAATTTCCCAAATATCCTAAGTCTTATGACATACCTACACCTTTTGAGAGCCCTTACAAGCCCAACATTATTGGTAAAAAAGAAAAGCACACAAAAATCACCAATGGTATTTGTACCAATAACTTCACTAAACTAAGATAAGGAAGCCTTTACTGAAAGAGATTGGTTATACTCTGAATACCTTGATAATTGTTTTTAGAATCCCAAGTAACCTATCACATAATGGATAGTTTGGAATATGCAAGAAAAGGCCTAGGGCCATGAGAGTAAGGTATTCTAGAACCATTATCAGCTAGTAAACCTACTATGAGTCAAGGTATAAGATTTATACCACCTAGGGGTGACCTCATGTATTTTTATGGTGATTCTTCTTTATCAACTACTGAAGAAAGTCCTAAAAATGACAAATCACATTATAAATCTTATGATGAGTTAGTTGATATTGATTTATTTGACTCTAATTCTATTATGACTATCATAGGCCATTATCTGCTTAACCTTTACCATCCCAACCTTAAAGAATGGGATTGGAAAAAGTATATTATACCCGTTAATGAATTTAAAAATAAGGAGTTTATCACCAATTATATGGGCCTAAGAGATGGATTTCCAATTGGTAATCACAAGCAAAGATTTGACTTCTCCTTGGACTTTGCTACCTGCCTACTTTAGAGAGAAGGTTAACTTTCTTGGTCACACAAAAGATAAAACATCTATATCTTTAAGTGAAAAAATATTTGAGGCACTCATTGGTAAGGAAAAAAGTAAAGAAAAAGACAAGCCCTTGAGTGAAAACCTATTTTAGGCACTCTTAGATGGGGAAGTTTGCTTACCTCCACATGAAGCACAATGTCAACCAAGTCCAAGTTCTATAACCAGTGCTAGTATCACCTATGAGCAACATAAAGTCTTAGAGCATATTGATCTCAAATTTCCTAAGATATTTGCTAATTAAACATTACCTAAACTGGTAGACTTAGATTATTCTCACTATTTAGAGCTTTGAGGCTCACAACTAGAAGTTGAAGTAGAAGAAGAGGATCAAGATCATACACTTCCCACTATCTTAGAGGATGGTTTTACACTCCTTGTAGAGAATACCACTGAAGTGAACTTGGGGACTTATGATGATCCCAAAATTATTTATCTAGGATCATCCCTCACTAATGAAGAGTGTGACTATATTATTACCATTCTAAGGGATTTTATTGATATCTTTGCATGGACTTATTCAAACATGCTAGGCTTAGACCCTAATTTGGTTGTGTATCACCTTGTTATACATTTAGATGCCATGTTAGTCAAGCAAAAGTGGAGAAAAATGCATCCATGCATTGCTATTTTAGTGAATAAGGAGATAAAAAATCTATTGGGAGATGGCTTCATCAGACCACTAGACTATTCTGAATGCATATCTAATGTAGTCCTAATAAGCAAAAATCCATAGGGCATACATGTTTATACTAATTCTCAAGATATAAATAAAGTGTGTCTTAAAAATGATTTCCCTCTACCTAACATCAACATGATAATTGAATCAATTACTAGGTACAAGATTGTGTCCCTCATTGATGGCTTTTCAAGGTATAACCAGATTAAGATAGGTCCAGAGGACCAACACAAGACTCTATTCACCACACTATGGGGGACATTCTATTACCATATCATGCCTTTTGGATTTAAGAATGATGGTGTCACCTATCAACATATTATGACTATAATTTTACATGACATGATGCACAATATTTTTGATGACTATGTTAATGATATTCTAGTAAAATCAAGAACATGTGCCAGACATCTTGACATTTTGTAGAGAATCTTTGAGAGACTTCACGATTACAAGGTTTGTCTAAATCCTAAGAAGTGTGTCTTTGACATCACTTCAAGATTTTTTTTAGGATTAATTTCATCACAAAGAGGGATTGAAGTGGATCATGCTAAGTTAAAGGTTATCATGGACATGCCTTCACCTTCCAATTTGAAACAACTTTATAGCCTACAGGGAAGGATTTAGTTTATTCACAAGTTTATTTCATAACTGGAAGATAAGTGCCATTGTTTAACACACCTCTTTAATAAGGGTGTGTTTTTTTAATGGTATGTCAAATGTCATCAAGTATTTGTAAATATTAAAGCATACTTGGCCAACCTACCAGTTTTGAGACTGCCAACACCTGGACAACCATTACTCCTTTATATCTTATCCACATAACATGCATTTGGGGCAATCTTGGCCCAACAAGATGAACAAATAAATGAACATGTATTATATTATTTAAGTTGAACACTTATGACATACAAGAATAATTATATGCGTATTCATAAAGCTTATTTGGCAATGGTGTTTACTTCCTAAAATTTATAACACTACATGCTAAATAATAAAACTATTGTTATTACTAAAGTGGATTCTCTCAAATATTTATTATCCAAATCAACTCTTATAGGAAATATGGCTAAATGGGTCATGCTCTTGAGTGAATTTGCTGTTGAGTACCAAAACTAAAAAGCTATTAAGGGGTAGGTCATTACTAGTTAGCTTACTGAGGTTCTTATTTTAAACACTCAACCACTCACATTTGATTTTCTAGATGATTCTATCATGAAAATAGAATAAGTTTCTTGTGAACCTGAATAATGGAGGTTATACTTTGATGTCTCCTTCAATTCACATGGCTCTATAGCTAGAATCTTACTGGTTACCCCGCAAGGGGACCTCATCCCCAAGGCATTTCACATTAGCTTCAATTGCACCAATAATATGGATGATTATGAAGCTCTCATTATAGGACTTCATCTTTCAATATAGTGGGATATAAAATAATTAATGGTTTATGGATATTCTCAATTGATCACTAATTAGACTACAAACCAACATCAAAATCAAGATGATAAGCTTGTACTCTACAAGCACATTGTGGATAATATCAAGTCCCATTTAAAGTCCTTATAGTTTGAATAGGTGACACAGGCCAATAATAGATCAAATAATGCAATGAAAACAATTAGGTTCATGGTATAAGTTTCCAATGATGTCAAAGAGTATCCATTTATCATAGAGAGCGTTTTGCAACTTGCTCATGTATTACTAGATTAAGAGAGGGTATGTACAATTGCTGGTCCCAATATCTCACCTAAACTCCCTTGGTACCAGGACATTTATAATTTTCCATGACCAATTTTTTACTTTGACCTTTCACACAATCACCATAAAATATTCCTTCATTTCCTAGCCCATTATACCCTCCTAGGAAACATGCTTTATCGTAAGGGATATGATGGAATGCTAGTTCATTTTTTTATCTTCAGGATAATCAATGTTAGCACTTAAGGATGTCCATGAATGAATGTGTGAGGCCTACACCAACTGTGTAGTCTTAGATAAGAAGCTCCTCATAATAGGGTACTATTAGACTCAGATGGAAATATATGCTTGTAATTATGTTAGGAAGTGTGTTTCCTACCAATATCATGGTAATTTGATACATGCACCTTCCTTTCCATTACAATCGATCACTACACCATGGCCGTTTTCTACATGGGGTCTCAATCTTGTTTAAAAAATAAACCCAACCTATTCTAATGGACACAAACACATTATTAATATTACTGAGTATTTTACTAAGTGGATTGAAGACATTCCTTTCACTGATGTCACTAAGAAGCAGATTGACAAGTTTATCCATTACCACATCATCTGTTGATATGGTATCCTTGAAAAATCCCTTTGTATCATGTTCAAAATTAAACACAAGAAGTCCACACCATATGACCTACAAGGTAATGGTTAAGCCAAGGTGTCTAAAAAAACCATTATCTCAATCATAAAGAAGCTTTTCAATGACACTGGCTGTAATTAGCACTTACAAATTTTTATTGCCCTTTGGGCTTACCATAGTAGTCATCAAACCTCTACAAGATCCAATCCATATTCCATACTGTTTGGAATAAAGGATATTATCTTGATCATGGTTAAACTACCTTCATTATGGGTATCCTTGGAGAACATTGTTGATGATGAAGATTGTAGGGTTTTTAAGTTGCAAGAGATAAATCCTTGATGGAAAGTGTTTGGCTACCTTGGATAACTTGAGAGCATATCAGGATAGATTATGTCACATCTATAAAAATTTCATCCTCCCTCATGAGTTTGAGGTTGGTTACTTGGTCTTGAATGAGAACCAAAATAACACTAATGTTGAGCATAAGAAGAAGGGTAAGTTTCAAACCAATTGGTTGGGTCCATACATGGTTATAGGGAACTATGGATCAAGGGCATATATATTGGCTACTATAAATGGTGAAGAGATCCCAAAACCCATGAGTATTATACACCTTAATTGGTTCTATGCTTGAAAACCTCTTTTGAACCATTGTTTACAAGAGCCCTTACTTGGGGGAAAATTGTGCCAAAGTTGCTTATTATTCTGTCATGATGATAATTTATACCATGATACCTGTACCATTATACCCTATACCATTGTACCTTATATTATTTCACATCTAGACTATTTTAACCCTAGAATATTTCATTTTGGACCATTGTAACTCTTGTACCATTCCATTATGGACTATTGTAACCCTAAACCATTTCTATCTAGAGCATTCTAACTTGGATCGTTTATATTCCACTAAAACAATTTTACTCTTATCTAGACTATTGTAACTCTGGACCATTGTAACCCTATACCATTTCATTCTTGACCATTGTAACCTGGACTATTATATCTAATACCAATTATGATCTTGATTATGATTCATAAGGATTCTTCACACATTCAACACTCATTTTACAAGGTAGTTTAGTTGGATCAATATTCACCACTTATTTTGTAGACAAGTGAAAAAGGGTATATCAACACATCATTTTTGCCTACTCGATGGTTCTTTGGGATTTATTTATCACTGCATACTATTCTATTTTCGCTACTATTTGGTAGTCATTATTGCCTTAATAGGATCACATTGGCCATTGTAGCTAGTTTCAGCCTTTATTAGATCCCTTATATGTAGAAGTACATCTCCTTAGTTAAGTGGTTTCCTATACCTTTTTTTATATTTGTACAATCCCGTTGTAGTTGGTTTGGCTGTCATTAGAACATCTTACCTATGGAAGTGCATCTCCATGGTTAAGTGGTTCTCTATGTCTTTGTCTATATTATATTTTCATTGTTTATCTTGAAAACACAAAAACATTAGAAACTGATTCAATAAAAGACCAAAATTGTTACATTGTACCTTTACTTATTATGTTCCCAAACCATGCTCTTGCCATTTTGTGTGATGGACCATTTAGTCTCTCATAATTCTCAATCGATTTTAGACAATAAAAAAACCTCAAACATTTGTAAAAAAACCTATACATTCCTAAAAATCACAAAATCATGAAAATTGGCTTAGAATTTTCATGAGAGATATAAAGCCATGAATTTTTTTGGGTTGGGCGATCTTGTTTTTTCAGTTTGTTTTTAGACCACCTTGGTCTTTTCCTCCCATTTTGGTAGAACTATATTCACCTGAAGTTTATGTTGTATCTTCATCCATGAAACTATGTAAGTAGTGTCTACTTGCCTTGTGCATCTGGAGTAGCTCGATTACCCCTTGATTTCTTCTACCCCACCCATTTTTGTTTATTTTATTGCCTCCTATAGCTTAGGGAAAATTTTTATTTGTTTTGTGTCATTGTTTCCATATTACCTAGAGGAAAATTTGTATCCATTGTTCTTGTTATCATTGTATTGGTGTCATTATCACTTAGCTTAGGGGTCACCATGTCTAATAGTGTAACACCTTTATTACATGTGTACGAATAATTTGTTTTCTGTCTACACTAACATTGTGATTAGCCATTATTTGTGTTATTAGAATAGTTTGCTTACTAAACTTTTCTTTGATTTAGATTGTTTAGTTTATTTTATTTATTTTGTTCATTATCTCTTCATTTATTGTTATTGGTGTTTTGTTGTTTGCTTGCTTTATTTATCCCATTCTTTGTTTTTAGTGTTGTGTTTGAATATATTTCATAAACATTTTGAGTTTGGCCTTAACTTGGGCTTGAATTGTTTACATTTGTATTTAAATTATTTTTATTACTTGTTTGTTTTAAAGTACACCTTGTTAATGTGTGAGTCTTGATTATTTATATCTTTATTCCAAGTTATTTAACAATTTGTCCTTGCCTTGTTTTATTATTTACTTATTTTTAAAGTTCATTCTTGTTCCTACTTAAATATTGATAATTCATATCTTGATCTTAAGTTAGTTACATTTTTGTATTTTACCTTCTTTTTCTCTTTATCTTTAGTTTTTTTTGTTTAAATGTAAATAGTTATAATTTTGATTTTGATAATTTTTATCATTATCCTTAGTTATAAATATTCACATTTAAACTAGTTAATTGTAAGCGAAATACAATGTTATCTTAAGTTATTCATACTTATGACACATTATTTCATTTTTCTAAAGCAAAAACCAAGTGATCAAAAGTCTAGCAGTCAATGTCACACCGAAGAACATGTCTAAACACACTATCCTACATATCCAATACCTAAACAAGATATCTTAAGCCAAACATTAGAAATGAACAAGACTCTCTATGTAGGATGTGCATCTCCTGACATACACATTCAGTTTAGTTGACTATTATTATGATTAGTTTGGGATGTGTATCTCATAAATTATCCTCTATCATTTAGTCATACATCAAACAGAGAAACAAATACATCAACATCCATATGCTAGTTAAGGAAGTGCATCTCCTAACACTAGAATATATCATCATAGCATAGTGAAAGCAACATTAATGTAAACATCATGAGACACAAAATAATATTAAGAGTCTTTGTAAAAGTATAAATAAGCCAAAAAAATTAATGTCATATATATGTCTCAAAATAATGTATTATACATCACGAGAATATCTATACATCTCATAATACAAAAAAGTAGAGATATAAATCAGCTTTGATCATGGCCATCCCTTGAGGGAATCTATTGGAAGATCTAACCCATGCCTGATGGTGGAGATGGTGGTAGAGGCCCAATGACTACTTGTTATAAAAATGATTGTGCCATTGACCACTTTGACTCAGTAGCATGTCTAGACCTAACCATCTGGCTAGTCTATTGGGATCTCATATAATCTTTGTAGGAATAAAATATCCTCTTTTCTAGAATCTCCACCTCATATAACCTCTGCTAATAAGTTATCTCATCCTTCACATGTAGGAAATTATCCTTTATGTACAGGGCATCATCCTTGGCCACAATCACGTTGGACAAGGCCCTAATTAACCTTGATCCACTATCTATCTTGACTCATTGAGCCTCATCTCACTCCTTTGTGAGCCTCTCCACTTGTGATACCAATTACTCCCTATCCACCCAACCCCTATCCCACTCACCAATAACTATATATAAATATGCATCATGGGTAGATAACTGAGCTTGAACCCCTACCAACTAGGCAACCTATCCCTTCAAAGTCATAATATCTACATCTCTAGCTATAATAAGACCCTATAGACTAGTGGTCTCACCTTTTACTATAGCTAGCTAGGCCCACAATATATCTATATCAATCTACAAGCTTGAAATATATGATAGAGATATAGTGATCTCTCTCTAAAGCCTATCAATTAGTGTCTAGTCCTTTATGAACTTACCTCTACTAGAGGGCCCTGCCTCTCTTGAACCTATGCCTATCCCTATCCTAGAGGACCCAACCTCTCTTGTTCCTTCCCTGTGGCCCTCATCTCCACTTGGGGTATCCCCCATCTCTTTGTCCCATTCATATAGATAAACCATAGATACATCATCTACTAGATCCTACTATACTTAAGCATGGACTACCTATAATGGAATGGCATGTGGAATGACTGGCTAAATTATACCCTAAACCTATCCCTATACTAGGGCCTGACCCCCAAATTTACACTACCTAAACCATCACTATCTTAGAACTAGTGGCTATGGTTTAGTAAATCTAATTATCCTATCACCATCCCACTATATTGCATAGGCATATATAAAACCAACATATACAAACCCACCTACGTAATCCCATAACACATGTATAACTCTACCATAGTAAAAAACTACCTAATCCTAGGGAACTGGTGGCTCCCACTCCCTAATCTCCCTAGTCACATATACAAAATAGTAGGGACCCTCTAAGATTTCCTATTGAAATCCAAACTACCACTACAAAGTCATGCTGACCTATAATATAACATGGTGTGATCATGTATCCAATCATTAATAGGTACTTAATTCAAAACCACTAAGTAGTTATATAGGGCCACCACATGATAATAGATCCTTAGGTCCCTAATGATACCTCTGCCCCACTGGCCACTCAATGGTAATATGCTCCCAGACCTAAACCTAAAGGAGTGTGCTATGCCCAATGCTATGTCTTCTATGATAGGCTATCTATATAAATATCAATATAGCTATGATAACATAATAATCCCCCATGTAAACCATGTTAGGTGGTCAAACATATTTTGAACCACTCTGATTAATCTAAGTAGGAATAACCATCTGCTCTTATCAGGCAGGAAGAGGTCACTAATAAGAGCCATCAATATCACTACCTCTAGGGGAATTATCCCCTATTTTGGTGTGTCTTCTCCTAATCTATCATCTAGAGGCCAAGATAGGTCCTCTAATGCATCTATGTCAATGCTACCATAAATAACCTCTAGATTAACCACTCTAATCAGGTCTAAAATATCCCATCAACCTATCAACATCTAGGTAATCCTACAACCCTAGATTAACACATGTAGTATGCAGTAAATATCCTTCAAAGTGACTATGGCCTCCTCGATTAGTAAATGAAATTTTAATATATCTAAGTGCCACATTTTTGCAAGCATTGAAAAATATGCCTTATCTATACAAATCATTGGCAATCACACTAGGTGATATAGCTCCATAGCCTCTAACATACCTAAAGCTCATTTATTCAGATCTCCTATCGACATAGCACTCAGGAGCATAATTCCCATGATGTGATCACACCCACTCATTCCTACACATCTAAACACATGGAACCAAGTTAATTTATTTTTATTCTAATTATTTCATTCTACCTATATTTTTCTAATTTTTGGCCTAGACTAATATCCTATGGGCCCCATTCTTTCTTCTTCTATTTTTATTTTTAGCCTTTATGGTAATCTCACCATTTTCTCAGTGATTCCATCATTTAATAGGACATTCCCACAAAATTGTAGGTCGATATTTCTATTCAGTAGATCAACCTCACCACTTTCCCTCATAGGTTTGCAACATCACTATTCTATAGGGAGATATCACCATTTAGCAAGGTGATATTACCACTTTTGGCATTTTCACTATTTAACTAGGTGATTTCCACCAAAATATGTGAGTTCACAAATTAATTGGTGATCTCACCATTTTGACTTTTGATACTACTAAAGCATTGGTGATCTCACCAATATCGATGGTGACTTCACTATTATTGGTGGCAACCTCATTGATTACCACTTTGGGTGATTAATACGATCACCAAACTACCTATTTATATGTCATAATAAATGCAATAAATGCAAAATTAATTACCAAAAAAGGGTACTTATTGATGGTCCACTCTCTAGTGGTCTCTAGTACTCCCAAATACACTTGCCAAGGTGCTAGAGGTAAGGGATATTCACCATTTTCTTTAACTCTCTCATGCACAAATCTCAGAGCTCTAGATTGTTATAGCCAAGGGTGAAAATGAATCATTTTTACTCCTAGGGGTAAAATTATAGTAAATATTTCAAAAATTTTACCCCTTGGGCCTATAGTTACCCCATTTAACTTCCCTTGGCTATTATTTTATCCTGATTTATCTATTTTTCCTCTTATTTTCTTCTAATTGCTCCATTTTCAGTCTCTTTTGCTGAAATACATGATTCTTCTTCTTTTGATCAAGAGCCAAATTATCAAAAATAATATTTTTTACATCCTCCCCTCAAGGGGGCATCATGGGCCACCTAAATGATGTTTGGGGCATTTTTTTAACCCTATTTCTCTATGGTTCATGCAAAATTTAGTAGAAAGCAGGAATACATTTATTTCTTCTAATTATAATGACAATTTTATTATTTGAAAAGACATTTCTTTGACCAAATGTCTTGCCATGCCTTCTAAAATAAGGGCAAAATATAGACATCCAATTCTTATCATTATTGTGCTAAAATTATAAATCTAAATGATATTCTATAACAATGCATAATCTAGACCAAAATCACTAAAATGCTCTAAATCATTGAATTTGTCACATACAGGTGTTAATTTGTGCTCATGTATCCCTGAATGGGGAAATGCATTTTATGTGATTATTATCTTTTCTTAAATCATTTTGATTCAAATTATGACCATAAAAAATGATACCCTAAATCACTAAATTCTTCTAATTCAGTTGCACACATCATGTGTATGTGTCAATTCACATGTATAATACCCTAATTAGGGTATTACCCCATATGCAACTAACATATTCTTTTGATTATAATCTAGTTAAATTACTACTTAGTAAAATGACCATTCTAACCAGGTTGATTAAACATGCAACAAATTTTTGAAGAATTGTAAAAAACTAATTAAAATCACTTAAGCAAATCAAAACCAAGTTAGGAGCTTAAGTGAAAATTCCATGAAAGTGATTGAATATCTATTTACTATAAATTTATTATTCAATTCTACATCACTCTATGATGTCCTCACATGTGTGTCATTCATAATCCATAAATGGGATAAATATGAGGATTAAGTTCTACCATGCCTCATCAATGCACCATTCTTCCAAATATTGATGAAATTATTCATTTCTTGTCTCTCCAAGATTGAATCAGTCCATGGACACACATCTTGATCTCAAGATAGATGGTCATGGCTGATCCTAAACATTTTATAAAAGCTATAAATAAGTGAGTCAAGACCATAACTTTTAAGCTTGAATTGTGTAAACTTATTATGCAAAAATACTTTCAAACAAGATTTATTTGAGTAATATTATTATGGAAGAATATTTATTGATAAGTCTTTACTCAATCATCCAATGAGAACAAATTGAAGAACCAAATCCATTGTTGAACTAAGAGATGACATAAGCTCTTGCTACACCTCATTAACAAAGACTTGGAGCACTAAATATAGGGAAACACATACTTATTGACTATTTTTTAAGGAGGGATGATACTTAGAAGGTATTTATTGTCTTAATTTCATAATTAGCATCTTTAATTCATTATCACTAGACTTTGAGGGAGTAGGCTTAACACATTACTTATTTATGCTTATCTTGAGATTTATTGACTAACACATGAGATAACTTGTTTTGTAATCCTATTCTATAACATGTATGCTTGATTGTTTACTGAGATTTTTATCTTATAGATGTTGTCATGATTTGTATCATGAATCTTAGGTATTTATTTTTATATATACTCCAAGATTCATTTATATATCTACTTCAACATGACACTACTATTTGTTACTTTTACTACATGATTCATACAAATACAACATATTTTTCTTATCCTTTTGAAATAAGGTGATTATCACTTTTTAAATACCCTCACCTCAAAATGGGAGACATGTCAATGGAGGCACCACATACATATAGGTGATATAATGGGCAAAGTTTGATTCAATTTACATAGTTTACATGATTTAGATATACATTTTTGGAAAACATTCTATGCATTTGGCATAGATTTGAGACAAATATTTTTAGATTTGTGATATATATTATACACATATTATAGAGTAGAGGTTACATTTTGATAGATACTTCATGTTGAGACATATTCAAGGTGCACATACACCAAATTATAGATATGCTTTCAAATTACACACATATTTATGGATTGACCTTACCAAGATGCAATATTTGGGCCTTTTATGTCTGCAATAGTTGGATATTTTTGATTAGTATGATTGAGATTATATGACATCAATGGACTTGGCACTATGACTCTATAATTTTGGTTTGATATGGTTACATGATTTGACTTGGGTGAGATTAGCTAGATTAACTAAACTAGTTAGATTGTTTATATAAGATATTGATTATAATTGAGTTGTGTGATTGAGATTTTTTACTCTCAATGGACTTGGAAAAATTTATATTTATACTATATTTGGGACATGATCACCCTCTAATTCCCCTCTTCACATCTTCAAGGTTTAGTTGTGAGTCTCTCTCCAATGTATCAGCTATGAAGTGTCAACACATGTGTAATCCTTCCTTTCTCTCTTTCTTTCAAGTATTTTCAAATTATTCAATTTTATATTATATGCACTAATTACACCTATAACATGATCTTGGTTATAGGTCACTTACATACAACAAATTCAAGTGGGCTTAAGAAAAGTTAAAGTGTGTTTTACACACCATGGTACACTTTATTTCCTTCAACGTAGTAATTTCATCCTTATGTATTAATTTATTGGGGGCAGGGGTTAAATTTAGATGCATAAATATGGATTTATATGTTAAACTAGTATTATACACTTGATAAATATATCCTAAGGATCTACCCTTCAGTTTGACCTTAAATCCAAAAGGCTTGCATTCACCACCTCACTAGGTATAACTACTTATTTATTAGTCTATATTTGATTAATTTGATTATCTAGATCACTTATAACCACATAACACCTAAAATATGATATATATTAGTCATTTTTAGTTATAAAACCGCAAAAAAATTCCTCCATCCTAGATAATTATACTCATGTGTTTTATTATTTTTGGGAATCTAGTGTTTAATTCCTAAATAATAAAGGGTTTAAAGAAAGGGAAAAAATCTAGTTTAATATGACCAAAAATAGATTTTTATCAAATAATTTGTATGAGGAAGAGAAATAAAATTATCTAAAAATGGATTGAAATGAATGATTCATGAGCTAGAAATTGAGGTGCAAGACTAGGACACTATCATGAATTTGGATCTAGCCTTCATTTTATGATTGGATAGGAGTGCTAAAAGTGGATATGAGTGGCACCATCACTGTAGTCCACCTCTACCTCTATTTTATAATAGATCTAAGATTTTTAGGTTGTGTTCGCTACCTCAGTCTGAGCCTATGCACAAAATTTTGGAGGCTAGAAGTCAATAGAGCTCATTGTAGGTCTATTTTAATCTCCAAACCTTGTATCTATCTACACACATGTAAACAAAGAATGCATAAAAATCAAAAGGGGGAAAATTGGGTTAAGGGAAGAATGATTGCATGATCTAGAACCCTTACTGTCCTGATCACTACTTACATTAACCCTTAAGCTAGGGTCTCAGATCAAATGTAGTCCTTCCTTAGGGAACATGCATAATCAATGTGCATGATAAATGCAAGAATGACTTTCACCTAAACCCTTCCTTGATCAAGCGTGCTAGTCTATGTGTGATGTGGAATGTTAAGCTATACTATTGACTATTTTTTTTATTATCTAACATGCCAAAGTAATAAGTGCTAGAAATAAAATGCCTTGTGTAGTCCTTTATATAGGAGACTCTTTATTTTGAATTTAGGAGATTTAATCACATTTGGCTGACATTGGAAAACTTAAAGATGAAGCTAAGAAGGGGGATAGGAACTATTAAGTGAATGAAACTGACTATTGGATCTCAAAATGATATTGGATAGGAACACTAGAAATGGACACTAGTGGCACTAACACTGTAGTCCAAGTAAGGTGCTATTGTCCTTGACTGATGGGACGTGGGAGATGGAAAGAGCATAGAAAAACTGATTTGGTTAAGGTGGAATGACTATTTGAAAGGTGCAAGATGATAGGGAATAGGAAAAATGGTGATTTAAGTATGAAACAAGACCAAGATGAGTAAAAAAAAAGACATGGTTAGATGTGAACAAATCTCATATTCTCCAGTCAAAGTCTCTTATGAAAGAACTGTGCAAAGGCATGATATGTGTGGTTGCTTGACCAATTAGGGTGTATACATTTTCCCTCATTTTAATCTATTGATGCAATGAAATGAATTACTAGAGTAAAAGAAAGAAAATAAAATGCATACCTGAACCTACTTGCATAGAAATGAATGTGCTAAAAAAGGGTCCAACTCACTCTTGGCTAGGAAAGTGGATGGAGAGATGAATAGTGCCTAGATAAATAAAGAATCCCTAAAATAGATGCCCCCTATACTGAATTTGAACATGAAATCTATGTAATTATGGAGAAAGAGGGCAATGCTTACCCCCTATACTGAATTTGGATGAAAATGAAAAATGCTCAGAGGTCCAAAACCAATGTTTGCCCTCTATACCACATAAACTCATGTAATTTAGAATGTGTGCATAGAATTTGTATACTATGAAGAGAAAAATAGATCATGCCCACCACTCTGATAATCTAAACTATAACTAAGAAGTACTTAGAGGCTCAAAACCAATGTCTTCCCTCTATCCTGCATAAACTCGTATAGTCTGGATTTGGGTAATGCTATGAACCAACTACTTTAGATGACTATGTGGTCTAACCTAGTGATAACCTGGGTATAGCTAGGTATAAAATGAAACTTTGGTAAATATGCAATATAAGAATGACATGTCTTACCATTCCAATATATATAATCTTGGATGATGAAGAACATGAACATCTGTGCTATGCCCCCAAATTTGGTATGTAAGTGATGCATATGTATAATATGGTAATCTATATAACCAAATGTGTTATGACCTATCATTCCATGCCCCATGTGCAAAATTAGAGATCAAAACACTATGCTCTACACCATGCCTATAATCTACTATCTAGTCATGTAACTATGTCATGCTATATGAAGCTATATGTGTGAGATGTGTAGTAATGTACATGCCCCCAAATCTAGTATCTAGTCTGAATATATATCAAACTCACTGTGAATTCATATAATCTAAACCATTATATATTTGACTAATTTTTGTATGTATAAACTAAAGGTATGTCCCTTTGAATGTCCTAAGTAATGCTAAGTGACCCATGTATTTTGAATCACTATATATCTTAATTAGTCTGAGTTGAATCTGATAATTTGATTATTGGAGGTGTATGAACCATGGTGTATCCATCTATGATAGTGGATAGGCATGATGGATAAGCATAGGAATAGGAATAATAGGAATGACGCCTCCCTTTTGGTGAGAGGGATGAGATCTATAATAAAAGATGTTGAGCCAAAAGTGATGACTAGTGGCATAAGTAGAAACAAGGTTGGCTTATTGTGAGGAGATTGAAAATTTGCTTGATTATAGAATGAGTTGTTTGATAGTTGAATGAGTCTTTGATTGGTTAGCACCAATTTATATGTTTGGATATAAAAAAGGTATAGAGATGTGTGTGTGTGTGTGCCATAGTGGGTAGATGATGTAGTAAGAGAATGAGATTTTCATGATGTTGAGGGTGTGGTTGTCAAGAATCTATGGAATAAAATGGTTTGTAAAATGGATCTATGGAGTTTTAGTTATGGGAAAGTTTTGCTTGGAATCATAAAGTTTTTTGATATAAGAAAATTGGATTGATCCTTGATTCATTTGTGCGTTGACTAGGTTGAGATTTGGAGCTCTGGAGTAGGAGATATGCTAAGGGAATGAGCACATGTTATGACTCAATTTGAGAAGTTGGTGGCCCAAGTGGAGGCTAGTGGGGAGGTTACCCTAGTAAGTAGCTAGAACATGTGATTTTTTTACTTGTTTAGAAGCCTATTTTTGATTTTTTGAGTTGTTTGAAGCATTTTGTAGAAGTTTTCCACTAGTTCCAATGCTCCTATCTAGGAGTCAGCACTCCTATCCAGTGTTTAGTGCTACTATCCAAGTTTCAGTGATGTTGACTAATGCTAGTGTCTTTTTTAGTGCTATTATCCACTGGGGCTAGTTTTTTGGGTTTTTGATTTGTTGTCTATGTAGCTTGGCTATTTTCCTTGGCATGGTTGACTAATCATATATGATGTGTTCTAGTGTTTTTCAAGGTGAGGTATAGATGAGGGAGTTCCATAGAGGCTAGGTGATGGAGACATTAAAATTGTTACCTTTTTTAGTTGATGAGAAAGCTGTGATGGATAGGTTGGGGTTAGGTCATGTGTGTGACCTGTGAACTATGCAATAGGATATATATCTGATTATTGCCTTATGTGAGAGGTAGAATGCAGACACATGTACTTTCTATCTTCTTATAGGGGAGATTACTACTACTCTAGAGGATGTGTACTATATTCTACATTTTCTAGTTAGTAGATGGCATATGAAATTACAAGATGACATGGGTGATGATGATATTGATCATGCATCCATGTATTTTGCTAGTGTACCTTTAGGTATACATTAGAGAGGCAATGATAGCGATGTGATTCTATTAGTTATAGTATAGTTTAGTGTTTTACACTTGCAAAAGTGGTTGGCTATGTTGTTAGTTTTGTTTATTGCTATGGATGGGAGTGGGGTGTCAATTGCATATATGATACATAGGATCATGTGCAATTAGAGGTGTATGGCACTATGTTTTCATGGCGTAAGACTATTTTTTCCCACTTATACAAGGATATATTCTAGTTTACTCAAGAGGTATTCAGTGGTGGTATGAGCATGGCTACTTTATTGAATTATTGGGCTTATGAGCAAATAGTAGTTGTGTAGCTGATAGGATTATAGAGGGAGAGGTGGGCACCTCCACAACCATTTGGGGAGTGGTAGATGAGTATGTTGGCTATTTGGTCTCATAGGATAGATCACTATAGGTAAGTTTTAGACAAATTGGTGGCTCAAGATATCATTAGGAAGCCTTATAGAGGATTCCCTAGGTGGCCTAAGAATGGAGTGCAATTATGGTGTATGAGGGTCAGTCGTTGGTTACATGAATATTGGGTTGGAGTGTATAAGTGCTTTCAATATGAGCATGTGAATAGATAGTTTGGAGTACCATAGGATGTGCTCCTATAGCATGGATGTGGGTGAAGAGTGTACGAGGAGCATTCAGGAGCTCAAGGAGGTGTGGGGTCATCGAGTGATAGAGTAGATTACGGGACTAGTATTACTTCCTTGAGAGTGGCTCAAGAATACAAAGGCTAGCTAGACCTTTAGCTCCATTTTTGTCCTACTAAGTGAAGCTATGAGATGATGCTAGTGTTTGTCATATCAATTTGTGCTATATCACTATCTAAACCCTGATGGCCAACTGAATAAGTGCCCATACTGCTCATGCTATGTAGGAATATGCTTTGTATCTGATACTGTTTGTTGTGTACTAATTATAACTAGATATGGAGATTCTATAAAATGCAACTTAATTAGACATGTAATAGGAAATGTGTGCTATGAAGAAGGTTCATATATCTGTAATCATATACCCTATGGCCTCTGCTATGATGTGTGACTGTGTAATAAACTGAGATGGAACTGAAACCTATGATGGGGTCTTGTTTAATCTTAACCATAATAGATTGCTACATGAGATAGGACCCAAAAAATCTAGCCATAGTGAATATTTTTCATGAGTATTACTCTGTGATGTGGGTTTAGTTAATCTTAATCATAGTAGATTGTTATGTGGGATAGGACCTAAGAAATCTAGTCATAGTGAATATTTCTCATGAGTGGTACTCTATTGTGGTGTTTATGGCTCTACTGGATATGAATATGTAACTACACTATGTACTCCTTAGAATACAATGCTATATGTAGGCTACTCTTGTTGTATTAGTTTCCAAACCTTCTAAATAGGTGGAATCAATTTCCTCATTCATGCCATGCTCCCACTATTTCCTGGATTCTACCTGCATTGCCTCTTCAAAACTTCCTAGTTCTTGACCATCAATGAGAAACAAGTAGTATAAAGAAGGGGAATAATGAATTTGAGGCTTACTTACCCTTTCAATCCTCCTCATGGGTGTTTGAGACTCCTTGACAGTTTGCTGTCTGCCCAAAATCTATTCTAATAGTGACCGATCTCGGTCACCTCTGGCCGACCTCGATCTACCCCTGATCGATGTTGATTTTTCTTGATCACCGACGTCGGTTCCCTGACTGACGTTGGTGTCCACCTACCTGACATCACTGACTTTGGTCTACACATGACTGACATCAGTTCATACCTATTTGATGTCAGTTCTCTCTTGACCAACGTCAATAACTGTGTTTTCCTGTGAGTGATGATTTTTATCTGCAAGCTCATTTTAGATCATAACCTTGTCCAAATCAACACTTCCCTGCTCAAAATTATTTAGCCTCTTGAGCTGATCTCTGTCCATCATCTTATCCTTGAAAACCAAGGCTTTCTAGTTCTTAAGTTTGTCAAAAACATCAGATTTCCTCTTAAGAACATGCATTCTGATGCAGGAGCATCTACATATGTCTTGGCAAGACATGGTCATGATTAAATTGAAATTTGAATTTATTGTATTTTCCTCTAAAATGTTGAAATTGAGGAGTAATTGTAAAAAGATAAACGTAAAAAAATGATTGCTGGGTTGTTGAGGGAATAATGGAGGAATGGTTGAAATGGTTTCAACCTTAGTAAATTGAAAACTGTTTCTGTTTTACCTTCAGCCCAAGTTGGCGTAGAAGTTAGAGAGAGAGGAGGTTTTTAAAAACAAGAAAATTAAATATAGAGGAGGATGAGAGGGACGCTTACCTTACAGAGAATACTGCTATTTAGTTTCCAAATGCTATATCTGAAGAAGAATGTGATGCTCAAAATAGAAAATAGAGAATGTTTCAGAGCCCAGGCTCAAGTTGAAGAAACTTTACAAGTAGCTACTTCGAGAGGTTCTAGGCCAATCAATGAAGATTTAAAAAAAAAACTTGAAGAAGTGCATACAGGCCCATTCAAGTTAGTGTAATGGAAGTGCTTGTGAGAAAAGTTAATCGATATTTTAGAAGTAGTGCCAATAATGGTGAAGGTAGCAATGACAAAAAGAGGAGATAGAAGGAGGAGTCTACAGAGCACTGAAGACAGTCACAACCTATAAATGGAGGCCGTTGGATTAAGAATGAATAGGAACGCAGGCCGAGCTTGTGGTATGTATGTCTATGTACATTTGGTAGGTTGCATCTGTAATTTATTTTCTGAATCTTCGTGGAGACGTGCTCATTAATCGACTCTACCATGATGATGTCAGTGGAAATATGGTGGATGCGTCCTGATCACACATAATGTAGACAAAAAACCTTGGAATCTATCCAGTTTGCCAAATAGGGGGATGCTCCTTCGTTTATATGAGAATCAACAATGTGTATATCACTACTGTTGTCAGCAGTAATGTGAATGTAGCTTGTGCCTTGAAATTTATGCACATAAGTTGAAGACACAGCAGTCAACACATGCCCGTGAAGAGGTTCAGGTAGACAAAACTTTTATTGTATATATACAACTTCCGAGACTGGAGTTGGAGATGTGACAATTGAGGAGGTATCACATTCACAGTAACATTGAAGGTGGAGTGGGTAGCTCTAGTCTGGTGTGGTCTGGTTTTGATCATACATTCCAATTCTTAACTACAGATGGAAATACAATAATATAATAAGCATGGCCGCTGTTTTTATTCAAATTTTGCTTTCAATTTCAAAGGAAGAGAAAATGAGAAACTTAAGAAGGAATGGTCAAGGCTTGATGTGTACCTGGATAAAGTCTGCGCACCGTAATCCAGATGCTGTGAGTACTCCTCTTTAGCTGTGGAGGAATGACACCTGCAAAGAAAAGAAGCTTGGACAAAAGAAGGCGTTAGATGGACAAATGGTGGGTTGTCAAGCGAAAGCTTGATCCCAAAAGTATGAAAACTTCCTTAAGGGATATAAACCCACTAATCAATGAAAATAAATGTCTGATAAACAACAAAATGATAAAGAATTGAAATGATAAAAGATTGAAATGAAAAAGGGAAGCAAAGGCTTACTTGAAAGAAGCTGCCGAACTGATCACAGTCGTCGGCGTCGGTGGTCCTACCGGCGTCGATTAGTAAAGGTGTCGACATTGGTTAATATGCTGACATCGGTTGGGGTAGTGACCAGCGTCGATCGGGGCAGTTAGCTTGGACGGGGTTTGGGCAGGTCTGTGGTCTGTAGACAGAGTCTGGTTAGGGTTTTGGTTTGTGGACAAGGCCAAGGAAGGGTCTAGGTTTGTTAACAGTCTTGAGACAAAGTTTTGGGCTTGGTTGAATGGTCTGGGTCTGAGAGTCTGATTGAATGAACAGAGTGTATGGTCTGATAGAGGACGGAGGAAACAGGGAGGTGGATAAGTCAAGATTTGGGTCTGGCTTGGTTAACAGTCTGGTTTAGGGAGATATTGTTTGAAAGCAATAACTGAAAAGAGAATAAAAACACAGACAGTATACTTACCTATGCCTTATGGAAAGTGTGCTATCGATGATTCTCGTACCTGCTGTTGATGTAGCCTGTGTGGAGAACCTGTTGTTGATGGAGAATCTGAAGCTGTTGCTGTCCCTGAGGGAGAGAGTCAGAGGCTTGACTGAGAGATTTGGTAGTTTGACAGATGGTCGAAGACTAAAGATTGAAGGATTCATGATTTGCTTCTGCCAATTAGCTGATTTCTGATTGGGATCCTCAAAGAGTCTGAAAAATTGGTTAAGTATAACCGATGTCAGTGATTCTGCTGACGTCGGCCGACACTTGACCGACGTCAGCGGGGTTATAACGAGCAAAAAGAGCCACTAAGCCCATTTTTCATCTTCCAAGTGCCCTATCCGTTAAAGAATGTCGAGGGTTGGGCTAAATACGCACGAGAGTTTGTTAGGTGGTTAGAGAGAAGTAGGAATAGGTCTTGGGTGAGTCATAGGATGGGAATTAGTCCAAGGTGAGGTGTCCTAGGCGCGGTGTCATGGGTGATGTGTCCAAGGAGGGGGGGTTAATTCAAAATAAGTTTATTATTTTAAATTAGAAATGTTTAGGAATGGGTTAGGAATGGACTAAGGGGGAAAGTGACCAAGGGTTAGACACTATTTAGGTGTCTACATTTGCCCCTTTTTGTCTTGTTGGTTGCTCTAAACGAACTGCAAGACAAAAATAGGAGTTGGTTGCCCCAAGTATGGGATAAGGTTGATTTCATCTTGTTGGTTGTTCAAGTGAACTGCAAGACAAAAATAGGCGAGGGTTGGTTATCCTGATTATGGATGAGGTATCCCCCCCTCAAAGTAGGAGTCGAGAGAAGGGAACCTGGAATCGGGTGCTGATTTGACAGAGAGTGGATGAAAAAGGGGGAAGATAGAGTGAGAACGCTGCAAAAGTTGTGATTGCGTGGACACCACTTCACGAGGATGGTCGGGTCAAATTGTCGCAAGTCAAGGGTCAAGGAGTGCCAAAATTGAAATAACTGATCCCCAGCATTTAGTCATCTGCTGATTGGGTTATTCAATTTAAGCTGAAGCTCCAGTGGTCATTGTGTTCCAAGTATCCCAGGTTTAGGAAGTGCTCCTGAAAACATGAAAAAGTCACAAGTAGTGTGGATCAACTGGCTTGCGATCCTATACTTGTGAAGGTCAAAAGTGTACGCACAATTTTTGCTAACCAATCATGAGGTAGCATATATGCAAAAATAACCAAGGCAAAATTGCTTTGGAAGTAGTCGAGGTTTTAGGAGATGGGCATGATCTCCAATGTCTGGTGGTCAATGGATGGATGCAAAAGTGATCTTCAAGTGTTCCCCAAGGGGCCAAAATGATGTGGTCTAGAGGACTAACTGATTGGTAGCATGATTTTGGTCACTTTGAAGAGGTTTTAAGTGTTTAAGGCCGTCGACGTAGGTTATAAAACTGATGTCAGTGTCCAAAAGAGACCGACATTGGCAGAAATTGGCCGACGTCTGCATTATTGGGCATACGAGCACATTGTGGTTACTCGACCTCTCGGTCTCCTAGTGGTGATCCAGGCTGGCTTTAAGGTCGAGTTCAGGCGATGGCACAAATGCAAGTGGATGGAGTGGTCAGGGATATTGATCACTACCGAGGCGTATTAGAGGCCTTGATTCCAGTAGATATCATCTGGAGACCATATTTGGTGTATCCAACATTCAGAGACCAGGGTGAGCAGATGGTCGGGATGCAGAGCAGGCAATGGGTCAGAGGTAGATGAGCCAGTGAGCTCGAGAGGATCCCAGTAGAGAGAGTACAGTGCTAGTACGGGCTGCTATAGGATGTACCTCTTGCATTCCTATTATACAGATGAGATGATATAGAGGCACTGCTCCCACTGCCAGAGGAGATAGAGGAGCCCAGCTTTGAGGAGTTTCCTGTAGGACCTGGGATAGCCGACCCAGGGTGTACAGAGGCCTACACAGCATGGTGGGTAGGGCAGTATAGAGGTATATAGGTGGGACCCCAGCCAGATCTATAGGCTATCATGAGGGAGCAGGATACAACCCGTGAGGAGAGGGACACTGCACGGCAGGAGAGAGACGTGGCTCAGGCCTAGGTCTCAGTTTTGTAGGGACAGTTAGCAGGGGTTACAGGGCAGCTGGCAGAGATGACAGGTCGGGTGGCAGCACTAACAGGGCAGGTCACTCAGTTACAGGGACAGCTGGCTGTAGCCCAGGCATAGGCAGTGGCAGTTCAGAGCTTTGGAGGGTAGGGCCCATTGCAGCAGCCATCTCAGCAGCTGACATTTTCACAGGGGGTAGGACCATCGGCATCAGTGCACCTAGGCCAGCCACAGCCACAGGGGTCAGAACAGGGCACAACAACAGGGTAGATGGGTCCACCGCAGACTGTATCTCTAGTGAGATACAGTGATGCACTGGATGAGATTGCATATTATGAGAGGGCCATCAGGGGGTTCCCTCAGATATAATGATACTCTAAGATGAGGGTGGAGCAGAGCCGATAGAGGTCTATGTCTCGAGTGATGGCTTTAAGGTCTCGCAGACGGCACAGATCAGAGGGAGGAGAGGATACAGCCTCTTCTTGGCCACCGCCACCACCACCACAGCCACAGCCCTGAGGGCAGCCCTAGAGATGTATTTTTGATGTATATACCGGCCTGCGAGCTGAAGATGAGAGATGTATGATGAGAGAGAGAGGCAGACATAGATTGTGTCTTATTGTATAAAACTATTTGTGATATATATATATGATGAGCATTTTTGATTTAGTGACATGTGTAATAAGAAAATGTATGGATGTGTTTTGATGTTTATGACATTTTGATGTGATGCATGTGTTGATATTATGTGTTATGCGTATGATGCTATGATATAAATGAATGTGATGATGACAATGTTTATGAAATGGTTATATAATGATGTTGATTGATTATGGATGATAGATTATATGATGATGACTCTAGATTAGATGATGATAGATGTGATATTTAATGGTTAACTTGTGGATTATATGATGTGAATGTTTAACGAGTTATGATGGATGAAATTTATGACTAATAACTTATGTTGTTATAATGAAATGAGAGTATACTAATGATTATGTGAATATGTGATTGACTGTGCTGTGATTGACAGGTGACGAGAGAAAGAGATGGAAGAAAGTGACAAAGAAAATGGCTGAGCTAACCCCAGAAGACCCCATGTCAACTGAGTGCTGCCTACATAGCCCTTGTCATTAGGGCCTCAGGCCAATGTAGTTCTCCCAAGAAGGAAGGAAAAAGATTGAAGTGGTTGATTTTGGTCATGATAAAGATATAGCATTTCCCATGTCTATGGGTACATGCTTGAAATGATAAGGAGAAGATGATGCTATAGTTTTTTTCCAAATGGTGTAAGTTGTAACATTGGTCAAGATTTTTCATTCCTAGCCATGATCCATATTCATGATGGATGTTTGCTAAAAATGAATTGAGGTCTATTTATGCTTCAGCAAGTATTGGTTTATGCTTGACATAAATTGTGTGGTTTGAAAAGAGTTGAATTAAGTCATTTTGACAAATGATGTGGGTGAATATGACCAAAGTATAGGCAGAAAGTAAGAGGCATAAGTGCCCTTTTATTGACAAGGACCAAAAAGACAACATAGATAGGGGTTGTTCGAACGAAGAGCCCCATTTATGCGTTGCGTCATTGACCATAGTTATGTTAGAGCGGTAATCAAATCCCTTTTGACATTAAAGTGAGCTTGAAGTCCCTTGACTAGGTGATATGATAGGAGGAAAAGGGGAACCCATTTTAGAGTATGGATAACTTTGCCCCTTTTTATAGGAGGCCTTGAGACAACTATAAGTCAAGTCCATGACCCGTTTTTTTTTTTGGAGCGAACTGATCAATGCGGGAAGTCCACATAAAGATGTCATTTGTTTGGTGGTCATTTGTGAAGCTGATCGATGCGGGAAGCTTCTAAGAAAGTGTTGTTTGTAGCAAGATTTAGTCATAGCCATCCTTCGAGGGAGTGGTCTACACTTTGCTTTATAGATTTAAGGGCTTTTGAATAGCTGTCCTTCGAGGGAACAGTCTATTAGTTACAGCAATGATAGAGCAGCTATCCTTCAAGGGAGTAGTCTGCTTTTTGATTTGGTTTTGTGACCTTGGATATTTTGACAGAATGTTGAGTCATGGACAAGACTTATAGAAGGTCAAGGGCTCCCTTTTATTAGGACGAAGCATCCGTACATCATAAAAAGGTTATAGAGGATTTTGTTAAGGGAAAAAGGGTGAAATGGATTAAGGATTAAAAGGACAAGGATTGCTCAAGGGATGAACTCAAGTTAAATGTCAAGTGGATGAATACTCGACTAACAGTAGAATGGTCGTAGATGCAAAGCATTAAGAGGCTTAGGTTCTGGTCGGCCTTCAAGAGAAGACAGATGATAAGTCCCTGATCCATACTTGTGGATTATGATATAAGGTCCGAGCTAATTAGGAGCGAATTTACCTCGTTTACTCTGTTCCATATTGGTCACATGTTGGTTCTCTTTGAGGACGAGGTCTCCGATATTGAAATCTCATTCTCTTAGAGTTTTATGATAGGCGCGTTTGATGCAATTTTGATAGACATGGAGATGATTGAGGGCAGCAAGACGACGTTCGTCAAGTAACTCAAGTTGAGCTAATCGATCTTGACGAAAGTCATCATTAGAAAGAATGTCATGGAGTGAAATGCGAAAAGATGGGATCTGTACTTCGAGAGGTAAGACAGCCTCTGATCCGTACATTAGAGAAAAAGGGGTAGCACCCATAGAGGTTCGGATGCTAGTGCGGTAGGCCCACAAAGCAAAGGGAATGTGAATGTGCCAATCCCTTCTAGTGTTATTGACCACCTTCATGAGAATTTTAGTTAGGATTTTGTTGGAAGCCTCGGCCGGCCCATTTGCTTGTGGGTAGTAAGGCGAAGAAAAGCTGAGTTTGATGCCGAATGAGTCACAGAGTTTTTGGACGGTCTTGTTTTTAAATAACTTGCCATTATCGGTGATGATTTTGTGAGGTACACCGAAACGATAGATGATGTGGGTATTGATGAAGTCGACAATCTTATCGGCTTTTGTGGAGATGAGAGGAATAGCTTCCACCCATTTGGTGAAATACTCAGTGGCAGTTATGATGGATTGATGACAAAGAGATGAATGAGGGTTAATCTCACCGATGAGATCTAAGCCCCATTGTGAAAATGGCCAGAAATCCTGAGCGACTTGTAAGGCGTGACTAGGGAGATGAAGCAAGTTAGCATGCTACTAACACTTGATGCAATGTTGAACATAATCGCTATAGTCTTGATGAAGAGTGGGCCAATAATAACCCAGGCGAAGGATGCGCTTGGCAACCGAGTTACCACTGAAGTGTCCACCACAAATCCCATCATGGGCTTGTTTAACAGCATGAGAAGCTTCAGTGGAGTTTAAATAGCGAAGAAGGAGGCCGTCAAAACCTCTTTTATAGAGAAGGCCCCCTAGCATGGTATAGCGAGCGGTGTGCTTGATGAGAGCCCGCTGTGCATTGCTAGAGAGGTTGGGAGGAATGATAGAATGAGCCAAGTAGTCCTCAAGTTGTTTATACCATACATCTTGTGAACTAGAGTCTATGGCATGGACGAGATTAATGTCAGTGGAAATGTATGAAGGCAATGGCACACGATGTACCATGACATAAATTCTTGATGAAGAAGGAATATGCGAGGCGAGGGAAGCCATGGTGTCAGCAAACTTATTCGTTGATCAAGGAATAGTCTGCAATAAATGATGGTTGAAAGATGCTAGAAGAGTGTCAACACGGTGCTTTTACCTTTGTAAAATTTCATTTTTATAAAGATATGAACCATTGATTTGATTGATGACAAGTTGTGAGTCATCGAAGATGCTGATGGATTTGATGTTTAAAGAAAGGGCAGTTTGAAGTCCCAAAATTAAGGCTTTGTATTCAGCCATATTATTGGTACATTCAAAGTCAAGTTTGAAAGACAGGGGCATGGGTTCACCTTCATAGGGAATGAGGATGACTCCTGCACCCCCACCGAGTTGACATTTAGAGCCATCGAAGAACATCGTCATTTGGTAGAATGTGTCATCAGTCGAGAGAGTGGTGATAGATTCATCGAGAAACTCGCATTGTGAAGGTTGATTGTCGGGAAGAGGGGCATCTGCTAGTTGGTCAGTGATTGTGTGCCCTTTTATAGATTTTTGCTGGAAAAATTCTAAGTCAAATTCAGCAAGAAGCATGAGCCAACGAGCCATACGCTGGTTTTGATATGGTTTGGAATGCATGTATTTAAGGGGATCAGTGTGGGTGACGACAAAGGTTTTGTGATTAAGAAGATAGTGACGGAGCTTGGTAGTGGCAAAGACTAATGCCAAATAGAGTTTCTCGGTATGAGTATACCAAGTTTCATAGTCAACAAGTGTTCAGCTTATGTAATAGACTGCTTGCTCATGGTGTTGCTCGTCTCGATGCGCGATCATGGCACCTAACAAATGATTGGTTGCTGAGATGTAGAGGTAGAAGGGTTGGTTGTCTTTTGGTGGAATAAGGACTGGTGGAGAGACCAAATAGCATTTGAGGGCGTTAAAAGCCTCTTGGCAATCTTTATCCCATTTAAAGGAGACGTCCTTCTTGAGGAGGTGATGAAAGGGCTGGCAACGGTCAGAAAGTTGTGAAATGAAGCGACGGATGGATTGGAGCTTTCCTTGTAGACTGCGAAGTTGCTTGAGATTAGTTGGAGGTGGCATTTTGAGGATAGCATGGATTTTGGTAGGATCTATCTCGATGCCACGAAAAGAGACAATGAATCCCAGGAGCTTTCTTGAGAGGACCCCAAAGACACATTTCTTGGGGTTAAGATGGACCTGGTACTGAAGAAGGTGAGAGAAGATGATTTTAAGGATAGTCAAATGGTCGCGACGAAGCTTAGACTTGCCAAGCAAGTCATTGACATAGTCCTCCATGATTTTATGGAAGAGATCGTGACAGATGTAAGTCATGGCACGCTGATATGTGGTGCCTGCATTTTTTAGACCAAAAGGCATGACTCGATAGCAGAAATTTTCCCATGGTGTAATGTAGGTGGTTTTGTGCTGATCTTTCGATGCAATCAGGATTTGGTTGTATCTTAAAATCCATCCATGAGTGATAACATCTCATGGCCAGCCGTAAGATCAACAAGTTGGTCAATGTTTGGAAGAGGAAAGTCATCTTTGGGACAAGCTAGGTTAAGGTCACGATAGTCTGTGCAGATCCGTATCCCCCCAGTCACCTTGGTGATAGGAACGATGTTAGAGACCCACTGTGAATAATTGATGGGTTGGATGAAGGAGACTAAAAGAAGACGCTGAAGCTCTTCTTTGACAAGAAGTGCAACATGAGGATGCATTTTGTGAAGCTTTTGCCTAACAGGCTTAGCCTTTGGGTTTGTGACAATGTTATGAGTGGCAATGTTAAGGTCGATGCCAGGCATGTCGGCATAGGTCCAGGCAAAGGCTTGGCGATTGTCTGAGAGAAATGTGGTATAGTCGATCTGCTCCTGGGTGTCTAAAGACTGACCAATCTTTAAGACTTGAGGAACATCAGAAGATGAAAGGTTAATGTCAATGGTTGATTCATTTAACATACCTTGTGTTTCAGAAGGAAGGGAGCGCTGAATGAAAGAATCATCGGCACCCATATAGGTAAGAATGGTGTCATCGTCTATGCAGTGGACTATGTTGATGGTTGTCGATTCATTGTCTATCATGCTAGGATAAATGAGAGGGAGAGACTTGGGAACCCCATTGAGCTGATAGGTTAGGGGTTCCAAGTGGATGGTGTTTATGCAAAAAAAAAACTAGGAGGGATGGAAACCACTGACTCCGTAGGTGAGGATGGAAGAATAGGCGAGTCTAGAAGAAATTGGTCGATGGTTGGTTTGGGGCAAAGGTTTGTGGAAGCCTCAGTGGGTTCTTGGAAACCCAGTCCATACCATTTCTTTGCATGATCGATCATTGGGTGTTTCGATAGGCTGATGGAAGCCTTGTTCGTAGCGTCCAAAGCCGAAACCCTTCCAGGCACACCTATAAAGGTAGGTATGTGCAAAGGTGGGGTTGCTAAGAAAGGAGAAATCAGATGTGAATATTTGAGGCGAGGAAGAAGGATTTGATTCAGTAGGAGCTTGATCCAGCCCCCCATAGACGAGATTGGTTTGAAGGCTAGGAGGACCATAAGGAATGACCATTTCGATCTGACAGTCATAGTTTGGGTTTCAGTGGTTGAGGTGCCTAGACAAAAGGATAGGTCCAAGGAATAGCAACTTTTTCTTTTGCCTTGTCCTTTTGTGACCTAGTGGTTATATGGATAGCATTGATTTCGAAGATAGGAGGTGAAGAAGGGGTCACGGCCTGCTGGTGAGACGTTGATATAGTTGAAGAGGTTGGATGGGAAGGTGTCGAGGGTTGGTCAAGAGTGTCCTCAAGGAGAAGAGTGTCTTTCTCCATATAGCGGTGAACGACTACCTTGAGGGCACAACAAGTCTCAGTATCGTGTCCTGGGGTGTGATGGTATAAACAAATCTTTGTATCATCGAACCAAGACGATTTTGACTCGAGAGGTTGAAACGGCTTGATGGAAGGAAGGGTAATGCTAGAAGTCTGCAAAAGTTGGCATAATATTAAAGCATATGAACCTACTAAGGGGTCCGTGCTTGTTGATGCATGACGCACTGGTGACTTTTGCTTGGGGGATGTTGAAGAAGGTTTTCGTACCACCTTTTGGTTTGATGGTGTGGTGACAGGTGAAGACAGCACTTTCTTTGTGAGAGGTGCCGAATTTTTGAGAGGGGGTTGACTTATGGTTGGCAAAGGAAGTAATGGAGGTAATTTGTTTTGGTTAATGGTCGGAGTAGGAAGGACACCGATTAGGGTAGAAGGATGAGGACCTAAGATGGAGGGCAAAGTTGACGGTGGAGGAGTGGTTCGCGTCTGTGGTCTGGCAATCTTCTTTGACTTCGTTGGAAGACTACTTTTGGTCGAGGTTTGGTCCAAGTCCACCTTCACTTGCGGGTGAGTGAGGGTAGAGAGAGGGTGAATGCCAAGTGACTTGATCAGTTTAGATTGGGTAGATGCAGGTTTAGAAGCAGGGATTTGGTCTTTGTTGGGTGTTTGGGGCGATTCTGCCTTGGGATGATTGGCAGCATGAGACGAAAGGGCACGGGAATGTTGAAGAACTTTAAGATGTTCCCACAATCCCTGATGCTCCACTTTCTTTGAAGGGAGAAGTTCTAATTTCTCCACTAGTTGGGAAAATGGTTGGGGGGATGTTGGATGAGGTTTGGATTCTTGGGAAGATGTGTTAGGTGTGGTAGTAGTTTCGGACCCAAGATATGTGGGAGTTATAACTGGATTGTTGTTGGTCGAGGAAGATGGAGAGTCAGGTTCTTCTCTTGGTGGAGAAAGAACTAGAGAGTGTGACTCCTCAAGTGGGTAAAGAGCAGGGATTATGGTGCCCTCTACTTGTGGTCGAGGAATGGGTAAGGTCAAGTCCTCCATAGGCAGAAGAAAGGAGGATGGTGAGACCGATGGTGCCGGTAAGGTTGAGGCGTCCTCCAAGATGAGAGAGGTTGATGGAGAACTAACCAGGGAAAGAGGTTCGTCTACACGTGATGGACTGGTAGATGGGTTAACCTCTTGAGGTTGGTTGGGGATGAAGGGCGAGACTGTATTGACTATTCAAATGTCATGTTCGTGCGTGTTGTCAATCAAGGTCTGGACATTATTTTGGGTTGGTGGATGATTGGGGAATGGTTGCTTGAAGATATCGATACCCTGGTTTGGAGGTGCATTAGGATTATCTAGAATGAGCTCTCCCTTTTCAAGCATGTCCTAGATTATGTTTTTAAAAGTTTTACAGTTTCCTGTGTCATGACCTTTGACACGGTGGAAATTATAGAAGTCATTTTCCCTATACCACGCAGGGATGGCGCGTGAGGGATCAAATTGTGGCAGTGGTCGAATCTGGGGGAGGTTGAGAATCCCCTGTTTAACAAGTTTTTCTAGTATAGACGCGTAAGATTCTCTAAGAGGAGTATATTGTCTCTGTACGTATCTCTACTAGAATTGACGGGTGGCGCTCTGAGATGTGGATGGCTCAGGCTGATTGGATGAAGAGGACGAAGGTCTAACGACCACAGCGTTAGCTGAAGCTTTAGACTTAGGATTTGATGATGAAGGTTTAGAAGAAGAAGAGTCATTAGCCTTAGAGTTGGGGTTCTTGCTCCGTAACTTAAATTTATTCTCGTCGATGGCACGTAATTCAAGTTTACGGGCCATCGTGAAGGCTTCGTCAAAGGTACGGAAGGTCTGAACCCTTAAAGTGGAAGAAATATGTTTGGCGCAAGCTCAGGAGAATAGTTTAATAAGTTTAGTTTGAGGTAAGGAAAAGGAGAGTTGATTGATAAGGCCTCTCCAGCGAGCAACAAAGTTAGCTATTGATTCGTCCTCGAATTGGCGGATAGTGTAAAGGTCCGTGATTGAGTCCTTTTTAATGGAGAAGTGGTCAAGAAAAAGCTGGGCCAGCTGTGTAAATGTGAAGAGGGAATGGCTGGCAATGGAGCTATACCAGTCGAGTGCAGTGCCAGAAAGGGACATAGAAAATGTGTGCAAGAGCAATGCGTTGTCATGGGCAATAAGGTAACAGGCATGTCTAAATGCCCGTAAATGTTGCTATGGGTCTTCCTTGCTTTGAAAGTGAGAAAATTTTGGAAGTTCCCACTGGTTGGGGTATGGTCTAATTGGAACGAAAGGATGAATAGGCTCATTGCAAATTTGATCATATGAGAGAGCATTGCGTGAGCCAAAAACGGAAGTTTCTAAGCTAGACATCTTATCCATCAGCATTTTGATGATATCTGCTAACGGATTGGTGGGTGGAGTGCCCCCTAGATTATAAGGTACTTGAAAGATATTGGGAGGGGTGTATGATGTGGTTGGTTGCGTAGACGCAACATATGGATAGCTGGTTATTGGAGCGAAAGTTGGGGCCAAGGGCACTTGTGTTATGGGGTTGGTAGGCATAAGTTGGATAGGGGCCGTCAAGGATGGTTGAGGAGTGGCTACGCTTGTTGACGGGTAAACGGTTACTCTTGTGTTGATAGGTGCAAGAGTAGGGGGAATAGAGACTAGTAGGTTTTGGAAAGGTGTGGGGTTTGGTTGAGTGATTTGAGGTTGAGGGAGTACTGCAACCCCCATGGAGGTAGGTTTAGAAGGAGTGGCCACATTTTGAAGGTAAGAAACAGTTGGGTTATTGGTGGAGGTGTTGTCTAGTGGCTGAATTATAGGGGCTGTTGATGTGATTCTTGTGTCAACTAAGGAAGTCGGCATCCCATAGATTGGGTTGCCTAGGGAGTCTCGCATTTGGATATTCGCGAGATAGTGTTGTAAGGCTTTGACGTTAAGGTCCAAGAATCATGCAAAATCTTGGTCCCCTTCTGGGACGATAGGAGTTTGAGGCGGGGTTGGGCGAGTAGGAGTTCTTTCAATCTCTGAGTTGAACTCCATTATAGGACTGGTTATAGATGGTGAAGGTGGAAGTGGTTGTTGACTAGTGTGGTCAAGAAGGGCCTTGGTTTGACTGCGTGTCAAAAACATTCAAGGCAAGAAAGGATCATGTTTCAAAAAATTGTGTTCTGTTAGTCTCAGAAAACCAGAATGAATGTTTAGACAGCCAAAAAGTTGGATTTTAAGCTTACTATTTTTGGAAAAAAGAAAATAGACAGAGATCGACGTCGGTATAAAAATCGATGTCGGTGAAGAAGACTGCCGATGTTGGTCAGATGACCGATGCCGGTACAAAAAAGTTGCCGATGTCGGTTACAGGACCGATGTCAGTTACTGTGTTTTCCAGAAACTCAAAAAAAAACTTTTTGGAAATGAAGAAGACGTCCTTATCAGCTCAAAAAAGATAGATAAAAATAGAAAATATGATGATGACAGATAGAGCCTAGTGTTAAATCCCTAGAAACAATTTTATTAAGATTGTGCAGCTTATGCCTTAATGTGATGTTTGAGGAAATTGGCTGTAAGAAGGGTCCTAGAATAGGTAATCTAAAGATGGTTTCAGGTATGTTTAGGCACTCAAAAATCTGTATTAGCTTTCGTACAGGCCTGGTGCTAAGGAGCAAGCTCCCCTCACTTCACGATTCTAGTGGTTAGCTGGTTTCGCTTAGCCAAAATATACTTTCACTATAGTTTAGACTCTGCCAGAGAACAGAGTTGGCTTTCCCCTTGGTGGTGAAATCCAAGTAGGATTGCCGGGATGGGTAAGGTATCCGTTGGGTGATGAAATCCCAGTCGGGCCTTATCTCAAGTGAGTTTTATGTTTAATTGAGTGCACGTGGTCTGATTGTGTAACATCAAGTGATCTACGATTTATTCAATATGCGTTTTACTAATTACTAAGTGTGGACTAAAAAGATGCAAGAAAGCAAGAAATGGAATGCAGTAAGTTTTTAAGCCCCAAATCGAAATATTAAATTGGAATGAAGACAAGTTGGAGAAAGGGTTGAAGAGAATGATTTTTTTACTAGTCTAGAAATGCAAGAAAAAGAAAGAAAAAGTTCTTTTTATTTCTTGCTTATGACATTTTTTTTTTAGAAAAGAAAAAAGAGAGGTGAAGAGGAAGAAGCCTAATGCACCTAAATGAACAAAGAAGGAAAGGGAACCCAAGGAAGGCCCTAAAGGTGTCCCATCGGGCGTGCCAGAATGTTTCTATTCAAATTTTGCTTTCAATTTCAAAGGAAGAGAAAATGAGAAAATTAAGAAGGAATGGCCAAGGCTTGATGTGTACCTGGATAAAGTCTATGCACCGTAATCCAGACGCTGTGAGTACTCCTCTTTGGCTATGGAGGAATGACACCTGCAAATAAAAGAAGCTTGGACAAAAGAAGGCGTTAGATGGACAGATGGTGGGTTGTCAAGCGAAAGCTTGATCCCAGAAGTATGAAAACTCCCTTAAGGGATATAAACCCACTAATCAATGAAAATAAGTGTCTGATAAACAACAGAATGATAAAGAATTGAAATGATAAAAGATTGAAATGAAAAAGGGAAGCAAAGGCTTACTTGAAAGAAGCTGCCGAACTGATCACAGTCGCCGGTGTCGGTTGTCCTACTGGCGTCAGTTAGTAAAGGTGCCGACGTCGGTTAATATGCCGACGTCGATTGGGGTAGTGACCGGCATCGGTCGGGGCAGTTAGCTTGGATGGGGTCTGGGCAGGTCTGTGGTCTGTAGACAGAGTCTGGTCAGGGTTTTGGTCTGTGGACAAGGCCAAGGAAGGGTCTAGGTTTGTTAACAGTCTTGAGACAAAGTTTTGGGCTTGGTTGAATGGTTTGGGTCTGAGAGTCTGGTTGAATGGATAGAGTGTATGGTTTGATAGAGGACGGAGGAAACAGGGAGGTGGATAAGTCAAGATTTGGGTCTGGCTTGGTTAACAGTCTGGTCTAGGGAAATATTGTTTGAAAGTAATAACTGAAAAGAGAATAAAAACACAGACAGTATACTTCCCTGTGCCTTGTGGAAAGTGTGCTATCGATGATTCTCGTACTTGCTGTTGATGTAGCCTGTGTGGAGAACCTGTTGCTGATGGAGAACCTGAAGCTGTTGCTATACCTGAGGGAGAGAGTCAGAGGCTTGACTGAGAGATTTGGCAGTTTGATGGATGGTCGAAGACTGAAGATTGAAGGATTCATGATTTGCTTCCACTGATTAGCTGATTTCTGATTGGGATCCTCAAAGAGTCTGAAAAATTGGTTAAGTATAACCGACGTCGGTGATTTTGCCAGCGTCGGCTGACACTTGACCGACGTCGACGGGGTTAGAACGGGCAAAAAGAGCCACTAAGCCTATTTTTCATCCGCCAAGTGCCCTATCCGTTAAAGAATGTCGAGGGTTAGGCTAAATACGCACGAGAGTTTGTTAGGTGGTTAGAGAGAAGTAGGAATAGGTCTTGGGTGAGTCATAGGATGGGAATTAGTCCAAGGTGAGGTGTCCTAGGCGAGGTGTCATGGGTGATGTGTCCAAGGAGGGGGGGCTTAATTCAAAATAAGTTTATTATTTTAAATTAGAAATGTTTAGGAATGGGTTAGGAATGGACTAAGGGGGAAAGTGACCAAGGGTTAGACACTATTTAGGTGTCTACAGCTGCCCACAGCAAAAATTGATCAAGTCATTGTAGGTTGAGCCATTTGTTTCCTCTGATATGTCTCTCAGGGTTTATATTGGTCATTTTCTTCTCACAAATATTTTATTGGAGGATTTGACTCTAGTTGAAGATTTTTGAGATATGAGACAGTAAGGTCATGTGGTGTTGCATCTAGATCGGATACTCTGTAAGCATACCGACTTGTAGTGAGAGCAGACCCTGTTAGTGCATTTGGTGGAATTGTGGCATTCAACATAGAAGTCAATGAGGATCTTGCTAAGGAAATCCAAGAATTTAGATTAGCCCTATTTACAGAATGTGATTTTTAATTGTTATGACAATGATGAGAGGAGGTCTTTCAGCTACAATAAGGTAATCTCTGTTTTAGGAAGTTCCTTTCAAAATTATCAATATCGATCAAGTTAAGGGCTTGCCTCCAATAGGAAAATCTATGCTGGACCATAATTGTTGCTCAGTAGATTCAAGAGATTATTCAGACAGGACGACTGACAAAGTTAGAGCATTTTGAGGAGGAAAAAAAACTACGTACTCTTAGTTTGTTTGGAGAAATCAAGATACAAATAAAGATAAATTATTTTATTTGAAAACCCATCATTTGGTATTAGTGCTTGAAGCTCTTGGGATTTGCTGAAGGAAAGGTATGAGCAACTTTGCTATTTGATTTGAGTTTATTTTATTTAAAAAGCAAACAGGTGAAAAAGGAAGGTTTAAAGCCATTGAGGCTTAAGAGGAGAAGAAGATGCCAAGGAAGGCTTAGTGAAGAGCCAAGAGAAGCTCAAAAGTAAGAGAGGACAGTAAAATGCTCAAGAAGAAGATCCAAAGCAAGGTAAGCTTGGATTTATGATTTGTATTTGATGAAGTGTTGTATAAGAGTTACTGCAGGATTGAGAAAAGGATCAAAAGACTAGGATGCAAAAGGCCTAGGTCAGATCAAGGAGATTGTCAAAAGACCAGTCAAGAAGAAAAGGCTTGGGTGAGACAAGGGATCAAGAGACCAAGGTGGAAAAGACTTGGGTGAAGATCTCAGAGATGGAAGCATTGTTGAAGGCACTATAGAGCAGCAAGGTATATGAGGGTAGCAAGAAGAAAGCAAGCATCAAAGGTATGACTAATGTTGATTTTAATAAAGAAATTGCTAGTTTGAAGAGAGAATTAGCTAAGGTTAAAGATGAGTATGAGTCTTGGATGCAGTTGAATAGGCAAGCATGGGTATGGCCAATGAGGAGGAGATTGAAGTGGCCTATAGATCTCCTATCGAAAAGGAGAAGAAGGCAAAAGAAGATTGCCATGAAGAGAGAATCCCAAAGAGGCAAGAAGATAAGAAGGTTGCCAAGTGAGCAACAAGAGGAAGAAGTTGTGAGAAGGGTCTCATTGAGGAGAAAAAGAGAGAAGAAAGAAACGATGAGGTGCCGGGAAGAGCACTTGAGAAGATGAGAATGTCCATTAAGAGGATACTCATGGAGACATTATGGTCTCTTGTTTTTGTATTTAATGCTATTTTTGAGTGGGTAAATGCAGGTATGAATAGCCTTGTGAAGGTCAAAAGAAAGGCCTTGGAGAGTGAAGAGATTGGTGCAAGAGAAGACACCAAAAGCACAAGTGAAGGTGCAAGAGAGAGAAGTAAGTTTGCTATTGTTGATAGGGAAGAAGAAGAGATGCATTGGTTAATGCATGAGAGAGAAGAGATGGAAGATGAAGCTGAATTCCAAGATGCCATTGAATGCCAGGAAGAAGAAAGAGGATAGCCAAGTATAAAGGAAGAGAAAGACCGCTCCGTGGAACAAGCTATCAAAGAGGTAAATGAAGTGTTAAGTGCTGATTTTGATTGTTATTGTGAGCATGAAGATATTAATACATAGGTTAGAAGAGGCAAGAGGAAGATGAAATCCTCACACAAAGCAGTCAATCATGGATATGTGATGCCTAAGTGGATGGTGAAGCACACAAGCAAGCAACAAGTAAGCAAGCAGGCAAGTTTACCTTATAAGATTGATTTTTCTCATATTCCTAATATGAATTTAAGTGTGCAAGAAAATAAAAGGACAAACAAAGTTGGTTTTTCAGCAGTATCACAAGAGCATGGTTATAAGATGCCTAAATGGCTTTAGAAGTCAAATGATAAGAGAAAGAATCAAATGTGGGTGCCTAAGAAGGCTAAGAGTGAAGAAGATGTGAGTGTTGAGACAACAAAACCAAGAAATCAATGGAAAAAGGTGAAGGATGACACAAGTACATGGAAAGGTAAGTCAATTGCTTGCAATAAACGGGATAATGATGTTTTTGAATCATTTAATAATCTTTTTATGGAAAATAAAGAATGGAAAGTGGCTATGAAAACTAATATGCAGCAAGGAGAGAGTTCTAAATGGATGGATGATGAGGAAAGGAAAGAATATGTAGTATAACAAACAAGATTGCTTCAGGCAGCAATTGAAGATAGTAAGGAGACACAAGGTAATGGTGTTCCTATTGTTTTTGATAATTATATTGATGTTGGTGAAGAAGCTGATTTGTATGAAGAAACTATAAAGTGGATGAATGTACTTATAGAGGATGAAAGACAATCTAGTCCTAAGTTTGATATAGGAAATGAAGATTTGGATGAGTTTGTGTTGAGTGATGAGATGAAGAGTAAGGCTAGTAAGGAATAAGCAATCCTTCAGGTTGATAAGCCCAAGTTTGATGAAGATTGTGAGATAGATGAGATCTCACTAAAGGTAGAGTTGAAGATGTTGGAGCAGCTGTTTGGTCACTCAAGAGAGATGAAGGAAGGTATAAGCCATGGTGAAGACATCATTGGGAAGAGTGAAGCAAGAAAAGAACAAAGAGTAAAGAGGCCAAGGCAGTTTTGGTCAAGAAACAAGAGCATGGAGGCAGCCAAGAGGCTTCATGGCCTCAATGTTTTTCTACTAAGGTTGCTTTTGATGTTTTGAATGCAGGTGTTAAAGTTGTGGAGATGAATGAAGTCCATAGTTCAATGGACAAATTTTTGAACCAAGAAGATCAAGAAGATTTTGAAGACATGTATGAGAATGAAGCATGGAGATTGGACATGGCAGCTGAAAAGGAAATGAGAAGAAGAACATACCAGAAAAGGAAGAAAAGCAAAATGAAAGATAAAGACAATCAAAGACAAACAACAGTGTTGGCATTGACAACAAGACCGTGGAATCTAGGTATACAAGTGAAGACTAATGCATGGAGGTAGCATTTCATTTGAACTAAGGTTAAAATTGTTCCTAGAGAGAGAGTATGATGTAGGATCATCTACATACGTCTTGGCAAGACATGGTCATGATTAAATTGCAATTTGAATTTATTGTATTTTCCTCTAAAATGTTGAAATTGAGGAGTAATTGTAAAAAGATAAATGTAAAAAAATGATTGCTGGGTTGTTGAGGGAATAATGGAGGAATGGTTGAAATGGTTTCAACCTTAGTAAATTGAAAACTGTTTCTGTTTTACCTTCAGCCCAAGTTGGCATAGAAGTTAGAGAGAGGAGGTTTTTAAAAACAAGAAAATTAAATATAGAGGAGGATGAGAGGGATGTTTACCTTATAGAGAATACTGCTGTTCAGTTTCCAAATGCTATATCTGAAGAAGAGTGTGATGCTCAAAACAAAAAAATAGAGAATGTTTCAGAGCCCAGGCTCAAGTTGAAGAAACTTTGCAAGCAGCTGCTTTGAGAGGTTCCAGGCCAATCAATGAAGATTTTAAAAAAAACTTGAAGAAGTGCATACAGGCCTGTTCAAGTTAGTGTAATGGAAGTGCTTGTGAGAAAAGTTAATCGATATTTTAGAAGTAGTGCCAAAAATGGTGAAGGCAGCAACAATAAGAAGAGGAGATAGAAGGAGGAGTCTACAGAGCATTGAAGACAGTCACAACCTATAAATGGAGGCCGTTGGATTAAGAATGAACAAGAACGCAGGCTGAGCTTGTGGTATGTATGTCTGTGTACATTTGGTAGGCTGCATTTGCAATTTATTTTTTGAATCTTCATGGAGACGTGCTCATTAATTGACTCTACCATGATGATGTCAATGGAAATATGGTGGATGCATCCAGATCACACATAATGTAGATAAAAGACCTTGGAATCTATCCAGTTTGCCAAATAGGGGGATGCTCCTTCATTTATATGAGAATCAGCAATGTGTATATCGCTACTGTTGTCAGTAGCAATGCGAATGCAGCTTGTGCCTTGAAATTTATGCACATAAGTTGAAGACACATCAGTCAACACAGGCCCGCGAAGAGGTTCAGGTAGATGAAACTCTTATTGTATATATACAACTTCTGAGATTGGAGTTGGAGATGTGACAATTGAGGAGGTATCACATTCATAATAACATTGAAGGTGGAGTGGGTAGTTCTATTCTGGTGCAGTCTGGTTTTGATCATACATTCCAATTCTTAACTACAGATGGAAATACAATAATATAATAAGCATGGCCACCCATAGCAAAAATTGATCAAGTCATTGTAGGTTGAGCTGTTTGTTTCCTCTGATAGGTCTCTCAGGGTTTATATTGGTCATTTTCTTCTCACAAATATTTTATTGGAGGATTTGACTCTAGTTGAAGATTTTTGAGATATGAGATAGTAAGGTCATGTGGTGTTGCATCTAGATCAGATACTCTGTAAGCATACCGACTTGTAGTGAGAGCAGACCTTGTTAGTGCATTTGGTGGAATTGTCTCATTCAACATAGAAGTCAATGAGGATCTTGCTAAGGAAATCCAAGAATTCAGATTAGCCCTATTTATAGAATGTGATTTTTAATTTTTATGACAATGATGAGAGGAGGTCTTTTAGCTACAATAAGGTAATCTCTGTTTTAGAAAGTTCCTTTCAAAATTATCAATATCGATCAAGTTAAGGGTTTGCCTCCAATAGGAAAATCTATGCTGGACCATAATTGTTGCTCAGTAGATTCAAGAGATTATTCAGACAGGACGATTGACAAAGTTATAACATTTTGAGAAGGAAGAAAAAAAACTACGTACTCTCAGTTTGTTTGGAGAAATCAAGATACGAATAAAGATAAATTATTTTATTTGAAAACCCATCACATTCCCTTCTCACTCATGTGACCAAGCCTACAGAGCCACATCTTTGCATCTACATTTGAAGTAGATAAAATAGAAGGAGAATTAGTAATACAAGTAGATAGATAAAGAGTACCTACTTTCTTACCACATGCTAATACAAGTGCACCCTTGGAAACTTTCCAAGATTCCGCTGTGAGAGTTACTTGACAACCCTCATCACCCATCTTTATTATAGAAATTAGACTCCTCTTCAGGATGGGAACATGCATGACATCCTTCAACACCCATGTGTTGCCCGTCTGCAATTTCAGCCGCACTTCCCCTTTGCCAAAAATTTGACAAGGCTCACCGACCCCTAAATAAATTTTTCCAAAGTCTCCATGGACATAATCATGGAAAAATACTCTATTTGGGGTTGCATGGAAAGAGGCAATAGAATCTAAAACCTAAGATTATACTTTATCCAAGGAACATATAAGAGTATCCCGTGCAACAATACCTGCATCATTTGCTTCTTTATTTCCTTCATGCTGATCTTCTACCAACCAACAATCTTTCTTTACATGCCCTTTCTTTCCACAATTCCATAATTGATAATTCTTGCCATTGAATTTCTCCATTCTTAGTGTACTTTCTTCTACCATTACTTTACTCCTACTCAATTAAAAACCCCTGAGAGTGACTTGTAATCAACAAACACTAACCTACTCTGAACCAGGCTCTGATACCACTTGTTGCTCACTGATGGTCAAGAACCAGGAAGTTTTGAAGAGGTAATGCAAGTAAAATCTAGGAAATAGTGGGATCATGGCATGAATGAGGAAATTGATTCCTTGGAAGAGAACCAAACATGGGATTCGGTAGAGTTGCCAGCCGGGATGAAAGCACTGAAAGACGAATGGATTCCCAGGTTAAAGAAAGGAGAGAATGGACAGGTGAGATAGAAGGCCAAGTTATATGGTCTTGAGCAAGCTCTAGGACAATGGTGTTTAAGGTTTGATAGGTGTATGACAAAGCATGGCTTTAGTCAATGTCAATGTAACCATTGTGTTTATTTTACTAGGTTGGATAATGGTCGCTACATTATCCTGTTACTATATGTAGTGTATATGCTTGTTGCAGGGTCACACATGCAGGGATTTGCTAAGCTAAAGGTAAAAGTAGCTTAGAGGTGTGCCAGGAAGGATTTAGGGGGAGCAAAAATCTTTGGCATGAGTATTTCTAGAGACAGGAAAAGTCACAGGTTGATTTTGTCTCCAGAGGATTATGTGAATAAGGTAGTGGAGAGGTTCAATATGCAGGATGTAGAACCGGTTAGCACACCTATGGTTGGACAGTTCACAAAATAGTGTCCTAAATCACATGATGAGGTTGAGGACATGAGTACTAGACTTGATATTTCCCAAGCAGTGGGAGTTGTCAGCAAGTTTATGGCCAATCCAAGAAAGGAGCACTGAAAAGTAGTTTAGTGGATTCTCAGGTATCTGAGAGGGACCAGCAGTAGGTATTTATGCTATGCAGGGTCAAGCACTTCTCTACATGGGTATGTAGATTCGAATATGGCAGGTGACTTGGATGACAGGAGAAGCACCACAGGATATGTGTTCACTGTTGGTGGTATGGTGGTTAGCTGGATTTTAGAGATGCAGGAGGTTGTTGCAGTCACAGAGGCTAGCAAGGATAAGAACCCTGCAAAAATGTTAACAAAGCCAGGAACAAAGGAGAAGTTGAATCTTCATTTAACTTATATTGGTCTTCAAGATTAAACTTGAAGAGGGATACAAGCTAGGAAACAAAATTAGAAGATGTACAAGTATAAGGACAGGTGTAGCTATTTATCTCAAAGTGGGAGATTGTTAGGTTGTGGAGCTAAAAGCTTCACAGGTATGCAAATGGAGGAGGTTGCTGAGTGTTACAGTAACTGATGTTGGTCAGGCCAACCTAAATCAGTCATATTCAGTGTATAGAGCAACCAACATCGGTTAGGGGTTGGTTGACTTTGGTCAAATAAGAACTGACGTCGATCATCTCCAGACAGATAGCAACCGACGTTGGTCATCTATGCATTTTAGAACTAGTCTAATTTTAGACAGACAGTCAGTTTGCATGTAAAGACTAATTTTAGTCTTGAGTCTACATTTCTAATTATTGTTTGGTTTTGGATCTATTTAATAGACCCATGGGGCTGTATTGTAATTAAGGATCAAAAGGACTTGTCAAGGACAAGGACAAGGGTTCTTCCAAGTGTATGATCAGTTGATCTGTAGGTAGCAATATCAGAGAGATCTACATGGTAAGCAAGGTCAGTTGATCTGTGGTGTAGCAAGATCAAGGAGATCTACCGGTGTGTGTGTGCAAGGTCAGTTAGAACTATGGGGTAGCAAGATCAAGGAGATCTGCAACACAACAAGGAGCAAGATCAAGGAGATCTGCTTGGTGTACTCGATCATTGGGTACTGATATTGTAGGCAAAGCAATCGGTTGAGTTGATTGTCACAAAGGTAATCAAGTGTACTCTTAAGGAGTAGGATCTTAATAGGTGGTATCAGAGCTTTCTGTTCTAGATCCTAACAATTAGTTTCCAAACCTTCTAAATAGGTGGAATAGGAGATCTCTTCTGAGGCTCTATCCTAGAACCCACATTTCTCTCATGATGCGTGATCAATGATTCTTGTAAAGGAATGTCTTGGGATGACTCAGTCGTGGATGAATGAGGTCTATGGTTCTATGATGGAGGATATCTTGATGCCCTTGTGTGAATGTTATGATTCCATTATCATCACATCTAGTAATATAATCTCTGAGTCCATAAGAGTCATTATCTCTATGTTCATGGATACGATGATAGTTACAAAAAGGTTGATGTGGTTGTCTATGTAAGAGATGTGGATTTCATCAATGAGTAGAAGGTAATGTGATTAACCTCCTATCTAATAGTGTTAATAATATGACACATAGGCTATCTCGCTCTGAATCAAACTATAGTGGTGCCTTGTTGCTATTCTTTGTAATGCATATTGTAGGTTGTGTTCTAAAAATTAGCTCTTTGTTCTTAACTAGTTTCTTGTATGGTTGTGGTCTCCTATATTATTTAGGACATGGTAGATTCTAGATGTTAGGATCTATAGATACTAATATGAAATCTAGAGTAATTCAATTAATTGAATCTACCTCAATGAATCCTAATTTCTTTTCTTAAGCTAGAACTATATAGCATAAATGCCTTAAAGAAGACTCTATCTGATATAGTAGATGCTCGAGGAGAGGTTGGTGAAGCCCCTTAATAAAGATATGCTAAATCTATAAATCTTATGGTTTATATATAAATCTGAACATGTGATTCTTGAATCATAAGATATAATCACTAATTAGCTTTGATGTATTCTAATGTAAAGTTGTAAGTTTCTCATATGTGACATGAGGGCTCGTGTTTGCTATGTAATGTCTAAGAAATGCCTCCTCTAAGTCATCATATATGTGTAAGGAACTAATGGGGAGTAGATTAAAGAACTAATTATGTGCTTCCCCTATTAATGTTTGCTAAAATAAATTGAGTAGACTCAAAGGACTCGCATAAGATGGCAAAGCCTTCTGAAAGGCTTGAAGGTGTATGAATAGATCTCCAATTCCATCAAAGTGAGGCAATGATGATGTCTAGAAATGCTTAGGAAATGAAGCTTTTATAAATGTCTTTGAAAGAGGGTTACCATGTAAATCACTGGCATCCATCCAAGACTTATAATCATTATTTTCCAAGGTAAGGAGATGTACTTGGTGTTGTAATTCACAAACTACATGCATTAAAGAGATAATCTCCTAGGATGGTACATTAGCATCTTGAAGTGGTTCATTTAATAGTTGAATTTGATTGTTAATTTTATCCATGGGAATGCTACATTTAGCAATTGGATCATAAAGAGGGGGTGTGCTCACTTGAACCTTAGGAGTAATGGTAACTTGGACCTTACTAGAGGGATGTGGGCTACCATTCTCTTTAGGTGAAGAGTGAGAATTGGGTTCTACTATAGTGAGGGGTCACTTGGGAGATTCATTAATATCTTTATGTTTTAGTGTATCACATTCTAATTGATTATAAGATGGGATATTAGCATTAATATGTGCATTTTTTGAAATAGAATCATGCATAGAAGCAGAAACAACATTTGGTAGTGCATTATGTTTGAGAGGAGTGAGAGTAGAGTTAGAAACATGAGATGCATATTATTCTTCACTATGTGCATAATAATCATCATTATTCCATGTATTGCCATCATTGGAATATTATTCATAATCACTCTCATTTTCATATTCATTTGCATGTTCACTATCATAGTCATTATCACTTTTAGTGTAACTAGGGAGAGGTGTAAGAGAAGAATTTAATTCTTTTCTAATATGCAATAAAGTATCATTTGAAATTGGAATATCATGTGCATCAATGTTATCCATGGATGGATTGTATGCATTATTTTCATGTGCAATATGAGAAATAAGAGAAGAAGAGTTTTTATGTAGACATTCTTTTGATATAGTAGGGTTAAGAGCATGAGATGCATCATTTAGACTATGCATTAACAATTTTATTCTATCATGTTGATATTGTTGTAATTTGAACATAAAATTAGCAAAAGAAAGATATAAACTAGGTTCACATGGAAGCAAATTATCACTAATTAGAGGTTCACTTGGAAGTGCATGACTAATTTATTCATTTGGTGTATTGTGCATAGGAGAATGAGGTTAAAAGTATCTTTCCCATTCATCAAAATTATTTTCTTTAGAAGAGGGAATAAAAGAGGTAGCTTTGAGAGAAGAAGAAGCATCTACTTGTACTTCACTATCACTATCACATATATCATCATATTCCTCATTACAATAATAGTAATTATCTTCATTGTAAATGAAATAATTTCCCACATTTTTAGCTAATAAGTAATTTTGAAATTTTGTCTATTCATTGTCAGAATTATGAGAAAATTTTAAAAATTGATTTATGAGATGAGAGGGAAGAAGTGCCTTAGTGGCCATTTTATTTCTTTCACCAAATAGAATATTGAAAATTACTATTAAGCAAATAAATGCAAAAATAACTATGAACATAGAGATTTTGAAAATATTCTTGGCAATTTAAATAATGTGCAAAAATTCCAAAATATTTTTCTAAATATTGAAAGGAAGGAAGGCTTGGGGTGTTAGGACCTAGTTTGGAAATCTAGGATTTTGAGCTAGGGTTTTAGAATTTTTGAAAATTATGTAATAATTTAAATTCTATAAATAATTTTGAATAAGATAAATGAACAAACATTTATACAAAAATTAGAAATTAGAAATTAAATTTTTGTACAAAATAACTACAAATATTGATATTTTGAAAATATTTTTAACATTCAAAACAATTTGCAAATATTCCAAAATATTTTTGTAAAAATTGTAAGGGAGGGAGGTTTAGGGTTTGAGGACCTAGTTTGGAAATCTAGGGTTTTAAAATTTTTGAAAATTATGCAATAATGTTAAATTCTAAAAATAATTTTGAATAGGATAAATGCATGAAAATTTATACAAAAAATAGAATTTTGAAATTAAAATTTTACACCAAATATGAAAGAAAAACCCTAAGTGTAGTTAGGTTTTAGATTTGTTCAAAGTAAGTCGAGTTCACCAAATGTTCTATTATTTTTGGAAACCTAGTGTTTAGTTCCTAACCAATAAAGGGTCTAGAGTAAGGGAAAAAATTATATGAAAATTGACTAAAACAAATGATTTAGGAGCTAGAAATGGAGGTGCAAGACTAAGACACCATCATGAATCTAGATCTAGCCTTCATTTTATGGGTGGATAGGAGCATAAAAATTGGATAGGAGTGGTACCGATGCTATAGTCCATCTCTCCTACTATTGTCTAAGAGATCTAAGCTTTCTAGGTTTTGTTCGATGCCTTAGTATGAGCCTATATACAAAATTTTGGAGGATAAAAGTCAATAAAACTCACTTTAGGTCTATTTCAATATCCAAACCCTAAATCTATCTACATGCATGTAAATAAAAAATTCATCAAAAGCAAAAGGGAGAAAAACTAGGTTAGGGGAAAAATGATCGCATGGTCTAAAACCCTTGCTATCTTGATCGCTACATTAACCCTCAAGCTAGGGTCTAGATCAAATGTAGTTCTCCTTTAAGGAACATGCATAATCAATGCACATGGTAGATGTAAGAATGACTTTCACCTAGGCCCTTCCTTGATCAAGAATGTAAGTCTATGTGTGATATGTAATGCTGAGCTATACTATTGACTAATTTTTTTATTATCTAATGTGACAAAGTAGTAAGTGCTAGATATATAATGCCTTGTGTAGTACTTTATATAAGAGACTCTTTATTTAGAATTTGGGAGCTTTAATCACATTTTACTGACATTGGAAAACTTAAGGATGAAGCTAAAAAAGGGGCTGGGACCTATTAAGTGAAGGAAACTGATCATTAGAACTCAAAATAACCTTAGATAGGAGCACTAGAAATGGAAACTAGTGGTACCACCATTGTAGTTCATTTTGGGTGTTATTGTCCTTGACTAATGGGACCTAGGGGGATGGAAAGAGCATAGAAAACCTAATCTGGCTAAGGTGGAATGACTATTGGAAAGGCTCAGGGTGACAGGGAATAGGCAAAAAGGTGATTTAAGTATGAAACAAGACCAAGATGAGTAAAAAAAAAGACATGGCTAAATGTACACAAAGCTCATATTCTCCAGTTGGAGTCTCCTATGAAAGGAATATGAAAATACATGATATATGTGGTTTCTTGACCAATTTAGGGTGTGTACATCATGATAGGACAATGCCATTTATGTTACAGTCTTTGCTCCAACACAACTATCCTTGCCTTATAAACACTCAAATTTTCAAATCTACTAATGTGTATGGCTTGGCCTAAGAACATGGTTAACCCTTCCATGAGAGTTATTTAAAAATATCTAGTATAAATACAAGTCAAAGAATACTCATTACTCATCTAATAAGGCATCAAGTAATAACCTCTTAAGTTTAGACATACTACTAATTTTTAAAGTACACAACTAAGCTATTATGCTCTATTCATCCCTATTTATATATCAATCATAGGATCAATCATAATATAGGTTTCAAGAACTCAAAAGATAACCCATGAACTATATTTTTCAAATTAAAATCTAGATCATTGCATGCACTCACATATAACATTCTACATTATTTTTCACACACATAACAACACATAGGGGAGAACTACATAACTCTGAGTCCCTTCTTGTAATATCAACTATGTAGGTAAATATAATTATTAGAGGGGTATTTGAGGTTAGCTCAACATCATGATCCCACTAACCCATTTTTTGGCAAGGTAACCTAACCTAAGGTGAAGAGCTAGGCTTTGAGCTATAAGCAGTGATATATAGCCTATGTGCGAGATCCAGATACCTCAAATGAAAGGTGAAAAAAAATACATAAAGTCTTAGATTGTCATATATTAATAAAATTAAAATTATATAAAGGAAATTTTCATTGATATCTAGATAATAGAATCTATGAAAGTTTCCATATGTTGATGTAAGTGTCTAGGTAGCCAGAAAAAATATTTCTAGAATTTAACGATTATTTCCTAAACATCAAACAACCTATTTCCTCACATGTACATCTCATATATATTTTCACATCATTACATAAGCTAATTATTATTTATTATTCATGATTATGTATTCAAAATAATATTTGGCATTGTAATTTCTATATTTAGTATTTTTCACAATTCAACACTAAAATTGAATATCATAAACTGAATTATTTAATTGGCTTGCTTTAAGAATAATTTAATCCACTCTTAAATATCCTATTCCTATAAACCCTTAACCCAAAAAGGTTTAAAAAAAGATAATATCTAATTATGATGGCTATATTATTTAAGTTTCAGGAAACTACAAAATTAAATTAAAACCCTAAGCCAAAAATCAACAATCAACAAGCAGTGTTCAAAATAAATTATGGGTTCAAAAAAATGTTTACACTATAATTAATTATAAATTAAAATTAACTCTAATTGGAAATATAAACTTTTTAAATATTATGTATGAATTTAAATAAGATAAAATATAATAAATATAGAGATATACATAATTTATAGAAGTTTTAAATTACTAAAAATAGAAACTAGGTCTAGGGTTAAGGAATTATCCTTACAAACAAATTAATTCAAAATGTAAGAAATTTACATAGGTTATGAATGATTTAAATAAATTAAAAACATAAATGCATTATAAAAAATTACTTCACTATATATTGGGACAAGGATACATAAGGTAGAAAAGGTCATAGTGTGTTGCTTTCTGATACTATGGCTTTGCCCAAGTAGACCGTGTATTGGATCTAAAAATATGGGCTTGTCTGCCTTTGTTTGTAAGTGACCTATTTCTATATATAATTAAATTCAATGTGTTAAATACATATAAAATAAATGCCCTAGTATTATACAAATATACATTTTTTTTCAAATGAAATAGGGAGAAAAAATGAGGGATGTGGGAATGGTTGAGCTATCCTTATAAAATCCCTTGTTGACTGAGTGCTGCTTATATGGCCCAAAAGCCTTCGAATGATGTAGTTATCCCTTTAGGGAAGATCATATGAATGTAAATAGTAATGTTTTGATTAGATTGTTTAATAAATGATGCCCTTAACCTACATTAAAACAATGTTAGACTTGGCCAAGGAATGTGGTATTGCAGGAGAATTGCAATAATAGTCTTTACTCAAAAGATGGATTTTTTTGAAATCATTAAAGAGATACTTTTGTCCTTGAGTGTTAGTTATGTTCAAGTGTGACCCTTTATATGATTTTATAGGAGAATATTTTGAATATTTGTGATAATCAACCTATTGGTTTACATGTGAAAGCCTTTGTGAAGTGTGTCATTTTGAAAAGATGACTGTTAGAGCACTATGGACAAGGCCACACTACTAGAAAAGGCTACAAGGCACCCTTATTTTCCTAGTGCACTCTTGTTCAATATGAATAAAGGCATATCAAACCAAAGTGACAGTGAAGTATATATTGAATAGGGACAAATAGAGATAAAATAGGGAAGTTTAGGAGATATGCAAAATAATTATGAGAATTTGAAGGCTTTCTTAGATATTATACATTATCAGAATGTTGAATTGACCAAGTCAGATAAATATGTGAAGGAAAAGCATCTTCAACCATTTATTGATGAAATTTTAGTGTCTACAAATAAAAACTATGAGTCCCATTTACCACTTTACCAATTCATTTTGTAGACAAAACCATTTTAAACCATATACAACTTGAAACATCAAATTTTAATTTGAAAAATCACCTTGAGCACAATCTAATATAAAATGTTTCAAAAAAACATTAATACAACAAAAGAACCACATTTTGAGCTTCATTAATTGACTTACACTAAAGTGAAAACATACATTAATTTACCTTGTTTCGGTAGTAAAGATGATAATTAAATCATACTTTTAAAAAAATAATCTTTAGACCACAAAATTAAACTATGATTTATGATTTTTAAAATAGAGTATTAAAACCTAATGCTAAGTTTGAATGAAATTTAAGAAATAAAGTTTTTACAGACAACATATACTCTTAGATATGAATAAAACATCTCCACAACAATCCAACACCTCTTTGTTTTCATCAGCCAGGTCGACATTAAAACTATTGTGTATAACTAATCTAACACTACCTATTTATTTCGAGACACTTTTAAAGAAAAAGAGCACGTGGAAGTAATATTTCTAGTGTGCTTCTCATTTAATAATAATTAAATAAAAATATATGCTTTTTTACCATAAAAATTGTGTTGACTCTTGATTTTTATAAGTTTTTGATGGCCTAAATGCTTATGATTAATAATATAAGTAGTATAGGTATTTTAAATACATCTATTTAAAAGACGCCGATAGATATCAATCTCTAAGTACCTCTCTAACCTATGTGATAAAACTAATATAGTCGCTTAAAGATTGATATATCTTGAAGTCTTTTAGATAAATGTATTTAAGATATATATGCTAGTTATTAGATTTAATTTATTAATTTATTAATCAAATATTCTAAATGTTTGAATAATTGATTACTTAAATGATAAATTAATTGTTTCATAAATTAATTTATTATTCAATTTATTTATCTTAATGTCTTATTTTTATAGGTGTTATAAACCAATTAATTATTCAATTTATTTATTTTAATGTCTTATTTTTGTAGGTGTTATAAAATAATTAATTTTTTTCAATTCTATTAAATAAATAAATTGTATATGGGTCAACCCTACCCCTTCTTTGAAACCTTTCCTATTCTCCTGAAAACTTATTTATGAATGTTATATTAATTCATCATCTCCAAACATTATTTTCAATATTTATTTTTGGGAAAATGGATGCAATAATGAGATTCAAAAGATCAGATAAAAATAATTTTAGACAGATGAATCCATTAAATCCTTATTAAATTTTATATTGAGAAGAGACTAATCTCAAAACTAAAATGCTAATTATATTTAATGTAGATGTTATGTGTTAGTTTGTATCAGCCTATGGTCTATACAACTTATGCCTAAATGATGTTAGTGTGATTTTATTAAAAAATATTTATTTAAATTGTATAATGTGTGCATAAGTGATGTGATTTTTATGGTTTAACCAATAAACAAAGGTGCATATTAAGATTTCATGTATACCCATGGATGAACTTAATACTTTTAATTTTTTATATTATACATTCATGCCCATGCCTAATCAAAAAATGAAGCTTTGCAAACAAGAATATTATTAGTTTTTTTCTTATCACATACATCGATGACTACTTTTTTAATGACAGTAATAAATAATTTAATACTCAAATTATTGGAGAAAAATATAAAATTATCCATGAGTTTTAACATTAATAATACATGGAATTGTATTTTAAATCTCTCTTAATTTTTATGCTTAAATTTTATTACAAATAAATATAAACTATAACTTAATACCATAGACAAAGTTACTATAATAACACACAATACATGTCATGTAATGAAAAATTTAATAAAATTATATAAATGTATTTTTAAGTTTTTTTTCTTCATACACCTAAAATATGGTTTTAGAAAAAATAATCACTCATGAAATAGTTAAAATTGATAGAAAAAAAAAGGTAATGTTTAGGTTCCACTATATTTACCTTTATTATAGTGCACAAAGATATAGAAACATTAACCTCAAACATGGTCTTAGAAAAAATATTCAATTATGGAATAGATAAAATTGAGAGAAAAAAGAATGGTAATGTTTAGGTCCACTATATTCACCTTCACTATAATGCACACATATATAGAAATGTTAACCTCTATCAATACCAACTGGATAATTAGATGAATTAGGCAACCTTTGGAATTATATGTTACTTTTTTTAAGCTATCATTATTTTAATTAAAAGTATGAGAATTAAAAAATCATAAGCATTCATGATTATAATATCTTATATATTGAAAAGCACATATCATACTTCAATAATTTCTAACCATATACATATGCCATCCTAATCTTTATACAAAGTTCTAAAATTCACTATATAATATTGGAGGATAGAGATGAATATTAAAAGATATTTTAATGATTTAATTTATTAGTAAAAATAAACACATGATGTGATTTTGAACATTATATAGTTTTGAGGTTTTAAATAATAAAAAAAATAAATAATTTTTAATTATTAAATAAATTTTTCACATATTTGAGATTTAATTGTCTATAAAATGTTCTAAGAAGAAAATGATATACACAATATTTACCTGATGATCTTGATGGTATGAAATTTATAAACCATTTATGTTTATTTAAATCAATAAGCCTTATTTTTTTTTGCTTGCCTTGAGGTTGCAGAATATTCTTTTAAACCTTTGAAGTATGGACTCCATTTATTTTTATATTATTATATTTATTACCTACATATTATCACTATGGGTTATGCCTTTTTATTTAACTATAATAAATTAATAATATAATTTAAATTGATAGTATAAAACCTAAATAAATTAACATAAATATTAACATATATATGACATGTTGTGTTCCTTTAATAGTCAAAAAATTATTTTTGGGTGTTTACTATCTAAAATGCAAACTGTGCATAATAAATTATGTAGATAGTGTCTAATAGACCAAAAAATTTATAAATATAAATTCCATATAATGCCATGGCTCATTTACATGCACTAAAAATACAATAAAATCATAATTTATTTCATTAATTCATATTATACAAACTAGTTTTTCATCTAATCTAAAAGGGATCAGATGCAAGTTAGAGAATGGAACTTGATATAGACTATTATAACCTCTCATCATAATTAAGTAATTGATAACATAGGTTTACTAAATACATAATTCAATGTTAAGTAGTGTTAAAAAATATTAGATAAAATATATTAGTCATTTAACTACTGAAGTTATAGAGAGACCTAACCTACCTCTTGAGGGCATAAACCACATCCATCACGCTCAGTCTTGTGGAAGGCATGTTTGGTTTAAGTGATGACATATTTGATGATATTATTCAAAAATATCTTTGAGATGTCCCTAGTTTTCTCATATATGAAGTCATTGATGTTGATGTGCTAAATGCATTACCTCTTGAAAAGACATCTAATGGCAAGCTTGGTGATGCCCTAGATGTTATCATAGAGGACCTTTCTATGCCTCTTGCTTCTCCCTTTCCCAATCATTTTTGCCATTTCTTCACCCATACATTTTTTTATATCTACTCTATAAATAAACTTTGAAACCATAACATGAATATTTACAAATGCAATGTGTTATTTGAATGATACCTACTACATCTATTTTATAGGTAGATGCTTTTCCATCTAAATTCATGTTTAGCCATTAGATCTACCCAATGTGGAGAGTGATCCATGGAAAATTACAAGATTGTATTTGAGCCATTGGATTTGTAGATGGGTGATTAGTTGTGGTCTAATGTTTAAAGATCGACAAAAATGGGACATGCATAGTACCATTTTTTTAAAAATTATTATATTTGGTTTGTATACACTAAACATTTAAATTTAACACATTATATCTTTTCCTTTTTTTATTGAAAGACATTGATATAGTAATTTATAAAAAAAGAAGATATATTAATTATTTTTTTTCCATTTTTTAATATTTATTGTATTAATAAACATAAACTATTATTTGATTTTTTTGATCATGTTGACTAAAAAATTGATATTATTAACCCATTCTATCAAATTATCCTAAGATTTGTCAATAAATTCATTTTTATTCAAAGAATTTCATGAAAATAACTTTGGCATATAATTATATCCATATTATTTTTTATAAATTGAGTCATTGTTTTCCTCATCTTGAGTCTAAATAACCATTCATACCTATGGGATCAGGTTGTAAAATATTAAATTCCTGTAGAGGCTCGCCAATAAAAAATGTATATAGCCACATATGCACAATGGTTCTACGTATGACCATAATTTCTTAAAAAAGACTTGTAATTATTGTTTTCAATTAAGGATATTGTTATTAGATAAATTTTTTCAATAATTTCTTAAAGTACAATGCAAAAATATATTTATTTTTTATTTTATTAGTTAATATATATATATATATATATATATATATATATATATATATATATATATATAGATAGTTAGATGTTCAAAATTTTATACTCAGTGATATTCAATGGAATATGAAATTATTGTTGTCCAGAAGGGGAAGATTAATGTAAGCAACAAAAGGATGATCTGTAGGCTAGGGTGGTAGTGCTTTTCATGTTCTTGGTTGAAGGTTAATTTTTTTCGGCTAGGCTATTTGATTAGAAGTTTAAATTAATTTATGAATTGAGTAATTTCATTTGAATCCTCACTAATTTAATGGGATTCTTATGGTTAATGGTATTAGTTTAGTTTTTGGGAGATTGGACCTTCTATTGTGTCCCATAACCGGTTTTAGCTCCAGTCAAAAGTTAACATATAGCTAAAAAAAATAACTATATTTTTTAAAATATCAAATTAGTTGATATATATATATATATATATATATATATATATATATATATATATATATATATATATATAAAAGTTAATAAATGTTTTTAGAATAATTAGGTAAATATTTTTAATTAACTTTTTAGATGTGATCTCTATTAGAAATATGTGGCAATGAATAGAGATTGAGGACAAGAGTATTTATATTTAAATAGGAAATAAGATAGATATCTTAGTAAATATATGTGAAAGATGCCGAGATATAAAATTATAAATGTGCCTTTATTATATTTAATTTGTGACATAAGTAGAATAGGCACCTCAAGAATGATATATCTTGTCATCTTTTACATAGATTAGGAAATTAGTGCACCATTTTTTTTCACAATAATAAATCAGATATTCGATGTTGTAGAAGAACGAAGCTAGAAATAGTTGGTACTTGTAAATGTATATTTTAGCAAATCAAAACACATTCATATAAGTTTTAATCTAGATAACACAAACTTTATATTTCTAAGGGAAATTATTTCCATGCATTTAGAGCCAAAATGAAAACTGTCATATTTAGTCTTATATACAGATTTATCTTTATAGGACAAAAATTATTTCTTGCAATCTTAATGAAACAAAAGATGATATAACTCTTGAAAATAAATGCAGACCTACATAATCAAAAATAAACAAGGAATGAGACATTTCCCAACCTTCCATATAATATTAGCATGTGTGCCAAGTGTTTCTAATCTTATTACAAGTGAGGAGGATGTGTGTGACATGTGGGGGAGATGATTTACATGAAAGTAACTCTAAATTAAAAAAGTGGACAAGAAAGGTGAGTGACACTTCAAAACAATAGAATAAAGTGTATTTATAAATATATTAAATGTGCACACACACATAAAATTCAAGATAAACCTAAAAACTTATAGTGAAAGGATCCAAATAAGGTTAATTATCCAATAAATATGTTATTTTCTAAACAGTGTACATAGATACATAATCATAATATGCCAATTTTCATTTATTTTTTCTTCTTTCATTATATAAAATATTTCAATTTATTCGCTTATTGTATGTGACTCTTGGCCTTTTGTATGTTCAACATATACCCTCTTACTTTGTGTGTGGCCCTTGGCCTTATATATTTAAATGTTAACTTGTAACGATTTTTTTTTATAATCAAAACCATTTTTTAAATATATTTTTTTATAAACAAAATTATGGTTTTCTAATATGCTTTGAGTAATTCATATTTATCCTTTCATAAACTCTTTTTTGCTTGGTTTAAGTTGACTATGTGTTTTTTTGATAAAACATTTACTTTATTTTTTAATTATTCAAAGTAAAGTAATTTTATTTAATATCTAATCGTAACATAATATTTTAAATTCAAACATTTAAACTAAAAACATTTTTTTTCATTATTATATAATTTAAGTTATTTAATTTAAAACAAAAACAAAAGCCACATATTTCTTATATTAAATAACTTTTAAAAAAATAGATCTTATTTTTTGGTTATTTATGTAAAGATTCAAGTTTTATTTATTTCAAGTGGTATTTTTTTGTCTCAAGGCAATTAGATATTATTACTAATTTTATTATTTAAATTAGAATTTTTTTCTACATTGAATTAAAAGAGCATTTAAGTGGTATTTTTTTCAAATAAAAGTATATTATCACTTAAGTTTTGGTGTAGACTTGAATTTATAAGTTAATTGATCTATCACCTTAAAATCAAGTTGTTTTTTATTTTATCATTGGCTTTTTTTTGCAAGCCTTGTTTTCACATACAATGGCATTCAAATTAACCATTTTTAAAGCTTTTAAACAATCTATGAAAACCATTTCTTTTAAAAATGATGAGATAGTTTCTCTTAAACATGAAATTAAATGTTAAAATGACACTCTTACTGTTCTTCAATGCTCTTTTAATGAGAAAATAATGTATATTAAAAAAATTATTGACACTTTAAATTAAAAAATTACATCTTTTACACATGAAAATGTCTCTATTGCGGTCTTAAATGTGATTTTCAATAAACTTGCACTTCTTTGAACACTTCTTTTACCATTTTTGGCTTAAAAATTATGCACAATATGGGCTATTTAGGTAGTGCACTTGGTTAGTTTGAAGATGGTATTCTTGAACCTATTTTGCCTCAATATAATGCAAATTCTAAAGGTCTTGGCTATAATGCTTCAAATGCTTCTTATGAAAATATGGAATCATATCATCCTCCATATCAAAGGAGTTATAATGTAACTCCTTTTGATTATATTGCTTGTAATGCTCATGCTTTGGTTAAAAATGTTGAACCCTATGCACATTATGGAAAACATGGGCATCATATATATAAATATTAGAAATTGCATCCATGCAAATCTTGTGATAAATCTACTCATGACACTATAAATTGTTGAAAAATAATTAAATATTCTACCTCTAAGGGTAAAAATGTTTGGATTCCTAAAAATGATAGATATTTTAGAGACTTTGATATGTCTTCTTGCGATAATTCTTATAATGCTTCATGTAGAATATCTTTTGTAAATGACATATCTTTTTTGTATCTGTTTTGATATTCTCAATCTTTTATACATTCCTTGCTTTTTGTTGCAAAGGAAATATGTTGTATTTAGATATTTTTTGAATAACTTCTTTTCATGCATATTTACACACTTTATGGTGAAATTTTTCTTTCCTCAAATTTACCTAGTTGTACATTTAATTTTATTACATTATGTATGTAGATTGCATTTTTTGGGCATATTGATTACTTAACTTGAAATATTGATATTAGTTTGTTTATCTTATAGGTTTTATGGATCATTACTCCTTTTTGGTCTTTGTTACTTTTTGGATTGACCATATTTTATGAAATAATTATTGGAGATTATTGGTGATTAAAATTTCATCCTTATAACATTTGAAAACACATTCTCTTCTTCTTTCTTTTGTCAAACTATTGTAATTATTCTTAAAGGAAGTTTCTATTAAAAGAGATTATTATGTAATTTTAACTCCCTTCCTTATTTGTAAAAGGTTATCTCCATTTTTGTAACCTAAAATTAAGCTTAAGAGGGAGTGTTGGATAATTCACCTTATTTAGGTCCTTTCATTATAGGTTTTTAAGTTTATCCTAAATATTATGTGTGTGTGTATTTATTGTATTTATAAATGCACTTTATTCTATCATTTTGAGGTGTTGCTCACTTCTCTTATCTATTTATTGTATTTGGATTTACTTATATGTAACTCATTTTCCTCCACATATCACACACATCATCCTTACTTGTAATAGGATTAGGGAAACATGATACACATGATGAAACTTGTACATGTAACTCCTTATTCCATCTAGATCTATTTATTGAGATCTTCTTCCCCTTTCTTATTATCTTTTGGTAGTGGTAAAATCTTATTAATTATCTTGATTTTGCATCCTTATGATACTCTTTTGTTCTAAAGCCATTATCTCTCTCTTAGCCTATTATTTATATGTACTTATAGATTCATTATTTGCAAGGATTCTAATAGATTATGGGGTTTTTCTCTATTTGATGATTTATCCACTTGTAAACTCTCATCTCAATCTCATGAATTTATTCTCTCTTCAGGTAATATTAATTAATTATTCTTTATTTATTCACTTTCGATGTTATTTAATGTTGATCTTGAAATAAATCTTAATAATATTTATCATGATACATGTAAAGTATGAGTGAAAAAGAGACATGTTTTTGTTATAGTTCCATCATGAAAAAAGAGATTTTAGATTAGTAAATCCTATAGGAGTGTTTGTATAGAGCGATAAGATGCCCCCAACTAAGCGAGGTTATTGGGTAGAAGGCCCAATGCCAAAATCATGTAAAAGTATGTCTTAAGCTTGAAATATGAATGGTATTAAATTATATTATCTACTTTGTGATGAAAAAATAGATAAGAGGTCCCTATTACTATGTTTTAGTTGAAATTAGAGATGTAAAATGTAAAGGGATAGGAAAATAATAGAGGATAGGGTCATAGTACGCTATTGTTTGACTTGTGTGAATCTATCTTGATTGATTACATGCATTTTTTTTGATCGGGACAACTTTTTTTGTGTATAAATAATTACCATTTCTATAAAAATGTGTCATGTTTCACACTTAGATACATTGTGAGAAGCATTATGTATTAAAAATGTAATGAAATATGCTATATGTTGAACAAAAAAAAAAATAGTATATGAAAGGATATAATTGGACAATATGAATGTATGCTTACAGGTCCTGGTTTTATTTTAAAAAAAAATGATTTAATGTTTTTGTAATTTTTTAACCATATATGAAAGTTTTGTATTTTTACATAATGTAAAGCATGTATAAGTGAAATGTGAATAAGCTTGAAAAAAAATAGAGTAAGCAAATAAGTTTTGAAATGGAAGGAGGGGAAGATTTGAATAACCCTAAACAAAGTGTTAAAGCAAAGCATGACAAGGAGGAAGGCAAGTGGAATTCCCCCATTTTAGGTGTATATCTATCACAGATGACAATCATGGCCATGTAATATCACATGAAAGTAGATAGGTATAACATTGAAGCACAAATGAGAACAAAAACATGTATATATGTGTAAAAATGATCAAATAAGTTTCCATGAAGGATGTGCATTGAAAGATTTATAATATAGTTGTCTTGGATTATTCAAATTAGGTGAAAAAATAAGGGAACAAGTTCCTCAAAATTAAAATATGGCCAAGGGCTAGTATAAAAATGGATGAGGTGTAGAAGAGTAATCAATAAAAATAAGGAGAAAAGAAACTATGTACAAGTAGGTACTAGGTAAGGAAGCTAATTAAGGTCCTTGGCCCAACCAATGATATCATCAATAGTATGCTCATATATGTATCCAACTCCTTGATTAGGAACAAGCTCTTGTGTCAAATAAGATGTGCCAAATTAGAAGCTTCTGAATCTAAAGAAGAAGCATGTGTTATAAATTAACCCTTTGAATAATTTCTCATATATATGTCTAAACATGTATCCTCATGCATGGGAGAACATGATGTAAAAACATATACCTACATAATAAAGTTTTGAATAACTTGTGATGTTATATTAGATAAGGACCCTATAATATGTGTCACTTTTTGCTTAGAAGTAGATATCTTGCTCTTTCTAGTGAAATCATTATGCTCATATGTAATCATATTATACTCAAGTATAAATGGATAAAATATAATATATCCATGATAATAAATAGGTGAATAAACTTAAATATTCTCACACTCATAAGTAGGTGTAAAAACATGTTTTAGAATATGATTCTTTGAATGTAAATCATAATCTTGAATAATTGTATAAAAAAATGCATTACATTTTTTCTCAATAACTGTGCCAACAAGCTATTATGGAATAGGATTAAGTACCATTGTATCCATAAGATATTCATATTTAATTCCTAAAATTTCAACCACCTAATTATCAAGAATATACTTTAGACATTTTTGAACTGTAGAAGGAATTGCTCTGATTTTCTGTAACTAAGGCCTTCCTATTAACATATCAAAGACACATGTGTTTGATAACACTAATAAATGAGTGGAAAATATGAGAGGTACTACTTGTAAAGGAAATAAAATATGTACAAGAGTATCTTGTGTATGACCATCAAATGATTTAAAAACTCTAGATGAATGTTGTATATCTTACCCCTTATAACCAAGATATTGTATAAGTGTTATGGTGCAAACATTTTCACTTGATGAATTGTTTATAAATTGGTTGTATACCAACATATTGTTTGATGAATAATACATGTATATCAGAATAATCATCAACAATTTAAGAATCATCAAATGTAATAGATGAAGACAATTCTAGCTTTCTTGTAGCTATACCAATGATGCCATAAAGTAGATGTCCATATGAATATGGAGGAGGATGAGAATTATATGCATAATGTACTTAAAAAAAATTATTTTTATCTTGTGCTTCATGATTTAGAAAGGGATATTTATAAATTTTTATATTTACATTGCCAATGTAAATAATATTCTCATTAATGAGGTATTGAATTTTGTGCTTGAGCATCATACACTAATTAGTGCAATGTCCAACACATATTGATAATTATAAAATAATTTTGCATAAAAATATTATAGATTTAGGTCTATATATATCTATTTACAATAGTGGAACAAATGTAATAATATGGCTTTTGTATTAGCATATGAGGAGGTGAAGACAAGCTTGAGAATTTCCTCCTTGGTGGAGCTTGTAATTGAAGCTTAAGTGGTGGTTATGATATAAAATTTAAAGTAATTTTAACTTCATTTTTATATCATTAGTTTTGATTTGATTATTAGGCTTGCCTTAAAAATTGATATTCAAAGTAGAAGGATAATTAGAGTTATACTTGAGCTTATTCAGTGTAATCAATTTGACTTCACACTCTTTAACTGTATGACATAATTATTCAAAGGATTTGAACTTATCAAAAATGATAGACTCTTGAAGCAGAGTAAATAATATTTGAGTAAAAATATATTTGAGAAAATTATCAACCATTTGATTGTCATTTTGGAAAACTTAGTCTTGTATTTAGAACATACTCACTAAGTATCTCAGTTGGACCCTATTTGATCTTTGCATTTTGAGCATAAGATAATTTCTCACCAATATTGATAGAAAAATTTGCCAAAAACTAATTTTATAAAGCATTGAAAGATTTAATTTATTGGGGAGGAATACCATATAACTATCTAAGAGTTTAATGTTTAAGATTTTATAGAGAGAGCTTAATTACCAATTTGTCATTATCAACATAATCTAGACAAGATACATGGAAGGCACATAAATGGGAAGATTAGGAGCTAAAAATATATTTTTAATAGGATAATTTGTAATTTTAAGGTCCAAAGGGTTATGCAATAAGGTACCATAATATAAGATCATTACATGCACTCATATAAAATTTTATACTATTATTGACACACATACCAACACATAGAGGAGAGCTACATAATTATGAGGCCCTCCTTAGAGTATTGTCTATGTAGGAAATGCACATTGATATAGGGGTATTTGAGGTTATCTCAACACTATGATCCCACTAACCCATTTTTTGGAAAGGTAACCTAACTTAAGGTGAAGATCTAGGATTTGAGCTATAAGAAATGATACAAAGCCTATGTGTAAGATCCAAATACATCATATGAAAGGAGATATAAAATGTAAAAAGACCTAGGTGATAGCATCTTGATGTAATGAACATATATACATGACATTTTCATTGAGATTCAAACAATAACATGAATGCAAGTTTCCACATTTTGATGTAAGTGTCAAATAATTAGAAAGAATATTTATAGAATTTGGCAAATATTTTTTGAACATCAGATAACCTATTTCCACACCTATACATACCATATATATGTATGCATCATTAAATAAGCTAAGTATTGTTTATTCTTCATGATTATGCAATCAATATACTGTTTGGCATTTTAATCTCTATATTTAGTACTTTTCATAATTCAATATTGGAATTGAATATCATAAACTGAATTATTTAATTGTCTTGTTTTAGGAATAATAAAATACATTCTTGAATATCATATTTTTCCCAACCCTTAATGCCAAAAAGGGTTAAAAATTTAATGAACCCGATGTCTGAGTCTTCCTTTTTGAATCTAGCTTATTCTAGGGTTTCTAACCTCTCAGGGTTTCAAATTATTATGTTTATTTTTAGTTTTGATTTGTTTCAATTATTCACATCTTTTTATTGATTTATAAATAATGTAAAATATTAATAATAAATATTGTATTGAAAAGGAATAAAAATAAGCATTAATCAATCATTTGAATGCAAATAAAGAGTTAATTGGTGCATTTTTGTATGTCATAAGAGATGACATCAATAAACATGCTAAGGTTAGTGCATGCATCCCATTCCATGGGAACCATTAGCACTTCAACATTAAATATGTTAAGGATAGTGCTTTCATGTATGTTATAAGAGATTAAATCATTTAATATTTTTGTATATTACTATCAATACATATTTTATGTGAACCATTAACACTTCAACCCAATTACCAATTTCAATGCCTATCTAAACACAAGTGTTTACATCCCATTTGGTGACTTCTCAAACTTCAAACCTTAGTGGTCAAAATATGCAAGATCTTTTAAAAACTATACAAATTTTAGAATCAAAGGTCAATAACATTGAGCACAATTATATAAAATCACCCCACGCTATTGATTCAAAATATGTCTTGCATAACCTTATTGCACCTGAGATATATTTGTACCCTTTGCCAACTAGTTTTATTTTACCTAAGTTCACACTCTATGATGGCAAGGGTGATCCTAATAAACACATTCAATCATTTTATGCATCATCCATTGATTATTATTATAATGATAAAATTTTAACCAAATTATTTCCAAGAAGCTTAAATGACTATTCTTTGATATGGTTCTATGATCTATGAATACAATCAGTAAGAGCATTCAAACCCTTAGTCGATCAAATTTTAGCACATAATTCAATCAACATTACTAGAAAGATGTAATATGCACAAATTTACAAGATCAAATAAGGAAATAATGAACCAATTAATGAATATATCTTGAGATATAAGACAATGTTAGCCAAAATGACCAATCCAATTAAATATAAATAAATTCAAGACATATTCAAGAAAAATTTGCTTTCTCCCTTACATGATTATATTATTTTAATTAAATCCAAAGCTTATGATGACTTATGCCATATTGTTCAAGATAGAGAAATGAAACTTAGTGCATTACAAAAGATTAAGTATGTAGCTAACACACCAACTACATCCACCAACAAGTTTTATATTTAAACAAGTTACAATATAAAACCTACTAAGGCTAAAAAGGACACACCTACCATGGTTAATATAGTGTCATAAAAAACTAATTAGTCCATCTTATCCAATGCATCTAAGAGATAATTTACATGATTACCTAAGTCTCCAGGTTCATTACTTCCAAAGTTGGTAGAGTATCATATCCTATCTCTCCCTCCTATGGTGGTTGATATGAGTTAAACTTTACCAAAAGGATATGATGCTAATGCCTATTATAACTATCACCAATGTTTAGAGCATTCTATAAATATTTTTTATAAACTAAATCAAAGACACAATACCTTATTGATACTGATCAAATTACCTTTAAGGATCCTCTCATAGATTCAAGATCACAACCAAATGATCATCACAAACAAAATATATTCAATAATCCATTGAAAGATCAGTCTAAGACAATTCCATAAGTGCAAATGGCATATCATGCACATATTCCTCCATCACATTATGGGAATCCATTACATGATATTATATGTCCATTTATATATGAGATAGCTCCTATGATTATGAGACCTTATATTTCATTTATGACTTTGAGATTATGGATGATGACTCAAATCTCCATTCCTTATTTATCATCACCCTATACATAGTGTTATGATTGATAATGGTGCTAGTTATAATGTATATATAATGACATTAATCACACATTTGGGATACATACATGATGATTTATTCCATTCAACTAAAATAATAAAATCATTTTATGGCAAGATACAACAATTTTTTGGTGATATTGAGTTACCACTTTAGGTTGGTCCAACACATGTGACCATTAATTTTTCAATTATACCACACATGAGAGTATTTGATATGTTATTGGGAAATCCTTAGATACATCAGATTTGTGTAGTAACTTCCTTGTTGCATTGTGTTATTAAGTATATTCATGCCAACATGGTAATTATAATTTTTGGGAGTTCATATGAACATCCTTTATAACAAGAAAATTTTATTCCATGACAATTGATTATATAAACTACTAAGTTTAATCATGCATGAAAGGATAATTAACAAGCAATCCCATTTCTTAGGCACCCCATACTTGAGATGCCTTTGCATCATATATCTACAGTGGACTCCTTGAGATCTTCATTCACACCTCCCTGATCTAGCCATTTACCTACATCAGAACACCATGCTTCAAAATAGGTAACAAGACCAAGATTAAATCAAGGAAATTATAGGGAAAAAAATAGTGCATTCAATGAACCCCTACACCTTCTATTACTACATAACAATCACATATCTTATAAGACCTATGCATAACATCATAAATTCTACACATTCAAATTTAGCACACATACATGATCCTTGGCAGCATGAATAATTTATTATACCATATTTAGAGTATAGAGAACCCTATGAGCATCCCTTATATGGGATCAATAGATCACTATCTTTCCAAACATTCCAAAAATCCAAAAAAATCAAATATTCTAGAAAATATAAAAATATTCAAATATTCAAAAATACCAAAAATAGTTGCCATTTTACATGTTTTCTAACTTTTGAATTTGTTGTTTACTTTATGTTATTAGATGACATATAATTTATATACACACATATGTTTCAAAAGTACTTAAGTGTGATACAAACATATGTTAGACCCATGATATCTCAAACATGTAGACATTGGATCTTTCCTCTCCCAATGTGATGCACTACATTATTTATGGTAATCTTCATGATGCCCTAAATGTTATCATAGAGGACCTTCCTATGCCTCTTTGATTCTCCCTTTCCCAATCCATTTTTTCCATTTCTTCACCCATACATTTTTTTTATATCTACTCTATAAATAAACTTTGAAACCATAACATAAATATTTACAAATGCACTATGTTATTTGAATGATACTTACTGTATCTATTTTATAGGTAGATAATTTTAAATCTAAAGTCATGTTTAGCCATTAGATATGCCTAATGTGGAGAGTGCTCCATGGAAAATTACAAGATTGTATTTGAGCAATTGGATTTGTAGA